>JARQZJ010000091.1:1200000-1800000 GCA_030704895.1 Henosepilachna vigintioctopunctata
ATAAGTTATTTGTTGCAGATGGATCGAAGTCATCCAACCCATTACTCATGAAATTTGCGTTGGTCCTTCGAGCCGGATAACATAAGATACGCGTCATTGTAGTGAGCTGATTGTTATGCTGCCGGGGGCGTTTGCTCTTCACCATATCCTCTCATTATGTTTGCGCTATGGATACGCCGAAATCGCTGTTCACTTCGCCATATAATACCATGTTTATTATCGTGGCAATATTCAAGCCTGGAGAGTTAGCGATAAGCCTAAATTCTTATGGCGCGCTTTTCAGCGAATGAGCAGTAAAAGTCTTTCGTTGAAGATATGGTTTTGTTGATGATCTAGATAAGGTATAGTAACTGCGACGAATGCGGAGAAAAAGAGGGCAAATAAGGGTATGTTGCGTCTTTTTCAGTAATTTGAGAAAATTGGGACAAAACGTTATTTCGGTTAGTATTTATGTTTTTCCGTTCCTCCGTTTCCAGTATCTGATAAGATCAGTCAACTCTTTCGACCATCGATTTATAGCGGAAATAAAATTGTAATTTGTGAGAAAATTCTCTAGAAAAAATATTGGATGAATATTCAAACTGAGCGCTTATCTTCTGTTCGTAAAAGGCAATAAAGGAATATTCAACTGAAGTGGAACATTATGAAAATTTTTACTGTTCTAGGCGGAAAGTACATCATTTCATTCGAAACATGTTGTAATGTTCACCTTAGTAGAATCGTTTCGGGCTCAAAAAATTTCCATGCGATAAATATCATATCAGAATGACCTAAGAAGTCAAGACATAGTGTTAAAGTCATGATACTATGCTATTCGAACTAATTGGGACAAAGGATAAAAAACAATGTTTTCGTAAAATCTTACCTTTTAATGAAGTAAATACATACAAAATAGCGTAAATTTTTCATATTAAAATGAAGTATGTCCTCCTTTCGCAGAAATAACTTCTTGAACTCGTCTAGGCTTCGATTCCACTAGCGTAGCGCAGATTTTCTTCAATTCGTCATCATGAAACCACACCTGAATTGTACTTATAATCATTTTTTTTGTAGAGCAATCAATTTTTGCCAGTCCTCCCTTCAAAATATTCCATAAATTCCTCAATGTGATTGAGATCAGGTGAATTCCCCGGCCAATCGGTACTTTCATTTCATTCTCACGCAAAAAGACCTGCACTTGTTTGGAATTGTGTCAGGGGGCCAGGTTGTGCTGAAATGTTTTATCAAACGTTTCAATGAATGGGACAATCCTGGTGCGCAATATTTTCATATATTTCACTGAATTCCTCATCCCTGTTTTAGGAGCTAATCGTCCAGTGCTATTGGTTGTGAATAACTCCAAAACATTCGTTTCGAACGATGTTTAACTGATTGCTGGATGTGATCAGACCGCAAAGCTTCCCCATCACTTCGTCTAACAACACTTGATTTGTACCCTTGAAAAAACAAATGTGTCTCATCACTAGAAACCACCTTCTTCCAGTCGTCTACAGTCCACGCACGGTACTTTTTGGCCCATGCCAAACGATTCTTCATCACTTTCTGGTTAAGCAGTTTCTTTCTTCTTGGTCTTGTTGCCTTACAACCAACCTCCAGCAGTTTTCCTCCAGCAGTAAAATTCTTGAAACGCTGGACTTTCCCACACCAACAGCTTCAGCTATATCTCTTATAGTCACTGATGTGTGTTCATTAAGCGCGATAATTTTGGAACGCCTCCTCGGAGTGATATCCACCTTTGGACAAGACAATAAATTGTCGCACCGGTAAGCTCACAACTGAATTGCTGTCGAGGTAAAACCGGTCAGAATGTAAATGATGGTCAAGGTCGAACCCTCAAATCATGTAGTAAACAAGCAGGTGTGAGGGTGTTTGGGCAACCCTGGTACTCACATACTTATTACAGTAACTCAAAGGAAGAAAAAAATTTGTCCCAATTTATTCGAACAGCATAGTACATCAACGAATGTGAATCTTGATTCAACATAAAATATATGGAAATTATTCCTAGGGGCTCTACGATAGAGTAGACAACACACTAAATAAATAACTGGGAACTCAGCTCCCAGATAATAATTTCCGTGCGTCATCAATTCACGGAAATCAGATTCGAACGAGATCAATAAATAACTGATGAAATGAACAGTGGAGAAGATATAACAGAAAATGGCCAGTAATCAATGAGCCGGAACACCACTCAGGTGAGCTTGCACAATTTCCAATTTTGCGAGTAGGTCTACATTCTGATCAAAATGCACCACTGCATCTTTCCCAAAACGTATCGCAATAATTGAGCGTTAAATAATGAAATCGAGATTGATGTTATGATAGTCTGTACGCTTCGCACGATTTCCATTACTCTTAATTCGATATTAGACAAAATACTGCCTGAACGAGATATAAATGAAACTGTTAAGTGAAAATTGAAATACTCGGCGATTATTTATTGCCGTAGTGGATTCTGAATTTTCAGTTTTTTTCTGGTTACGAGTTTTAAAAAAAAACTCAGACAACAAATCTATTACTTGGGCGTGCTGATTTCAGTGTGGCCAAACGAGAAATATCCGGGGACTGAAAATTTAATCAACAAACTGGTATGGAAGCTAGCGGATTGCAGAACTTGCGGTAAATACATACGTATGTTTACCTCTATTGGCGCCATAAAGAATATATTAAAAGTTGTACCAGCACTTTCGAAGTAGACAAAAAACTATGTGTTGAATCAAATAAACCAAGCACTGCACAATATGCAGAAAAATAATAGTACTTGACACACATTTATGTGAAAAAAGTTGAAAGAATCTTGAACAACACAACAAAAATAGCGTGAAGGGAAAACATATGAAGTCGTTAATTGGTCTTGCCAGGGATCAGACGGTAGGACAGATTCATCTTAACAAGTTGCTTGAATGCAATTTTTCAAAACATTTGATGTTTATTGTTCTTAAGTTAACCTTCAAATGTAATTTGCTCTTGGTGAATTTCCGAATAAGGAAGAGCAATATTTTGGAAGATGCAGTCTTCAGGTCCCTCGTTTTGATAGAGGTACAAATATAATCTCCTTTATACGAACTCCAGTGGTCCAATGTATTAGAACAATAACCAAACGTTTAACTGTGGAGCAAGTAATTAAACTATTCATAAATTCGAAGCACGTCATTTCAGAATACGATTCACATACAACATCTCCCTGAAAGCAAAGTCCTCCTGGCTTATATTCATGCAAAGAATACAAAGAGAAAGATACACAAGGAAGCAAATTTATTGTAGGATGATGAAGCTAAGGTGGTGGAATCACTAGTGAAAAAATTGTTAAAAAAGACAAAGTCTAGAGACTGAAATGGAATTGAACATCCTATTCATTACAAACGTGTAATGAACACTGAGGACCAGAAATTTTGTTGCCTTTGTTTTCTATTTTGGTCTCTGAATTTAAAAAAGTTTTCAAACTACAGGATACCCTCTCTTTACCCTAAAAGTAGTACAAAATGGGCATACAAAGAAAAATAAAGTAGGTACTGACCAATCATATTAGAATATATTAATCATGCAGAGGTAACTATAATATAAAAAGTTAAATTATGTTCATACAAAAAATGAAAAAAGATAATAGGGTAAACATTTCGGCTTATCACTTTTCCCAGAATGTTCAATCTGGGGACATTCTCGCTTGATGCGCCAACAGTAGTCACCCATCATAATGACATCCCATCTACCTTGATACCTTGCCTTCATGACCTTCAAATCTTGGTGGAATCGCTCACCATGTTCATCACTAACAGCACCAATATTTTCTGTAGAGTTAGCGAGCTGTCGAGGTAAGAACTGCAGTTGGATACTCACGTTACAGCCAACTTTTTTAAAGCTTTCTAAGAGTTATTGAACAATTTCAACGTAATTCTGGGCTCGTGTGTTTCCAAGAAGAAAGTCCTTAACAATACTTTTAAATGCCAACCAAGAATTCTTTTCAAGTTCGGTCAACTTTAAACATTCATCTTCAATAAGTTGCCGATTCTGTGGCCCATCAAAGACCTTTTTTATGTCTTCTTAATCTTCATGCAAAGAAACTGAATGATCTATTGGGACTGAACCATATAAATCTCCATTGGAGAAACACACTTCAAGCTAGGTTTTGAGCTATCTATAAATAAAAGCCATTTACTTGCGCTATAGTGTTAAATTCCCCATTCTTTCATTAAAGCAGCTCTGTCATGGCAATACACAAATCTATCATCACTCCGAAAGAATTGCAGAAATGCACTTTCTCTAGACCGAAAGTAGGTGAATTCCGCTTCTTCTTCTAACAATATTTTTTCGAGCAATCTTGATGCTTAAAGTTCTGATGATTGTTTTGATAGTCCCAAATCTCGTACCAAGTCATCTAACTCACGCTGATTGAATTCTTTACGAACAGATTCATCGTCAACTTTAAAATCTTGGTCGCTATAGTCACCTCGATTGTTCTTCAACTCAACTCCTTGTATTTCTAAAGAGGTTAATTCTTGAAAAACTGGAATGTCAGCTGAATGCGACACAGGGTGTATAACTGACGGTCAACTAGGATAATCTATTTTATATATATTTTTTATATCCTGCAGTTTTTACTATACAAAATCAACAATCATTGGAGTGATCTTTGAATTCTTGCCAAATAATTGGTAAATCAAACGGAAGTTTACCACGTGTTCCTTTTGTCCACATTCTCAAACACTACAGTTTACTATGCGCAACTACTTTAGAAAACAAACTTGACGTGCTAGAAAAAAACTGATTAAAGTTTGAATTGAATTAAAGAATGTCAATTTACCTCTGAAGCAGCTTGAAAATTGTCAACTGAAATTATGTTACAAATTGTTCCCTACTGTGATAGAATAATTAGATAATCGAAAACTGGAAATTTGAAGCAGCAAAAATGAATTATTTAACAATTACAGAAGTTACAAAGATGAAAGACATAAGGACTTTGAAGTTCCCATTTCATTCATCCGTCATAAAAAGTTAAATCACAATTACAACAATTAAATTCGGTGATAGAGTGGAACACCCCTTTTATGTTAATTCATTCGTACGAACAATCGACAGGTCATGTAGTTCATAAATAATTTCAGTCGAATAAACAATACCAATTAGTATATAAATAAAATTGAATGTATAGTTTTATATTAATTTATAGGATTTACAACATGTTACCGGTAGAGATTAGGAGTATTAGAAATATTGGGAGTTTTACTAGAGCTGTCAGAAAATTTTTCATGCAATTTGATAGTGAGAAGTTGCATGACGTGATTCGATGCAGAGTTTGAGTTCTGTTTTCTTTTGTGTTTCCGGCTGAACTTACTTTTTTTTATAGCGTTTGAACCTGTATTTTTGATAAATGTGAATTGATGAGTAGACCACAGACAGCCGCTGGATTTGTGGTTTCGATGCTTTTATATTGGGAACTGTCAAATTTATGATATGTTTAGTTTGATAGTCGTATTGTCTTTTTGTTAAATACTATCATTGTTTTTATATTATTATATAAATAAATAAATTAATATTAATAAATTAATTAATATTAATCAAATAAATATTTTATATTATTTATATTATTTTATGAGTTTTTCTGTATTTATTATTGTATTTGTATTTTTTTATCATTTAATTGAAATTTGTTCAAATTTGTAAACTACTCTTTCTAATGACAATAAACTTATTATTATATCTTCATAAGGCCAGCTTACTCCAAACAATTTTGAAAAATTCGAAATTTTTTCATATATCTACTATATACTCGTAGAAATAATATAGAATTAGTCCCGAAGGTCCGCAAGACCGAGAAGCAGGTATAAAAGATTAGGGAGCGCTGCAGTAAATCCGTCCGCTCGAACGCCTTCGGTAGCTGCAGCTGCTGCATGCCTTCAGGTCGTCTTATTGTTTTGTTCTTTGTTTTATTGTTATTGTCTTGTCATTTTGTAAAAACTGCTTTGAGAAATGCAAGAATTCTTCAGAATGATGCTTACGAAGACCAGGAAGAAGTTGTGTCTGTGGCCAGAACCAGAAATATTGATTATTATTTGAATAAGTAAGAAACAATTAAAAGTGAAAAAAGGGTAAAAAAAATTCAAAAGTCCGCCATTTTGTTTTTTTTTCATTGAAAATGGTTCATTCTGCTTGAGGTCATAGCCAATTCGATACAGAACATGAAACCGTTTTTTTTTGCTTTCAGATAAATGAAATGATGTCATTCATCTCCGATTCAGATGAGTTTCAGCAGCCAATTTCAGGACCGCCATTTTGAAAAACACCATAATTTTTGAAGTAATTCCATATATATGTATGTGCTTTCATATGTAAATAAATTGATAACTCAACATGTTTTGTACTATAAATAAAATATATTGAAAAAAATTACGTTTTTTGGAGTAAGCTGGCCTTAGAATGGTGATAAGGCTTTTAATGCATATTCGTCAACATATATCTTGTAATATTCAACTACTGAATCATAGAGACTCATACACAGAACATTATTTTAAGCAGAATTGAACCGAGATTTCCATTATCATTTTCCGTTTACATTTTTCTTCAATCCTTACATCATAGGAATCGAAACCCAGTTTCAGCAAGCGAAGCAATTTTCATAAGAATTCGGGAGTTTTTCTTTTGATAAAACTTTCAAAGATATTATGATAGCAAATGTAACTGAGAAACGAGAAAAGCAAGAACTCTGGTAGGGAATGCTGTGAGCAGAGTACTTTGATGATTCGAATGTAGGCAGTAATGTTTGAATCAGTCTTTTGTACCATATATTTGTTTATTCTTTTACTATTACTATAATTCACAAAATGTAATTTTCTCAAAGGATTGATATTTTTTTGGTCACTTTTCTTTTCACAATGAATATCCCCGATTTCACGCCTTACGGCTTTCACACTTCTACACAGCGGAACTTTTACTTATCGCAGGTATTATAAATCAAAAGGATTCAGCTCTGTAGTGGCCCTTTCCAAATTATCAGGCCCATGGCGGCGGTCCCCATGCGGCGATATTCACGGCGCCGACCCTCGTGACGTTGATTTCCGTTGTGTTCCAGAAACTTCTTGAGAGTTTTTGGTGTGGAAAGCAGCACCTTTTTCTGTAATTCTTTATAGAAAAGTTTGACGAGTCCTAGCTCTCTAATATTTTTCAGGAGATTTTTCGAGATTATACCAGTAGATCCCATTAAAACAGACCTGACCACGTTGATGTGCCAATGCCCCTGCACTATCACTTCAAGTTCTCGATATTTTGAGATTTTTTCGGCGTTCTTCCCAATCAGGATGTTCGTCTTTGAAATGAAAACCTCAATAAATGTAGTTTATCTTGCTCTTCGACAACCAAGACCATAACAGGAATATTGACGGGAACTGTTTGATCAGTCAAGATAGTACAGTCCTAGTAGAGTCTTAACTGATCATTCTCCACAATTGGCTCCGGAATATATGAATGTAGTGAGGCACATTTTCCTTCTGTAGGAGATGTAATTTAAATGCCTGATCTTGATAATAATAATGATAATAATTAGCAGATATTTCCAACAAGTAACTACTCAATTATGGCAAGATACATAATGAATTAATATGGTTACTAAAAATATCAAAAACAACACAATCGACACAATGAGGAGAAGAAGAGTGACTTTCTACGGACACATTAAAAGAATGAATGAAGGAAGACTGACCAAAAGACTATTCAGTAACTTCGAAAGAAACCCCAAGACTCAGATAACATGGATCATGGAGGTCAGAAAGGACATGGAAGAAATGGAAATCGATGGAGAGGATGTGAAGAGGAGAGAAGAATTCAGGAAGAAGATCCAGGGATTCGGGGGTTTTCAAGAAAAGGAACGAAAGAAGACTGGAGCAAAATGGACGAAAGAAAGGAGGAGTATTGGAAGAAAAGAAAGAGTGCAGAAAAATTATTTCACGTGGTCCATAGTCGACCAAAATCGAAGGAAGAAAGAAAATGAAAAACTTTATCAAATAAAATAATCTAAATCAATAATGTCAATATCTAAATGTTCTATCATAATAATAATCAAGAAAACGAATCACTCAGATTTCCATTCGAAAGAAATAATGATACGTCACTGTTAAGATTCAAATACACATTTATGATAGAAACAAGTGAGCCCCAGCTCAAATCACAGCTGCTTGATACCTGGTTTGCAGTAGAACATACAAAGCTGAGCGGCGATTGCGAGAGAAGATTGGTTCTGTGGGTTTCTGAAAGTCTGGCTTATTCTAGTACACCTTGGAGGAACGAAGGAATTAAATTTACCCAGAAGGCCAGGACAGTCGAGATTATCATTGAGCAAATTGAATAAAAATTTCAATGTATTCAAACTTCTCCTGGTGTGGAGGCTCCTAGTGTCAAGCCTCGATATCAAACAAGCGCAACCCCTATCTGCTTATACACCATCCTCTCGAAAGGAGAGCGAAAAATTTTAATTCATTCAAACTTGTCCTGATGTGGAGTCTCCTAGTGTCAAACCTTGATAGCAAACAAGCGTGACCACAACCATTTCAAGAACTTCTTCTGCAGTGCCTCCAGGCGGTTTATGTGACAATTATATATTAGTCGCCAAACAAGACAGCCATACTCAAGCTTGCTTCTCACTAGGGCATTAGATAAATGGACAACTGTTGAGGAACTTGAGAATAACCTAGCACTGTAGACGATGAAACCATAAACTTTGCTACATGATAAAATTAATTGGTTGACATGAGGTACAAATGAGAATTTGTGATCAAATACTAGGCCGAGATCCTTAACCTCCTGAAGTCGTGTCAGATTAACACCTTCAATGTTGTAATCAAAAGTTATCACATTTCTCTTTCTAGTAAAACTCGCCACATTACATTTCATGACATTCAAGTGTAAACAATTATTATTACACCACCGGCTGATATCATTCAGAGAACTTTGTAGCCTCAAACAATCATGCATAGATGACACGCTCTTATAAATTTTAATATTGATGCACAATATTTGCTACGGCTTCATGTCTCTCTTTTTATTCCCTACGAATATTTGACATCTCCCTGTTATATGTTGGATTTTCTCTTATGTTTACATCCGTATCAACATCTGTCGTCTCTCACTGTTGGGTATTTAACAATGTGTTTCAGATAATTATAGATTGGAATAATCTGGGTTTGAAGAGATAAGATTGCTCCCTCCATTTCGAAAAATATTTTGCCTGAGACCAACCAGTAGTTCGACGCTTCATTGTTGACATTTTTCTTCGTGGTCTCATTAATATGCCTCCCGTGCAAGGGTTCTTCTCTCCAACACTGTAGCTTTTGATTGTTAGGTTGATGATAACTTGCAACCTGGTCTTCACTCAATTCCAGAGGAGTGTAGTAACAGTTGGAGTGTGAGTCAAGTCCAGAGTGGAGTTGATTTGGCAGTTCACTCTGTGCAGATTAGTTAAAGAATAAATGTCATTATTATTATTATTATTATGGAATATCATCGAATTGTAGCTTCGACAAAATAATATTTGAATGTTTACGTTACTTGATCTGAATCTGTTTGAAAATTTAAATGACAAAGAAAACTCTATTCTCTAGATTTACACGGTTTTGTTACAGTTAAGTTATAATTTGGGCTTACGTTTCCCCATTACCGGAGTCACAATTATTCAATATGCAAATCAACAAAACACTGCTATAGTTACTATTTAATTTTGAGAAAGTAGTTATTTAAATTATTTGGAAAATTGTCTAATTCTTGGATAATCCTTTTTTCATTGGAATTCGAAAAATCTGGCAATATTCAAGAACGCGATGAAACTCCACTGAAGTAAATCCAGTGTTTCATCCCCCAAAGCCAGAGAGAGATCAACGTTCGATGCCGAATTTGAAGCAAACGGTGCGCTGAAATTTCATCACGGCTGATTCGGTCCATTAATTCGTGTTATCAAACATCTGTGCCCGGTAGCCAACCTAATATTTGATCTTTATAAAGTGACGAGTCAGCAGTTTGTGAACGAAGAAATAAATGACCGGGAACTGTGACAGCTGCAATCTTCATACTTTGTGGTCGATTAAATTAGAATAATGTTGGATTAGTTATTCTATTTTCGATGCTTTTCAATTTTTCGTTCTTTCATTTTGGTATTTAGTAACGGGTGATTTTTAAAGAGTTTATTTTTTTAGGTTGGCGGCACTGGTTGATAACGGCATGCAAACGTGATCTATCAAAGTGAAAAGTTTTCTACGTTATGACGACCATATAATGGTCTTCATAATCGAACTGGTGAATCAACAATTCGTGCTGTTATCACCAAATTTCGCACCAAGGTTACTTTGTTGGACATTAAACCATTGTCTCGCATGCGTACAGTGCGTATTGAAGAGAATATTACAGCTGTAGCGTACAGTGGTAATGAGGACGTAATGTCAATTCGTCGCCGTTTTCAGCAATTGGGCATTGTTACTCAACCACATTGAAAATTTAACGTGTTGAATTGGGTTTGAAAGCACATGAAATTCAACTTCTGCAAGAATTGAAGGCGAATGACATACCACAACGTCTAATTTTTGGTGAATGGGCTTTAGAACAGCTTAGTGAAAATACGCTGTTTCATCCAAAAATTGTGTTCAGCGATGAGGCTGATTTCTGACTTAACGGATATGTAAATAAACAAAACTGTCGCATCTCGAGTGATAAACAGCCACCTGCCATACAAGAATTACCGATACATCCCGAAAAAACGACAGTTTGTTGTAGTTTATGGGCTGGTGGCATCATCGGTACATTTTTCTTCAAAGACGACCGTGGAAAAAACGTTACCGACAACGGCGAACGATATCGAGCCATGATACGCAACTATTTTTTGCCCCAGCTGGCCGAGTTGAACTTGGTCGACATGTGGTTTCATCATGACGGTGCCACATCCACACAGCTCGTGAAACAATGGACATGTTGAAGGATGAATTTGGTGAGCAGCTTGTCTCTCGAATGGCCTTCGTTTGTGAGAATAGAAAATCTGTTTCAATTTTTTGATCTAAAGCTCTGAATAAAAGTCTTGTTGATTGGTAAGTCATAGAAATCAAGACCTAAAACTGTAGCCTGTGGTTGACATATATTTAAATGCTTATTGGGCATATATCTAAAGCGAAAACTTAATTAGTGCTGATGGAGTTCCTTTGTACTTTCTGCGAAGTAGCTCTAGAACTTACACAATGAGATGTAAAGGGTATGGATTCTTTCACATCCCTTCAAAGCTGCTAGGTTGATAGGGTGGCCGAGGAAAGGTAATAAAGCTTTTTGAAGACATTTGTCGAAATCCCTTCTTTGAACATCCGTTTTTCTATTTTCATACATTCCTTTTTCTCAGCTAACTACTTTCCACTCCTACTACAGAACCTAGGCGACCTAGAATAATTTTTTGTGGGAATTCGAAGTTAGAGTATTAACTTGGAAAGATCGTAATGACGTAGTAATTAAGGAGATAACAAACGTTGTTAAGACCTTTGCATTATACACATGGTAAACATGATTTTCGAAACGGAAAAATTTTCATCGTCTCTAAAAACAGCGGTCATTCGACATGAAGGTGGTAACAGAAAACGATGTGCAGATTACAGACCTGTATCTATACTTCCCGTTCTATCAAAAATTGATGAAAAAAATATGAAAATTAGGCTACAAACTTTTGTGAAAGTTAATAAGATTATTTCTGACATGCAATTTGGATTT
This sequence comes from Henosepilachna vigintioctopunctata, assembly GCA_030704895.1. Taxonomy (NCBI): domain Eukaryota; kingdom Metazoa; phylum Arthropoda; class Insecta; order Coleoptera; family Coccinellidae; genus Henosepilachna; species Henosepilachna vigintioctopunctata. Next base: position 1,211,725 of record JARQZJ010000091.1, read on the forward strand.
CAAGAAAATAAGTCCACTGTAGACGCTGAATTAACGACACATATTTAAAAATCTTTCAACAATAGCGACGTTGCCTTGTGCATATCAATAGAATCAGCAAAAGCGTTCGACACTGTTGAAAATACAACACTTTTGAGCCTTCTAGAAGAGATTGCAATTAATGGTGTCCATCTGAGATTATTTAAAAGCTACTTATCAAATAGAAACCAAACAGTGAGGGTGAACAATACATTCAGTCATATGAGGATGATAGAATATGGAGTACCTCAGGGAACAATATTAGGGCCAAAACTATTTAGAATCTATATGAATAAACTTTTGTTGTCGGAGAGTGAAGGTAAAATAATCAGTTTTGCAGACGATACTGCGGTAGTTTACTCAGGATCAAACTGGAACGATATCAAAACCAAAGATGAATCGGATTTTGTGAATATCTTTAATTGATTAAGGCATCCCCTCTTAACTATTAATATCGATAAAACGAAATACACGAGAAGCGCTCACTTCCACCCAGTGAACCACAGATAATTAAAAGAGCAGAAAAGACATTTAACATTCCTTGCACATACGAATGCAAATACTCAGAAATTGGTGAGCTTAGAGGATTAATATCCAAATTCAAAGAACTGTCAATTATTCTAGACATAAAACATCTAACAGTAATTTACAAGGCACTGGTGGAGTCTCTGATACGATATGGTATTGTTGCGTAGGGTGGTGCCTATGATGCAGTAATAAAAAAGATCGAAATTCAACAAAAATGATTGCTGAAAATCCTTCATAAAAAATATCAGATATCCTACTGACTTTCTGTATAAAGATGCTGACATTCTGGGTAAACGACAGCTGTTTGTTCAATCGCTGCTAATTTTCACAAAAAAGAAAATAGACAGTAGTTACTTTTTAGAACATAGAGTGAATACCAGATATAGCAGAAACTCTTTATCAATTCCGCAATAGAGAAAATCTATATGTCTTCGTAGCTACTCCTATTAGGCACCAAGAATCTATAATGAATTGCCATTTGAATTAAAAAATATGATTTACATTAAAGAATTCAAGTCTACCATAAAGAACTGGATGAAAACCAAGGACAAATATATGATTCATCGACTGGTGAACATTTGAAAGCTTAAATGGTCGTCAAACAATATATGATAGTGTTACACATTTTCATAATATTGATATCCGCTTCTCCCCAATACTATTATCAAATTTTCAGATTAATAAGTTTTTTCTTAAATTATTAAAATAGATACCTTGATATGTATTGATAGGTATTAAATATTGCAGATGATAATAAATAGACATTATTCATACTCACCATAGGCTACGGTCTTCATGAGAAAATTATTATCCTGAAAACCTTGAATAAAGAATATTATTTTATAAAATGCAAATAAAGACCTCAACCATATAGAGAATATCAATAATAATTAACATATTTCAAAACATAAAATTGAATTTGATGTAAATGCATCAAGAAACTATACCAAAGTACATAGTCTCTTCCTGACAGGAGACGACGAGTTCAAATGCAACTAAATAATGCAAAACAAATATATGTAATAGCAATGGAATACCTCCGACAACTGGTTGCTTTATGTACCGCATTAGAGCCGTAATCCTGTGAATATTCTCGAGTAAATTTGGTTAGTAACCAATGTTACATGTTAACACATCACTAGCAGGTACGGCGAAGCTTCTTGCTTCATAGTTTCAGCAAAAGCCTTTCATTTAACATAATAAATAGTTCTTACGAATAAAATTATCACATATTAAAAATGGAAATCATTAATAAAACTTCGACTCAAGAAATGTAGTTTTTTGTACTAAAGAACATTCCTTCTTGAATCGAAGTTATTCATTCCAGAGTAATATAACATTTCTACTGAAATATACCAGAAGGGAATCAAGATAACAATCTCGTTGATTTCCTGTGAAATTAATTCAATTTACTGTTTCATTCTACTGACTTTCGTAGTCCTTGAGAAATTAGTTATGCTTAAACAATCGAACAGTGCCTCCATTCTCAGAAATCATCATTTTTTATAATTAATCGAGCTTATTGCAATTAAAATTAATATAATTCAACTGAAATTAAACATTCGAACGAATTGCAGTTAAATAATTTGATTAACTTATACCGGCAGAAGTGCTTTCAAAATGAAATGAACCGAAAATTTGAATTTCTCGGATATTCTCATTACCGTTATGAATTGCCCCTAAAGCCAAAACATAACTGTTCAGCTACGAATTTATTTGAAAGGCTTTCAGATATCCCAAAGGCTTTATGTAGAATGAGTTAATGTTTTCATCAAGAAACTCGCATCAAGAAGCTTTGTGTGGGTGAAACTTTTCGGCTCTTTACCAATAACAAATTTTGTTCTGGCTTTGAGAGGAAGGTTTTCAAAGACGTTGAGTTTTGATATATGTTAATTAATTATATCAATCAACCCAGTATTATATAAGAAATCACATATTTTCCTTAAGAAGTGTTATGATCGAGCTGGGTTAGATTCTAGGAAGGAATATTTTGGAAATCATGTGAACTCATGTCAAAACAAATCTAGGGTAGCATGGCAGGTAATTAACCTCCTTAGAAATGAGAAAAAAGAGAGCCTGATTGGCCAACAGAATACGCAGGTCCAGAAAAGTTAGTTCAACAATTTAACGACTTTTTTGTTAATCTTGGAGCATCTGTCTCCGTACGTGGAATCAAGTAATTTGTAGGACAGCAAAGGCAAACTAAATCATTTTTTGTTTTTGACGCTCACGATGCAGAAGTGGTATCAGTGGTGAGATCCATGAAAAATAACCCCTCTTTTGATCATGACCAAATATCCATAAAGGTCATCAAAGCATCGATAAATATAATATCTGCCCCCCTGGACCAAACAATTCAAAATTCATCTATTGAGGAAGTTTTTCCAGATCAGCTGAGAATAGCTACAGTCCCGCCTGTTTATAAAAAGGCGATTAAGAGGATTAAGGAAATTGTAAGCCTATCAGTTTGCTCACATGTTTTATTAAAATTTTTGAGAAAATTCTTGTTAATCATCTTTTGAGTTTCTTTAGAAAATTCAATCTGATAACTACATGCCAACATGGTGTCATTAAGAAAAGGAGTACAGAAACAGCAATTCATGAGCTAACTAAATCTATTATCAAATCATTTGGAAGGGAGAAGTGCCTGTTGGACTTTTTCTCGATTCGTCTAATGCCTTCGATTTTGTGGAACCTTATTACCCAAACAGCTCGAATATAGTGGCATCAGAAACAACCATCTCAAGCTGATATTAAGTTATCTTAGCAACAGGAAACAGAGAATTAAGATGACCTTTGATAGTAAAACATGGATATTTAGGGATGCAAAACTGATAAGGGGAATTCCTCAGGGTAGAGTGTTGTGTTGTGATGTATGTCACTTCTTTCTTGACAGCTTGCTCTGCTAGAAACTGTTACCTCATCATGTATGCTGATAATACAAATTTCTTAGTAAGGTCAGTTGATGTCACCTCGTCGGTGGTAGACTCTGGAGCAGTGTTGAAAGTGGTTGAACTGTAGTGTACAGACAATAGACTGTTGATCAACATGAAAAAGATTGACTGTATATTTTTCAGTACCGATAGATCGAAAATGTTACACCCCAACGAAGTTTGCAGCCACCAAAATGTAATTATTGCAGAAGAATCAGTGAAGTTTCTTGGCATCGTTAATGGATAGATACCTTAACTGGAGAGAACATGTGATAATCCTTCTAATTGAAGGATTATTTTCTAGGGAGGATCTTCATGTGTGAAGAGCATCTTTGTAACGCAAAAGTGGGCTTTGAGAACAATTGCCAAGCTTCTGTACAGGCAATCATGCAGGGTATTTTTCAAGAAGAACTTTATTCCCACGGTGTATGGACTGTATATTTACCGACTGCTTATGTTTTCATATTTCCACTCTCATTATTTTGAAGAACTAAAAAATATAAATGCCACACGCAGGATGTTTCCATATTTGTATTCTAAACATTGCTCAACGTTGAGAGAAAGAGGGGCACAGTGTTTGGCGAATTCGTTGTTTAATTCCCTAATGGAGTGTGAACCCTACTCAATCAAAGAATTTTTAGATTTTTGTAAATTGAATAGCAGTGATGAATTCTATTAGGTTTTGAATTTTCTATTATTATTATTATTATTATTATTATTATTATTATTATTATTATTATTATTATTATTATTATCATTATCATTATCATTATTATTATTATTATTATCATTATTATTATTATTATTATTATTATTATTATCATTATTATTATTATTACCATTGTTTTACGACGATTTCTGTGCTACAAGAAGTCTGAAAATAAGATTATCATATATACAATAGTAATTTTGTTAACCATTAGTTTCACACCAAGTACGTGAAGATACTTTAGCATCATTCAATTGATATAGTTTTTCATCAATGACATCAATGGGCTGAAACTGAATATCAGTAAATGTAAAGTTTTGTGATTTCATCGAAAGTTTACTCCAATCCACCACAGCTATACATTCGAAGGTTAAGGTTTAGATAGATGGGTTGGGTTTAAGAATCTGGGGTTTTTTTTCGACAAGCTATCCTTCTCTGAACGCATAGTTTTTATCACAGCTTCTGCTTCTAAAATTCAGAAATAGGGGAAATTATCTTTGCACAAAAGAAAACGCTGCACTACTCCTTTATTCGAAATACAATTACACCAGATGTTATGGGCAATATCCTCCGAGAGCCTTCGACCCTCTAATCGATAGTCTAAAAATTGAATTATTGAAGTTGAGACGTGAACGGTTTGCGTGTTGATGTGATATCTATTTTGATGGGCTATCAGTGATTTTGACATGCCACTCACAACAGCGCAATGGGATGTCGTTATATTTTCACGTATTTCTGTTGGCTACATATGACAATTAAATATATAACATTATGTATAATTTTATTGTGTTTCATTTGTTTACTTTATATAACTATTATATTTAATTTTAATTTCATTTTCGTTGCCTTCATCAATCTTCATTAACTTTTGTTGACTACTTGTGATGTTTGTTTCATTCAGTTATTGTTTATTACTATTTCAATTCATTAAAATATTTTCAGTTGTATATATTCGCTTATACTCTCTTTTCTGTTTTCTTCTTTATTTCTTAAGATATATATCTGTTGGGAATAAATACATTATTATTATTCAAGAGAAGTCGTTCTGTTTTTTTAATTCTCCCCAGCGCGGTCTATTGGTGGAAATAACGTCTCTGATTTAGTTTAATCTGTTTCGTTTTTTTTCCTACAATACGAATTTGTGCCTCCTATCTCTTTGATGTCGTCCATCCGTCAATTGGGCTCAAAAATCCGTGGCCTAACACTTTTTTTGTGATCCTGGTTTCCATTGTGTGATGGAGTACCTGAAGTTATTTTGTCTGACGTTATGCTATGCCCAACCTCAATTCAATGTTGATGGTCGTTCAGTTACATAAACGACGACTTCGTTTGTCGATGGCTTACCTCATTGCGAATGTGATCACGAAGACTCATACCTAGATTACCTAGCATGAGCCTCTCTTTTCAGCGTTGTTCTGAGTTTCTTCGCTGCTCCAATTGTCATCGAAGTGGTTTCTAATTCGATTATAATCAGAGGAATACATCTATTGAAACCCTTGCTGTTTAGGTTAATACTTACTCCCCTAGGACGTAATGGTGATTGCACCGGCTAGCTCTTAAATTTTAGGAGATGTATATAAATTCATCTGATTCATGCACAATAGAGACAATGAAGCTAGATGATTATAACTAAAGTGTCTATTCAAAATATTTAGATTTAAGATCACAAATAAATTTGAATGAAAGATCTCTCCATACCTGTTCTTCTCTATTTGCTCAGAATACCTATAAGATGGAATCCAAATCTTCAAAGTCACTCGAAATTAGGTGGAACTTAAATCTCTATTTCAACTCCAGAAGATATGCTGAAGCCTCGACTCCAGGGAATATAGTAAAACCCTAATTTGTAACTTCCGTTTCAACTCTAGGGGATATAGTGCTTACAAGCGCACTCAAAATTTATGAAGATAAAATATATATTCAATAACCAAGAAACTAATCAGCAGTAATTGGATTTCTCCATTCGAGAAATCCAATATCGGAATTAATATATAACCGGAATATCATGAGTACTTACAACGATGCATTTGGAACTACGATCATTTCAGGCAATGCGGTCTCAACATTTATCTCTTCAACCAGTGTAAAGTATTTTGAAACGTTACAAGTGCAGTAAGTTGCTTATTTCAATTGTATCAGTAGAATTGTTAGCCAGAAAAAATGATTTGTCAAACACATTTTCATGAGTCTCATTGATTTTTATTACTTTTATGGTCCTATCACGAAAGTTTTGTTTCAATAAGTTACATGTTTTCTATCTACTAGGCTACAGACACGTTATGACAGACTCGCTAGTTGTTTAGTAGTCATCCATATCTTCTTAGGCCTGTCAGTGTGCAAGAGTGCTCACTTTAGTCCTCAAGAGTGTTCACTTCATTCATATATTAGTATGTCAAGAATTTATTTCGTCTTTTGTTTGAAATTTCTCACAAATGTGTGAACCACCCACGCTCGTTTTGTTATCTGGTGAAATGACTTTCAAATCTCAGAGAAGAAATATCACTCCAGTGAAAGAATGTGACGTACATTATTTTGGCTGTAAATTTGGTGACAGTATAAGAAATATATACCCATCCATTTTGTGTTTCATGTTCTCGGCTATCACTAGATTGGGTTAACTCTAATCGCCATATGACATTTTCAGTACTAATGGTGTGGAGAGAATCAACAAACTATTCATATAATTGTTTCTTCTGTTCAACAAACAAAACACGCGAATAGGATGCAGAGATGGTAGCCAACTAGTTCTGTCCTGTTGAAAGAGTATAAAATCAGATGTAAAATATTCAAGACATTCTTTCACAACTTTATTCCAAAAACTCCGTGCATTTTCCATTCAGTAAATATCTATACTGATACTATAACGTTAGGTGTGATAACATAAAGAAATGTAACATTTTATTTCAGAGTCTCGAGAAATCCTAACGTTAAAGGGCAAAATTTTTGTTTGTTTTCAATTTACCACAAAATATTGTCCATAGCAGTCAATATAACTCTTTTATAAAAAATATTTTCTGTATCTAATAAATGAGGGAGACTGGTACAAAATTAACGGCCGGTCGAAATTAACAAACGCTCGCTAAGTGACGGTGGTTTTTTTTAGAGGTATAGAACTTTATGTTGGCATTACTGTTGAAGATGGCGACCGATTTAAGAATGAGAAATGATTTGATCTCAGTTTGGTTTGGCAATTCATCATGAATAGACTCACGCCTGAACAACGCTTGCAAATAGTGCAATTTCATTTCGAAAATAATGGTTCTGTGCGAAATACGTATCGAGCACTACGTCCATTTTATCGTCGACAAAATCGTCCATCAGAGCAGTTAATTCGATTCGTCAACAAACAAAAATGCCGCATTTGGAGTGAAGATAATCCTCAAGTGTATGTCAAAACACCGTTACATCCAGAAAAGCTGACTGTTCTGTGCGCTTTATGGACTGGTGGAATCATTGGTCCGTACTTCTTCAAAAACGACGATGGCCAGAACGTTACAGTCAATGGTGATCGGTATAGACTTATAGAGCCATGATTACTAACTTTTTCATTCCTGAATTGAACAACCATGATGTCCAGGAGCTGCGATTTCAACAAGACGGCGCAACATGTCACACAGCTCGTGCCACAATCGATTTATTGAAAGACACGTTTGGTGACCGCCTAATTTCACGTTTTGGACCTGTGAATTCGCCTTGAAGAAATTGTTATTTAACACCGCTAGACCACTTTCTGTGGGGCTACGTAAAGTCATTGGTCTACGCGGATAAGCCACAAACGCTCGACCATTTCGAAGACAATATTCGCCGTGTTATTGCCGATATACGGCTACAAATGTTGGAAAATGTCATCGAGAATAGGACGTCCAGATTGAGCCAACCGTGACGGTCATATGCCAGAAATCATATTTAAAATGTAGTACCACAAGATTGTCTTTCGGATAAAAAAAAATACTTGTCAATCGAATGTTCCAACGTTGTTTTATTGCAATTTAAAGTTCTATACCTCTGAAAAAAACACCCTTTATATCCAATCACCAAAACATCGCGTCGCTGCCGTCAAGTGATACTCGGGTACACACCCCTCCCTTGTGCCGTGCGCGGCACATGCTATTCGGTTGTGTGAGAGAACGCTATGTGAATTTACTGCTCAAAACTGAGTTTTTTGACATTTGCTTATTTTATGTTTAGGTATAGTTGAAAATATGATATCAACATGAATAGTTGCATATAGTTTCTTGATAATATTGATTGTTGAGTGTTTTAATCCGTTTTTGCCTATCACGTTTCGTTTTAAGTTTATATTTAATATTTTAACGAAAATGAGGTGGAATACAAAAGTAGCATAGCTACATGGGTACAAAAATAACATGTTACTTTTGTCCCCGTATGGATTTATCAACGCAAATTATTTATGAGTGTCTTTATATCAACAGAATGTCACGACAACGCATAAGAACCACCACACGAGGAACTACTGACATGAAAGTTCATGAAAATTTAGAAGATGGTGAAAAAATTTTTGCCAAAATGCTGTCGTTCTTGATAATGCCGTTAAAGGCGATCAAATCGAAGAAAAAATTGTCAGTGATTTTTAGACAAGTATTTCTTATTGCCTCTCCTAATAAATATTTTTTGATTTAATGTGTTTTTCATTAAATAAGTTAGAAACCCACTTTGTCCTGTTACTTTCGACCCACGCCGTGTTACTTCCGGCCCGCTAACGTTACGAAAGTAATTAATTCCCTAGATGTAGATGAAGATGTAGAAAGTCCTTAATTTTTATCAAAAAAATCAAAATTGAGTTAAACTAAGATGATAATGTAAATAACATAAACCAGGTTTATATATATTTATAACCGTTATGTCATATTGATAACACCTAGCTAGAAACAATGGTTTATGTACAAAATCTTACTTTTGTACCTGCCTCCCCTAAGTATTATTTGCATTGTTTTTTATGGAGTAGTTTCAGTTGATACATGTTTAGAATTCTACGCTGGTTTTCAATTTGTAACAGTTGGATTCAATCTGAGTTAAATATAGCTTTAATCCATATAGATAGATAACGGCCCTGTGAATGTAATGATAATTTTATTGTAAATTTCTTTCTAGAAAGCTGCAGATGTTAATAACTGATACTTTCGATGAGAAATAGCGATTCCAAAGTGTAATACTTTCCTGATAAATTCAATAAAGAATCTTTAATATTTCATCACGTAAAATATCGCTACGACGGTATTGAAAATGAACGTCGTAGCGATTTCAAAGATATTAGATTCAGAAGCGTTGCTCTACTAAGTGTTCAAATATTAAAACAAGAACCTTATTGAAAGCGGGATAATGCTCTTAATTCAGATGAAAATGTAATATATGATTAGAGACGGAAGACGAAATTTAAATTTATGGGGGTCTAAATGACGACGCATAAAATTTCGACATAAATTTAAAATTATGACCGTTTCTGAGAGATATGCCGTGTACGACGTTGTTTTTCGTTTTGGTTCGTTAACGATTACTCTTCAACACGAAAAATAAGAGCAAATTTAATGGTTACTAAATCTTGATGTGAATCTTACCTAGAGCAGGAAAAATCGTAAATAATACAAATTGGAATTAGTCCTTTGGTTCTACAGATTTGTGAAAAATTAGACTGAGATATCTGTTCATTTGATCTACTATTTTGAAATAGTAGAATATTTTAACAAATAATTTGGGATAATAAAAAAAATTAAGTCGATTATGGATATTCTTCATATATATTATATAATATTATTTATATTCTATAATATAATATATATCATATATATTCAAAACACTACTTCTGAAAAGATGAAAGAAGACATAGACATGCACCAAATAATACCAAACCATCAACTAGGGTTTGGAGAAAAGCATTCGACAATAAATCAGATGCACCGAATAGTAAACCCCATCTCAGCAAGCATTGAAGAGAAAAAATTTTGCTCAACGTAATTTCTTCACTCATCTCGTTTAACAAGGTTTGGCACAATGGACTGCTAAACAAACTGGAAAGACTACTTGCACAACCATATTATATGATCTTAAAATGATATTCAGCAGACCTCCATTTTACATTGAAACATGGAGAAGTAACAGCCACTCATTTTGAAGTAAAATCTGGAGTCCCACAGGAAAGCATTCACTTACTAAAAGTGAATGAAGAAAGGACCACTTCTATATATTATTTATACTTCAGACATACCGAACAATAGGAACAGAATTACACTATCTGCGAGACGACAAATCATCTATTAAGATCTTGACTGAATAGACTCCTACAGTTATTCGTGAAGAACAAAGTGCAGCAAATCTTTAAGATAAAACAATAATGAATTCGTATTCTATTGTTATCAATCGAGTGAATAAAAAAGATACAAACTTGTCTAAAAACTCACAATAGTATTCACCAAATCATTTAAATACACAGTTTACAAGAAAACGAATTAGGAGTACAAAGTTAACCTTGATATAGTAAGTTGATCTTCAGTTGTTTCCTACCTATAGAAAGAATATTAATTAGTATATCTAAATGATAACAACTTAACACGAAAGGGAGAATTGAAAGAACGAATTGTTCGTCAAAATCAAATGCTGAATAGTGTTAACAGGTTGCAGTGGACATTAAAATGAAGCAGTGAAACCAAATCCACAAAACTACAAATGAAATTGTTACATTTTTGTAATAATTTGCAACGACAAAATTTCACATTGCCAGCTTGATATTTTCTTCTGGATAAAAAATGTTCTGAGTGAAGGCTGCAAAGATTCCTGAAATCTAACATCACCTAACTCTTATCTCCAGCAGAGATGTTTCAGTCGTAAATACCTCAAATTACACATTTTGCTATGACATATCGAATATCAAGCAACCCTCATCGAAAATTTGAAAGTTTCCGCTTTTCCAACTCGGTATGTAGAGGACGAACTCACAGGAGAATTCAATATGATAATCTCCCTCGTCTTTTCCTAACTGGGATATGATGGCCGGCGGTGAAGATAAGTCAGAACTGGAAACTTAGTTAGAAGTTACAGTGTGGAAGAAGTTTTCGTTTAGTTCGCGACTTGGCGAAGTTTCGCGCTCTTTAGGTTGATGTAACTGAACAGTTCACTTTATGAAGTGAGAAGGATAATTAAGCGTACAAGTGTTTATCAGAAACCAAGAAAACTTCAGAAGAATGACAATATCGAATATCAACTCCTCCAACTTATAGACTTTGTGAGTAATTGCTTGTCGTTTGCAGCAGTTCTCGTTTATCTGTTTAGTCTTCCAAGTTTTTACTACTAAACGTCGCTAAATCTGACGTGACCATTTATTTTTTCCACCAAGTGGGACATCTGCGGAATTATTTGATTATATAAAAATTGTTTAGTGTTTCACAAATTATTCATTATAAAGGATATGATGTCACAAAATAATCAAAGCACTAAAAAATAATGAGATTGAATTCTCGCTTAACTCTTGGTGAAACATAATTGAATATTAAAATAAATTAAACTCTTGGTTGAGTAGGAACGACTCTAATTCTATTTATTTTAATACTTTTTCTTATCTTTCTTTTTTTTAACTTTATAATCTCGATCTGATCATGTCTGATTAACGACAAATTTCATTCCAACTCAATTTACTAGGACAAAAAGACAAAACCAAGGTATCGCTCAGTAGCGATTCTAGATAATAATTTAACACTAAGTTAACGTGTACACTAATAGCACTTCACTCTGCTTTTGCACTGTCACTTAAACTAACTCTTTTGCACTGTCACTAAACGGTTTGGTCCTCTTCAGTCTTCTCACTAGCGTCGTATTATCGAGAAGACGGATCGCCTCGACATTGACGTGATGAAGTAGTCGCTGTTCAGGACTCCTGGCAAAACTTACGATAGCTTGATCAACAGTTTCGATATCCATCTCCTTAACGAGGTCACTGTTCCTAAAGTACCAAGGAGCGCTGACAATATTCCTTAATATTTCATTCTGAAATCCCTGAATGATGTCAATGTTGGTCTTTTTGGCACAATCCCACAGTTGAATGCCATATGTCTATACAGGTTTGAGAATCTGTTTATACAACAGTACCATGTTGTAAGTTGACAAGATAGAATGTTTTCCTAACAGCCAGTAAATCTTTTTATACTTTAAGCCTAACTCTCCTCTTTCCTTTTCTACATGGGCTTTCCAGCGAGCCTAGCATCCAAAGTAATACTCAAGTATTTTGCTGTATTAGAATATAATATATGTGAATTATTTGTACTGATAGGGATATATTGATGACGTTTCAACGCATACCTATATGCATATATACCATATATACATACATATTTGTCATGACGTATATCGCATGACAAATTGAACTTTCGTTCAATTTGATGCGCCAATATTTTGTCCATTGTTTTACTTTATTAACCGATACTTGCAAACTTCTTTCTGCTTCCTCGTGCTTCTGCCCGCAGTGAGTATCGCTGTATCATCTGCGAAAGTGGCTATTGTATCGAGCCCTAGTTCAGAAATGTCGCTGGTGTATAGTAGGTAGAGGAAAGGAACTAATACACTGCGCTGTGGCACTCCTGCCTTAATTTCTTTTATTTCACAGTATGTACCTTTCTACTTCATTTTAAAAGCTCTGTTTGAGATACATGATGCCAGTAGTTCTTCATATTGCTTAGGTAAAACTTTTTTCAGTTTAAACTTGAATTCCCTGTGCCACACTTCATGAAAATCTTGTCTCACATCAAGGATGAAGGCTGAACAGATTTTTATAGGATATTATATAGAATAAAAGATTAATTAATTTTGTTTCACTGAAATCGGTAAGCACACAAAACACTTGTTTTTATAGTTTTGTGTTGTGATATCAACAAATTATTATCAACAACACATTAGAGGATTATTACTGAAAACGTAAAATATTCAACTTCAAACTACAAAAATCTTAACCAACACAAAATTAATTTCGGTTCGCTGAAATCGGTTAGCACACAAAACCCTTTTTCTGATAGTTTGGTGTTGTGATATCAACAAATTATTATCAACAACACATTAGAGGATTATTACTGAAAACGTAAAATATTCAACTTCAAACTACGAAAATCTTAAACAACACAAAATTAATTTCGTTTCACTGAAATCGGTTAGCACACAAAATCCTTTTTCTGATAGTTTGGTGTTGTGATATCAACAAATTATTATCAACAACACATTAGAGGGTTATTACTGAAAACGTAAAATATTCAATTTCAAACTACGAAAATCTTAAACAACACAAAATTAATTTCGTTTCACTGAAATCGGTTAGCACACAAAACACTTTGTTTTTATAGTTTGGTGTTGTGATATCAACAAATTATTATCAACAACACATTAGAGTAAACATGTAAATTAGAAACTACTAATATTGTATACTCTTGATAATGGGTCAACCACTCGAAACATATGTACAGTTTTTTTTTTTGATGAATTCAGTGAAAGTTGAGTCAAGTGTGTTAATTTTTAATTTCATAGTTTTAAGACATCAGAGACTTATTACTGAAACCGTAAAATATTCATCCTCAAACTACGAAAATCTTAGACAACACAAAATTAATTTCGTTATTTCGTTAAACGAAATCGATAACAACAAAAAACATTTTGTTTTTATAGTTTTGTGTTCTGATATCAGTAAATTATTATCAACAACACATGTATTACACTATACACAATTGGAAAATATAGAATTTTCATTGAAAGATCAAATTATACAACTTAAAACTTCAAAAGTTTTGAGAAGTGTGTTAGTACACAAACTAAACTAATGAAGGAGGTGTAAAATTTCAATAGACCACCAGCGACACTGTTGCTTTAGTCATTTACGGCCTCTTCAAAGTCTGCCGTAGTACTGCCTTCTCTATGGGGTTCTGACAACTGTTTTAAGTCATGTTCCTAGGCATAGAGGTTACAGTGACACCTGATTTAACATGGTCGGAACACATATTGAAAACGCGGTAACCTAGTGCTGCCCCTACTCAAAAGATCTTTCTGAATTAATCTTTGCAACATTGATTGAACTCTATAAAACGTATGTTAGATCCATCCTCCAATACGAATGTGAATTGTGGCGTCTTATACTTGTTTCAAGGCCAAAACCTGTTGGGAATGTACAGCGTCGTGGTACCAAAGTGTTTTTCAGTGTTGAGTGTCCTGGCTATTCAGAGAGGCGTAAACTGACTGATTTAAATTTTTCCGATCGTGGAAAGGCGGAGAATTGGTTCCTACTTTCCATATTTAGGAATTCAATTCTTCTAACGTTGAAGATATGTTTCTCTCCAATCGCGATTCCTGTCTCCGAAGTCATGAACCTCGAAAAAAAAAATTTAAGTTGCGCAAAGACAAAAAACTTTTCGGGTTACGTTATATTCAAAAAAATCAATTATTCGTATCGGAAATGGATTTTTCTATAATTAGGCTATAAAAGCCTGAACCACCAGCCTTCACTGTTAATTAATAAAAATGATAATATTTATTGATATAGCTGAGAAACACGTTCAAATAAATGAGCTCGGCGAAAATTGTATGCTTTTCCTTGTAATTTAATTGTTGATTGTGTTCAATAGACAACAATCGATTGTTGATAGTTCAAAAGTTGAAGCCATTTAGAGACAAACAATTGGGTACTAGCAATTTCTACCAAATTCCATCCAGCCAGAATTGATGCAAATTTTAATGTTAATTATATTGGCCATTTGGACCCTTGATGACGAATTCTGTTTATTTTCAGAGGCTAAAACGACACATGCTATCAATATTTAGCGTTACATTTCGAACTGTTCATTTATTAGACGAATTAAATACTCATTGCGCGTCAGAAACTTCAATTAATTTGAACGGTACCTATTTCAATCATTAGTTTAATTTCGACAACAAGTTTTGATTGGACTTTTATAGAGTCAATTAAAATTTCTGTTGAAATAAATAACTGTTTGAGAATGATAGATGATAATCATAAACCTGCTGACTCAATTTGTTTATGATCAGAAGAACAATCTGTAGTTCGAAACAGGCGTTACATTTAATTTGTTGATATATTACGAAAATGTTAGAGTTCGTGTTTCTTGTGATAAGAATCCATTCTATTCAAGAATGAGACATGTCATTATTAAATGAGAATAAAACTCTCCAATTTCATTATATATTAATATATATATATATATATATATATATATATATATATATATATATATATATATATATGACTGTTTCTCTAATGGAACACGTGCATGAATGCTTGTATGCTGGTCTCTATGATACAATTCATTTTTTCGATCAGTCAGGGGCGTTTGACTTCTTTATATTTACATTCATACTTGATGATACTGATCTAGTTTGGGAGTACCACAGAGTTCAGTCCTTGGTCCGCTTGTCTTTTTATGATTTATCATTAATCTACCTGAACACGTTTGAGACTAAAGAATTATACTTTTTGCTGATGACACCTTGTTTGCTATTTGAGCATCCCTTTATGAGGAGGTGTGAAGTGAATGTAAATTTCTATTGTCAAACAACAGTGGTGCAGGAGAAATTCCTCATAAATTTACCTTGATAAAAGTGAGTGTTTTTATTCGACAGAAATTAATACATGACGATATTATGTCAATATCTAAGCCACACACATGGCTCCATGGCATAAATGTTGATAGTCTTATCCAAGTTTGTACATATTCCGATGTGTACAGTATATGTCTGCAGAAGGAAAATTAGTCTTGGCGTCCTAGGTCTGCTGACAGTCATAGTTATCTCATTAGGTATGGCGATTTAATGCCATTACCTAAACACAACACCTCCAGATTCAAATCCAGTGTTCGAAACTACATACACACCTTTAACCTCAGGTTGGATCTCCACCATATCCCATGTTCCACAATAAAATGAAAAAAAAACTATTTTTTTTGGTCCTGCTATAGAGTACTTTAGAGATAGGTTTCACATTTGAGGTCAGTATTAATTTGTAATTATGTATCCTGTTTTTTATTTTGTTATAGTAAATTTTTCTTTACAATATAGTTTATATTAGTTTTATATAGTTTCGAAGTTCATCCATATGATGAGTGATTCTCAATTAGTCTTCTATGACTTTTTTATTCGAAATATAGAAATAGTTCTAATGAAAGTCTCAGGGAAGGATCTGCACAAATCTCATTAACAAAACCACGTATCACTTTCAAGAATCAATATTTATAGCGTTCCGGAGAATATAGAACTTGAAGGTGATACCAAACAGCTCTATGCCATCCACTTATAGAAAATCATCAATGGCATGCATACAAAAAACCAAGTATGGAAGCGAAGACAGTCTATTTCATTCTTCAAGTAAATGAATACCCAATTGTGTTTCACTGATCATTGTCTAGTGTATCAACAGCTTCATCACTTTCTTTGACTCCTAGTTGAAAATTGCTAAGTAATGAATACTCATCAATTCCATCTTTATGAATTAATATAGAACACCTAGACATTTCAACGAATCCTCCATACTCGTAAGTAACCAATTTGAATTTCACAGTGTATTTTGACATGTATCATCTCATGCGATGTTTTCACATGTCGATAGATAGCATTAGCTCGAAAAGCTATTAACAACATATCAAAGGAAAAATCTGCTTTGAAATTCGATTGTGTTTGAACCATACCCGTCTGATGATGATTTATTGGCCCCTAAAAGCCTTAAATGTCCATACAAATTCTGTCTCACGAATAGCTGGAAGCGCGTTCAATTCGAATGCCCAGTAAAAAAGACTCCGCATCTCGATAAAACGAACGTTCAAAGTCGAATTAGGCATTTCATTGGGAAGGCTTATATCAGAGTTTCAAAGTTTCATTTTGAACCAGTGTAGTACGCAATGATGACAAGCATAACATCTCCCTATCTCTCCCTATTTTATCAGAACTGGCAATATTCACTAATTAATTATTACAAAAAAAAATAAAAACAAAATATATGATTCTTGGTATTATCCATACTATTGAAACATTCCATGAAAACATCTTTGAAGTAGAAATAGACAATTGTACTATAGAGAGGTTTTATGAAATAAGATACCTTGGGATTACTTTGGACCAATTCTTGAATCTCAGTCAGCATGTGGATTTAATTCGTAGAAAACTGAATAGACTATCTTGTAAGTTAACAAAGTGGACCATACGGTTGGTCTGTAATGCATTAATTTCTCCCCAATTCAGATATTGTATGTCTCTGTCATATTATTGTAATAAAGAAGATAAATGTGAATTACAAGATCCGCGGAATAATTTAATGGGAATATTGAATGTAAATTATTAAATTAAATAATTAAATTAAATTCAAACACTTGAACTTATGATTTACACTTTATTGACTACATAGAATATTATCATTCTGTTACCATCTGAAGAAGTCTTGTGTAACGACGAAACGCGTCACGCTATGTAGTCAATAAAGTGTAAATCATAGGTTCAAGTGTTTGAATTTGAGTTCATATTCAATTAAATGGATTTACATCAAGTAAATGCTAAATATTAAATAATGAGAATATTACTAAATTGTAATAGTTACACTGCGGCTCAAGATATGTAAAAAGACCAATTTAATATTCATATAATTATTATATATTCTTGTAATGATGTTTCACGATTTTATTCAACAACATGAATTAATCAACATGTTTCGAGCGTGAGGTCATTTTCAAGACCGTAATTTTCAACAGTCTTGAAAATGAGCTCACGCTACAAACATGATGACTAATTCATGTTGTTAAATATAATCGTGAAACATTAAGCCAAGAGTTTAATTTATTTTAATATTTAATTATGTTTTACGCTTTACTAAGAGTCAAGCGAAAATTCAATCTCAGTCCGGTGAATTTATATACTTCTCCCCAAACTTTACAGGGGAGTACGTTATTAAAATGATTTAACCCCTATACGAAAAATACCCCTATATAAAAACCCCCTATACCGAAACAACATGATAGTGAACAATATATATATGAAATATTTTTTCAAATTCTTAAGATGTATACAATTTATCAATAGTGTGATGAGGTTCTTGTCACCAGTCAGTATTGGTTGGTTTTCGAGGAGTGGCTGAAAATTGAAAAATGAGAAATAACGTTAAGTAAAATAGTCAATAAAAATGTGAAGTGAAAAAACATCACAATACGTAGCTGTTCAAGAAATTATTACAATATAGATGAAAATGAATCATTCGTATATTCGAATATGAATTTTAATGGAAATATTACTGAGAGTCTCTCAGATTTATGTCAGGGGATTTCCACTCTTTGATAGAGGAGGATTTTTGGAAATTTAATAACATGACAAGAGAGCAATCTCGTTGCTCTCAAGTTCTATATTTTAGGAAAGTTTGTTTACTACAGATCGAAAAAAGTGTTCAAGGGTTTTTTTTTTAGAGGTATAGAACTTTAAGTTGGCATTACTGTTGAACATGGCGACCGATTCAACAGCTGAGATGGGATTTATTCCCAGTTTGGTTTGGCAATTCATCATTAATAGACTCACACCTGAACAACGCTTGCAAATAGTGCAATTTCATTTCGAAAATAATGGTTCTGTGTGGAATATGTATCGCGCACTACGTTCATTTTATCGTCGACAAAATCGTTGGCAAATTTAATCGTCAACAATCAAAACTGCCGCATTTGGAGTGAAGATAATCCTCAAGTATATGTCAAAAAACTTCCAGAAAAACTGACTGTTTGGTGCGCTTTATTCATTCCTGAATTGAACAACCATGATGTCCAGGAGCTGTGGTTTCAACAAGACGGCGCAATATGTGACACAGCTCGTGCCACAATCGATTTATTGAAAGACTTGTTGGGTGACCGCCTAATTTCATGTTATGGACCTGTGAATTGGCCTCTAAGGTCTTGTGATTTAATACCGCTAGACTACTTTCTGGGGGGATATGTAAAGTCATTGCTCTATGCGGATAAGCCACAAACGCTTGACAATTTGGAAGAGAATATTCGCCGTGTTATTGCCGATATACGGCCACAAATGTTGGAAAAAGTCATCGAAAATTGGACGTCTAGATTGGACTACATCCGAGCCAGCCGTGGCGGTCATATGCCAGAAATCATATTTAAAATGTAATGCCACAAGATTATCTTTCTAATAAAAAAAATTCTTGTCAATCGAATGATCCATTGTTGTTTTATTGCAATTTAAAATTCTATACCTCTAAAAACAACACCCCTTACTAGTCCAACCTCGCCTATTATGGAAATGAAAAGGAACTCATTTTTAGAGGTAAAAGAGCAATTTTTGAATTCATTAAATTCCATTCATCAATATTATTCTCTCCATATTTGATGAATATTTACCAAAATTCAAGAAGTCACAGGAAGACTTCTTTTTCAAGAGAAAACCAGCGATCGTTTCGTCACGATTCATCGAAAATTCATTGAGGGTTTGTCGACCTTTCGACCTCGGAATTTGCTCCTCGTTTTACCTTCACCTATCCGGGTCGTTTGAACATTCAGTTCAGATAGGAAGGTCCCATCGCGTAAAAGAATCCAGATTCGAAGTTTTCATCCGCAAATGGACTCCCGTTTAATCCGGTCCTAAAATAAGACTTTTTTGGAGTTATGGATCGCAAAGAGTCGGCAGAGATTTTCGATAGTATTACCCATTACCTTATCTCACAAAAACCTCAGTAGGAATGTTAATTTGCCGAAATTAGGTAGATGCTAGCGAGATTCGTTAGATTTCTGAATGAATCTGTTTTAATTCGTAATTATGAAAACGTAAGGATAAAGGCATTCGAAAATACTGGTTAAGGGCTAATGGGTTTAAATAAATTCAAACGGATAATCGACAAGACTTAAGATTTATGAGTGCAAATTAGGTGAATAAGCTCTCGTGATTTAGCGGATTGAAATTCGAAACTTATTTCCCTATAATTTGAATTGAACACTTGGCTTAATGTTTCACGAATGAATTGAAAAATGAACAATACAGTAAAATTGATAAAATTGAATCAACGACAATGTTTCGAGTGGACTCAACGTTATCACTTTGTGAAACATTTTTTTTTATCTCGAACAGGCAACCAAAGGTTACCCTAATTTGGCCTTGACTAGAGTCATTAGCCAGCGAAATTTCAGAGCTATATAACCAATATAATTTGTAGTGAAATAACAAAAGGAGTAGGACAGGGACACATTACGTCAAGGGGCTCTTCAATGCGATTTTACTCTTCATACACATACAAGAATCAAGCCACGGTAATAAGGGAGAATATAAAACACAAGGTGAGACAAAAGGATAAGAAAACGATTGTGATTGTTTGATTCATATTTTCAGACCAATGGATTTTATATGAGCGTAGACAGTTTCATATATTCTCACATTCTTCAAACTCAGGACGAAATTTAAAGGATATGGTTGTTGATATTGTATATGCAAGTTTGAATTGTAGAAAAACTCCAAAATTTATTTTATATCTGAAGTTGCTGCATGCCATTATAAGATGATCAGCTGAACCATATGTCAGATTTGAAACGGGACATTAGTAACATGTCTTCGTTAATAGTCCGCCATTTATGGTACGGAAGTAGTCCGCTCCCAGGTAGCAAGCTGACGGTAATATGACGTCATTGGTTTAAATACGTAAGAAGTGACGTCGAAATGTCACAGCCTCAAGATAACATTTTAAACTGTTGAAAAGACGTCATTAAATTACGTTTTATGGCATTTAAAATTAGAACATTTGTCATTTCTCAAAAAATTAACGGTCATAAATTGACGAAAAAATTACTTTGCGCTGACGTCATCTGCTGTCAGCATATGAACGTCAGTTATCTATCATTAGAAAGACTTCATTCGAAGGTGGAATAACGTCGCTGACCAAAATTGACCGAAAATTGACTCTTATAATACGTCATGTTACGTCAGCTTGCCACCTGGAGTCTCTTTACGTGCGACTCAGTGTACATCGATAATTCTAGTTCTGCTTCGGTTTTTGTTGGTATTTCGTAATGTAATTTTTAGCCATTTGATTTTGCGCGTCTTTAATTGAGAACGAAGCAAGTTTTGAATGTGGTTGATCTTTGAAAAATAGAAATAATTCATTTTGGAGTAATCAAAATTCAGTTGTGTGAAATATTAATGGGTCAGTATATTCTGTTTTATAGTTATTTATATGGTTTAAGTATTTTTAGAATTTGGAGCCAATAATTTAAGTCAACTTTGACGGATAAAACATCAATCTTGCATATGTATGAATATATTTTAATTGATGTTTTCAATTGAGTTTTAATTAGAATTCCGTTATAACTTTATTTTTCAAGTTTTAGTCTATACGAACGATAAACGTATGTAATTCCATCTTAAGTGAATATAAACTTAAATTCAAACACTTGAACTTATGATTTACACTTTATTGACTACATAGCATGACGCGTTTCGTCGTTACAAACGATTTCTTCAGATTCCAACAGAATAATAACAACAAATTTGAAAAAACAGATATAAATATCAAGGGAATTTGAGATTCTATGAATTTTGGGTTGTACCTAAGATATTCCATTCTGAAACCTAATTTTTATTACCTGAAGAGGTTTAAGGGTGAATTATTTAATTCTATCTGTTCATTGAACAAATTTCCAGAATTTTTATGCGGATTTATTTCCACTATTTCCAAAAAATCTAATTGACTACTTTTCTCTGTTTTATGTAAAATTTTGAAATTCTTATCAAAAGTATGGTTTTCTGTTAATAAATGGTTAACATAATTCGAATTGTTTTTGTTATGCGCGAAAATACATTTATGTTCCTGAATTCTAGTACCGAAATTTCTACTTGTTCCACCTATATATATATATATATATATATATATATATATATATATATATATATATATATATATATATATATATATATATATATATATATATATATATATATATATATATATATATATATATATATATATATATATATATATATATATATATATATATATATATATATATATATATATGTACCATGACATGTTCCAAAATTCAATTGGTAAACACCTGATTTGTCTTCTCTTTCAATTATGTGTTTATTGTTCTTGATGTGTCTCGATAAATTATTGTTCGTTTTGAATAAAATATTACAATTATGTTTTCATAAAAAGGTTGAGGTTGACTGACTGTTCCAAAATACGTTAAACTATTATATTTCCGAATTTTATCAGACTGATAAGGAAATACAAATCGCACAGCTTTCTTTCAAATTTTATTTCAAGATCTTAAGTGTTTATCGGTGAAAACTCCAAGGTATTTGATATTTTCTCCTAATGAGATCTCGACTATATCACCATCAATGTTCATACTTAATTTATCGTAGGTATGTAGGTTTGTTGTCGGTTTTGATAAAACCGACAACAAAATGAGATCTTTTATTTTGTCGAAACAGTTTCATCAAAAATGAAAGCCAGTAATTTTTTATCAAAAGCATTAATTAAGTTTTTAAAATCATCCTGAATTTTTATTTCAAAATTATCACAATTTTCATCTCTGTAAATAATGACGATGTCGTCGCAAAACTAGAGATTGTACCCACTGTGTCTATTAGGAGTATATTATTCAAATCATAACGAGAATGGGTCCAATTAGCGTGCCCTGTGGTACCTCAAAATTAATGGTTCTTCTTTCGCTTATTGATGAGTTTCTTCTTACTGGCTGTTCCCGATCTCTTAGATAAAGATATATGAATATATATTTCGTGGATTGAGTCAGTGACAAACTTCTGAAATTAAAATCACCATACTGGAAAATTTCCTTGGAAACAGGATAAGTCACGTGCGAAGTGAAACAGGCAACAGCAAGTGAAGAAGATACACTAGACCTTATATATCACGTTCGCTACTTTCTTGGTGTTGAATTAATATCCCTTGTTTGGTGCGGCTTGCAATGTAACGCATCAAGAACTTCATCGGAATAAGGACTGAGTAAATAACACAGCGAGACGCTGTTACCTTATCTGTCTCCAGCTGGAAAATAACCCCTCGAGAAAGTTATCCAAGATTAAGGGATCCGGAATTGTGGAACTAAGAAAGTGAACGTTGAGTTTCTGATTAATTCTGAGCTGTCGAAATTTATCTGTCGAATGAAACTCGTTTCATTCCAAGAATGTTCAATAAAGGAAAACTGAACATGTTTCTAAATTCATCATAGTTAGCACTGTTCTCATTTCAAAGAACGCATCTTTCGCTTCGAAACAACCTTTTCAAGTTCCGAACGGTTAAGTTTTGAGTTTTTGACATTCAATTGCTAACTTGTTCGATTTGATTTTACAATGGAAACTCCTCGATCTAAGTTTCTATTGGCATTCCTTGTTTCATTTAATTTCTGGAGTTGAATCTAATCGTCTTCGTTTACGGTAATCGTGTTTTCGACTAGCACTGTCTTCGACATTGGGAAATACCGTGTAGAATTAGGAAAGTAAAGTTCATTTCCACACATTTTTTTTCCATCAAGACTACGTCAACTCCTGACGAATGTTTTGCAATTAAATTTCCAAATTATTACTATTGTAAATAGTAATAAATAATTACTTATGTTGAAGTAGGTTGAAATATTCGAAACAAGTAGTTGGCAAAAAATTCATCAAAAAATAGACTCATATACATAAATAATATTATTTCCTGTAACTGAAAAATTCTGTAATTTAAATAAGTTATTTTTTCTACAATGGGTTTTATTGGGTATTATTCTGTAATAAGAGTATAAAGATTTTATTATAATTATTATTATTATTATTACTTTTATTATATTATTATTATTATTATTATTATTATTATTATTATTATTATCATTATTATTATTATTATTATTATTATTATTATTATTATTATTATTAATACATGGTGGTCCTCCGGGAACTCCATCGATCCATATATGGAAAACTATACTTGAGAGAGATCTAAAAATTTTGTAGTAAACTGATATAGATGAGGGCCATCCGACTGAAATATTTTCAATATAGTGGTACATGTCAACGTATTTTAAATAGAAATATTATTGCGTTTTTGGATTCCTCGAAAAATTCTAGATATAATTTGTGTATAATGTGCTCTACCAAAGTCCAACTGCATTTGGCGTATTTTAAATTTTATGTTCAAAATGACGTTTTCAGATCAAAATATAATCATAAATTTTTTCACATACGAAAGCCTTTATCATCTAATATGGGTTGTGTTTCTTGTAGAAGAAGATCGACCTTACAAGTCTTTGTTTAATATTTTCAAAAATATGAGTACAGAGTGATCAAAAAATAAGGATTAAAAATTAAATTCGAAAAAACAGCAAAAGTTATTATTTTCAAAAAGACTCCATCTATTTTTATGATTTTATCGAATCAAGCATCAAAAATAAAGGTAACTTTGTAAAAGCTCCTCTATTCCGGAAATTCGTAACTCCCGAGATAATTGGCAATTTAACATTTTTCTACTAGTGTTGAGCTATGCGTCTAAAGGTTGAGTTAATATGAGTTGGTTATAACGGCGTTAGAACAAACAAAACAATATGTTGTCATTTACCAATTGAAACAATTTCAATAGTAATGCTAATATCACCCTTACAGTTGAACATATACTCATCTGGTGTACAAAAAATGAGACAGTTCGTAACCAACTAGGACTGAAAAACAACAAAATTTATCGAGAAATGTGGTTTATACAACCTTGTGTAGCTTACACATGTAGAAAAAATAACAGCTCCATCTAATTTAACTACAATTGAATTGTCAATTATATTTAAGTATCTGCAGCATTAACAGTATTACATGAAAATGTATAAATTGTATCATGTTTCAATGACCAAGTAGTCGAGACACGAATTTAAATAAATGAATAAATAATGAATAATAATGATGCCAGGACGTTTAGATTTTACAAATAAAGATCATTTAAATTTATTTATGTTTCATGGAGAATGTAATGAAATAATTTCGAGAACATATGATATATTTGCGACGAGATATCCAGAGAAACAGAAACCAACACCAAAAACTGTTAAAAAGAAAATTCATATAAATAGAAAGCTTCAAGAATTATGGATCCGTAAAAACTAGAGTACATACAAATACCAGTTGTTAACACTGATTAAAGAACTCATGTTAGTAAATGTTCAAATTGATTAACTTTCAGACATTTTTCGCGCCTAAGCAGGAACTGTTCATGAGTGGCTCTTCTTATTGATTGAGGATTGAGATCTTCAAATGCTCTTCTGACGCGCCGCATGCAGTCTTCCACGGTGATTACTGCAGTGTTGAATACTTTATTTTTGACTGTCTCACAAATAAAATAATCGAATACTGAGAGATCGGAGAGCGAGGTGGCCAAAGATGACACATTATTGGCTATCCATTGATCGTAAAACAAGTCTTATAGATGATTGTTGACTAAATGGCCTTTATGTGGAAGCGCCCCATCATGTTGATAAATATAATTCTATGATCAGCCAGCGGTAAGTTCTCTAAATAGCCACCTTCAAAATTTCTCAATAGATTCAGATAGCGCTCACTAACAACTTGAAAAACCTATAATACATACAGAGGCTTCAAAAATAGGTACCTTACCATTTAAATTATCTTAGTACAATTCTAGGGCAACGACGGCGTCATTTCTTACTGCATAACACACGTTAAACTGCCAGGATTCTTGAAAATTCAGTTCTCTAAATGGATGTACATTTGAGCCGGTCCAATAATAGGAATTGCGTCGATTAAACACATCATTTCTTGTAAATTCACATTCAAATGACCAAATATTTATCAAAAAATTAAACATTTTCTTGTGACCGAAGTAAAATGTTTGAAGTTCAAATCCTGAACGATGGAAATGCGTATGGCTGAACTTGTGTTGCCATAATATTCTTAGAACTGATGTTTTAGATAATCTTGATTCTAATTTTATTTGCTTTGTAGATATTGTTGGATATACGGCAAAATATTTAAAATTGCGATTCAAATATTTTCATTGTCAACAACTGGTTTCCTTATATGTTCTTTGGTTTCACGGGTCCATACTTCTTGAAGTTTTCTATAATCCTTTCAACATTTGGTTTTTGGTGTTGGTTTCTGTTTCTCTGGATATCTCGTCGCAAATCTATCAGATGTCCTCGAAATTACTTTATCACAATTCTCCATAAATCATAAATAAACGTAAATAATCTTCATTTGAAAAATGTAAACGTCCTGGCATTATTATTAAAAATGTTTCAATTAGTAAATCACAGCATATTGTTTTGTTTGTTCTAACGCCGTCATAGCCAACTCATATTAACTGAACCTTTAGGCGCATAATTCATTATTAGTAGAAAAATGTTAAATTGCCAATTATTTCGGGAATTACAAATTTTCGGAATAGAGGAGCTTATACAAAGCTAGCTTCATTTTTGATGCTTGATTCGATAAAATCATAAAAATAGGGGATTTCTATTTGAAAAAAAACTTTTGGCGTATTTTTTTATTCAATTTTTATTCCTCTTTTTCGATCACTCTGTACTCATATTTTTGGTGATATACGAAGAATTTTGAGCTCGATTTTGACGCGCACTGCGGTATTCTCACACACTGCTACTTATCTCGCACGCTAGCGGATGCGGAGGGGTATATCCTGTAGAGGTAGTCGAGGATATCGTCTGGGGGCTCCTGAAGTGCTTGAAGGATCCGTGCTGGTGGGAAGGGGAGTTTAATTTTTGGTTTTCTGGGAAGGACACGTCCGCGTCTGTTCCATGGGGCCGTGAGCTTCGCTCGGGCTTCCAGATTGGGTCCGTTGAGAGTGCGTTGGGCAGAATGAGCTTAGAACTTTTCGATGTGAGTGAAAATTAGGGGCATTTTGGTTATTTCATGGATAAGAATAGACGGAAGTTGTTGTGAAGTCTGAAGATGCTGCGGCAGATTGCTCTTTCGTAGCTTTCGATAGTCTTTACTAGGCATTTCGAAAGAGTGGAGTAGAGCAAGCATCTCTACGCGATAACAGGCCGAATGAATGCCTTGTATGTATTGAGGAGTGTCCGGGTATAGCACCCTCGGATTATTTCTTGAAGTGCATACAGTAGGTTCGCCCGATTTCGGACTTTTTTAAGCGTTTTGGTCAGATCGATATTCCAGGAGTTTGACTTTGAAAATGTTACACCCAAGTAAATGATTTAATCTTGTAGTCTGAGGTTTTCAACCCAAAGCGGCAAGCGAACGTCATTCTTTGAAAATTAGGAAGATCATGTGTAATTGAAGTGATGGAAAAGTATGGATTGGGTTTTGCTAGGGTTGGGTGTAATTCTCCATCTGCTGACCCAAGTTCTACAGACGCAGTCTTAGAATGTCATTGATTTACCACGTAACCAACGAAGCCGTACAATACTTTTGAGAAAACATGAAGAGTCTTTGTACGTAATCATAGAACACAAACTTTCATACTTCTGGCATGTTATGCGAAACCAGAAATATAGCTCACTCTAGCTTATAATGCAGGGCAAGCTTAACGGAAAAAGAGGTGCTGGAAGAAGACGAATATCCTGGTGACAATTCAACATTTTAAAGCGTGGACATTCAAAGATCTATTTCAGGCTGCAGCAAACCAAATCATATGAAGAGCTACAACAATCGACAACGTCCTCTGAAGATGAGCAAAAGAAGAAGGAGAAATTTAATAAATACAGATTATAATTGTTTGGGTACTAGTTGTACTCGTTAAATAAATTAAGTGTATAAATATCAAGTCCATTCATTATAATATAATAAAATAATATGATGAAATAAATTTTTTGAGAAACATTCTTTACATTGTAGCATTAAATTCATTTCAATTGATACAATAATTACAAAGAATACTAGGAAGAAGGCTCTCAAAAGGACTGAATTCAATTTTGAGTCTGATCTTCCATTCAGCCCTCGAGCAAAAATATTGGTTCAAACAAAAATATTGGTTAAATTAATATTTACAATAATATACAACTTTATTTGAAAAGTAAAGAAGAAACTTATCTCAGAAATATTTCAGACAATTTCACATGATGAAGAACATTTGTGTTAAAAAAAATAAAAACATATGATACAAAAAATTGATTCATACATTATTGCCTACATTCGAATCATCGAAATACTCTGCCACACTATAGTTGTCTTTGTTAAGAACAGAGATTTAACTCTCCTCCTAAACAAATCAGTTTCTGTACTTTCAAATTCGATATTAAATAGTTGAAAATTTTAATACTCTGATAATAGAGAGAGTGCTCAAATTTAGCTCTTTTATGCATAGGAGTATGTAGTACATCCCTGTTCCTTGTTGAATACTCATAATTGCTATTCAATTTAATAAACCTATCTTCATTTTCTTCACCATATAACAAACATCAATAAATATATAAACACGGTAAGGTGAGTATGTAATTATTAATGAAGATAGGTTTACAAGATGTTCGTTGATGAATATTGAATATTAATCGAAGTTAAAAAAACAATTGTTAAACTGATTTACACATATATTAAGAATAATACTGTATGACGTACGTTTCGATGAGATTCACCTTTTTCAAATGCTACGTGCAGACTAATTTTATAAGCATTTGAAAAAGGTGAATCTCATCGAAACGTACGTCATGCAGTATTATTTTTGATATATGTGTAAATCAGTTTAACAATTGTTTTATTATGTTTATCGATTTACATCAAGTATCGGCCTCATCAATTATTAATTAATCGAAGTATTCGCTTCTGTGTAATAAACACCCTGTTTATTTATGTAAAGCAGCCCCACAGCAGAATATTATAATTTAGATGACTATATACAAGGCTGTAATACACATTCATAACACAGTTTCTAGGTACGATGTTCTTGATTCTAGAGATTGCAAGAAATGAGTTACTCAATTTTTTACATAAGACCTCAATGTGTGATATCCATCTCAGATTCCTGTCTACATATATTTCAAGAAACTTTGTTGATTGGGATGATGATATAGTGTTGTCCCCATATTTAACATCCAAGGTACTAGTTAATTCCATTGCCTTTCAGACAAAAATGAACACATACAGTTTTGTTAACGTTCTTTATATTATATTCTATCAATTTTTTCAAAGCGTAATAAACTTTTATAATAAAAATAATGAAATTTTATAACAAAACACTTGTGACAGTTGTCCGGGCCACAAGCCTACGTGTTGCCATCTGGTAAAAATTATTTTAGAAAATCCTCATTGAGTTTCAAAACAGAATTCATTTCTAGTATTCACGATAGGTTTTATCGATGTAACTACTGTTTCAGAAATCGGATAGATTTCGAATAGGAAAAATATAACATAGATATATCGTTTGAAAAGCGCAAATCTCACTACAAGGAATTATTTTCTGAAATCCCAGCTCGCGTTTCGAAAGCTTAAAACTCCGAACCGTCGTGAAATTTACTGTCGGCGAAAAACTGAATTCATAAATCGTCGAAACTACGTACGTTTTAATCAATGGAAAGCGCATAAAACGCATAAGGACTGTAAGTGCAGTGCTCAATGATTAAAAAAAAAACAAATACACAATAGCAATAAACTACCTGCAATTTAGTGTCTTCATTAGGGCCTTCCTAATAGCTCTCGGTCGCGTTTCATTTTCCGGTTCCGCGGGCGCGCTTTCCGGTAGAATGGAAAATTGTAGAAGGAGTAGATTGAGAGCGAATAAAGTGAGGGGGTGGAGCAGATCCAGTTTTATCCTGATGAATGACTATTTCTGCTTCGATACTCCATTCAATCAATGTTCGAACTGTTTCTTTGCAGGTATTGTTTTCGGAATAGTCAATGAAAATATTCCGAATTGTCTTTTGAAAGTAAATTAGTAAAATAAGCGTTTCTATATCGAAAAATGAGAGAATAAAAAAATACTTATTTCAACTATAAGTATATTATCGCTTACTTCGATGAAAATGAATATGAATTCATAGATTTCATCCTTTTTTCAGTACTTCCACTCATATTCAGCTCTGATTATAACTAATAATAACAATAATAACAAAGTTCTTTATTCTCAACAGGTTTTATACCCAATCAGAGAAAATAAAAACATAATGATGAGTAATAACTAAATAACTCAATAAATTAAATGAAAAGAAATATAACAAAGAGCTCAATTTAATCTAAAAAAACTAAAAACTGAAAAAACTAAATAATAAAAGTGAATGAGATTTTACAAAGATATCAATCTGAATCAATTCATTTTAGTCAGTTTTCCTTGTTCACTTAACTCCTAATAATGACTTCTATAGAGCCTCCATAAACCAAATGGAAAATTGTACTAGCGAGTTGGTGCTTGGAGTCTCTAGATGGAATAATTCTGTATTACGAGAATTTTGCCTAGGAACACGAAGTTTCAAAGCGGACAAGAGAGGATGACAATAATTACTGTTCTGCAGTAATTTGTACAAAAATTTGAGTGATAAAGTTATATTCATACTTGTTTAATTATGCGGCAAAAACCTCTGGTTACAAGTTATACTTTATTCGTTAATGAAGCTCAGATCGATATTCTCTTCACACTGCGATTAAATCATCGATGACCCAATGATACCCAATTAGATGAAATAAAACATGATGATGAGGAATAACTAAATAACTCAATAAATGAAATGAAAAGAAATATAACAAAGAGCTCAATCTTATCTAAAAAAACTAAAAGAAGTAACAGAATAATGAAATTAAATGAAGTATTACAAAGATTTCAATATATTTCATTATATTTTTGTTTTATCAATTCATTTTAGTCAATTTTCCTTGTTCACAAAAGTCCTAATGATGACGTCTATAGAGCCTCCATAAATTAAATGGGAGATTGTATTAGCGAGTTGGTCCTTGGAGTTTCTAGGTGAAATAATTCTGTAGTACGAAAATTTCGAAGGAACCGAAATTTCAAATCGGACAAGAGAGGAGGACAATAATTACTGTTCTGCAGTAATTTGTACAAATATTTGAGTGATAAAGTTATATTAATACTTGTTGAATTATGTGGCAAAAACCGCTGGTTACAAATTATACTATATTCGTTAATGAATTTCGAATGATATTTATTTTTATGATATCCTTTCACGACTTTCATAAAAGTCATACTTTCAGTCCTTTCACGAGTTATCTCAGATCAATATTTTCTTCACATTGCTATTCAATCATCGATGATGGCAAAAATCTCTAGATGATATCAGTAATATTCATTACTTCAATGAGTTTCTCTTCAATAGCTCTTTGAGGAAGAACACCATCGATTAACCTGGAAGACTGTTGCAATTTTTTTAGAAATAAATACTATCTCAATTTATTATCTATGTTTCACCACATTGTAGATGCACGAAATAAAAGTTGCTTATTTATAAATAGAATAAAAATTGTTTATTTCGTAATGGAACGCTGATAAAGAAACAAAAGGAATGGAGCCACGCTTTAATTCAAGTTGAAAATGACAAAAATGATTTTCTTCTGAAGAAATTGATGAGCAATCATATTTACTCGCATTAAAAAATAACCGATCTTGATTAAATATCAGTAGATTCTCGGTATTAATCTAGGAAGATTGGAAAACTCTGTGCAAATAGTTTATCATCCAAAACAATAAAATATTGAACCCGATATATATATATATATATATATATATATATATATATATATATATATATATATATATATATATATATATATATATATATATATATATATATATATATATATATATATATATATATATATATATATATATATATATATATATATATATATAAATAATATTTGATGATGAAGAAAATTTAAATGAGAATGAAAATTATCGCCATATCCCGTAAGATTGGTAGCAGCCGTTGACACGTGTTTCGATCTTATCGGATCTCCTCAGAACGGCGTAGCCAAGTTCTGGTTGTACGAACCTGGAGGTGGAAACACAAAAAGAAAAATTAAGAAATACAAAAACAACCTCTGAAAGAAGTCGAAACATTTCAGGCTACCGCGTTTGTTCTCTCCGGATTGGGAAATTTGAAAACTGCTTTGCCCGTGAGGTGACTATTTATCCTTCAAGGATGCTCTAAGCCGAAACGTTGAAAAAAATGAGAATAATATTTGATGCCTTCTTTCAGAGGTTGTTTTTGTATTTTTTAATTTTTCTTTCTGTTTTTCCACCTCCAGGTTCGTACAACTATATATATATATATATATATATATATATATATATATATATATATATATATATATATATATATATATATATATATATATATATATATATATATATAAACCCAAATATATCTCTTTATTCTTACCACATTTATCAGATTGATTTATTTCCCATCTCTTCCCCTCATCCATATTTATTTCTTCTCTTAAACCTAATAATTTCTATGCGGCTCGGAATGATATGCAAATTCAACATATATAAATCCATTCGGGCAATTTCAATGATTAGACGTGGGATACCGAAAACCCTCATCTCATCAAATACCGATTTGATTTCGATTTGCCCAATAGCACGCAATTGTTTTGGTACTTTAGTCCCACTGACGTCCCTCTTTTTCTCACACGTCCGGTTAGACCGGAAGCTGAAACCGAGGAAGACGCTCGTACCTAGTCGTGATTTACGATCGTTTAGTTATGCCGGGATTATGGTGATTTATTGGGTTTCACGTGACCGTTTTCTCGAACCTGAAGTAGCGATGTGTAGTCTATTTAAATAGAGAGTTGACTCCGTGCATTACTGATGCGTTTATGGTAAAATCCGAGGGTGGTTTTAAGAGACCTTTTTGGTTTTACGGAATACTAATCAGCAAGTGTTCGATCCTTTAGGGATAATCTGTATTACTGTGGAAAATTTAGATCACATGTTCCAGTGGATATTCTCAATCTAAACCGGAACATTAAATATTAAATAAAATTGAACTTTTGGCTTAACGTTTCACGATTGTATTTAACAACATGAATTTGTCAACATGTTTCGAGCGTGGGCTCATTTTCAAGACTAAAGTTTTCATATTGAATCGAAATATTTCAAATAAAACTCTCAGGGAGGAATACTCCCATATTTAATCTATCAATCATGAATCGATGACTTTCAAAACGCCCACAGCTCCTATACCAAATGAGGGGAATACTTCTTAGTGAAAATTCACGTGAGCTCCCTCTATCGGAGAAAAGACGTAAAAATGCTTCTTAGCGTTCTAGATTCCTACTCGTGACAACAGTAGTGTGAGTGCGTAAGACTATGTAGACATTTTATTCGAACACTAAAGAAAACTGTCTGCAATGTGTATGAATCGTCCCATGCCTAATATATATAATATTATATACATATATATATATATATATATATATATATATATATATATATATATATATATATATATATATATATATATATATATATATATATATATATATATATATATATATATATATATTTTGAATATATATTTGAAATTCATTTATTGCCTGTTTGAGATAGTTTATTTTCAATGTTTTTAGCAATAACAGGCTCATTTTATTGTTAAAAACTTTATTCTCAATGACGTTTCGTTGTATATCACAACTTTGTCAAAAGTAATAAATAATTGAATTTTATGAATTACTATAGATTTCAAAACGTCAAACTTATTTTTTAGAAAAATCAAATTAGTTTTTTTTTTGTATTTTCACATATTGATTATAAGTATCAGAGGAATATTTCTGGCTTAACATTCGCTTTGGAAGTTTTAGTGTTCTTCACCATGAGGAAACCTCTGAAAAACTCATGGTAAGCCAGGTGATTCTTATAAGGGTGATTTATATATACATATATATAAATAATTATTATTTTATTATTAGTCGAGTTTTATACTTATCCAGAATATGTATATTAATTGGTTCATGTGTGTGAAATTCAAGGTAGATCTGGAAAGAATGAGTTTTGAAATGTGATGTTTGGTGATGTTGAGTATTCATTTTATGGGTGTTATTTGCAAGGTTCATCAACTCGTTGTAAATAGAATTGAGATGTTTAATGTCTGTTCTTTCATTTACTGTGTTTTCCAAATTTTTACGATTGTGTAACATTTCTAGAATTTCTCTACATTTTTTGTCTTTTTCAGTTGCTGAAATTTTTTATTGTTATCATCAAAATCGTGTTTTTCTGTCATTTTATGTTCATTTAAGGCTGTTATTCGAGTTTTTGCGTATTTATGCGCTTTAATTCTTCTTCTGGAAAAAAAAATTTATATATATATATATATATATATATATATATATATATATATATATATATATATATATATATATATATATATATATCAATATATATTCCGATGGCATTAATCAAAATGTTCTAAATATTTTATATAATGCAATCACAATCGTTCGGATCCACCCTGGTCTTGACAGATTATGATAGAAACTGAAATTTATAGTTGTTAGTCCTGTTTGTGTAACAAAGGATATTCAATTTGAATAGACTTATATTAATTATAGGAATAATATATCTGCCGTTATTAGTTTACTGAATTTGTAGGTTTCGGGTCGCATTACGCAATTCATAAACACGTTCAATAGAGGCGAATTACCAAGTTCAGTTTGAACATAAGCCATAGATTTGGAATTTGATGCTCGAGAATCTCTATTGGGTCTAATAAATTCGATTTCACTGATTGGGTTTTCCAATCTGAAATTATGGTTACAATCATAGGTTCCTTCATATAATTGTTGACCGTAATTAGAATTATTGTTATAATTACTTCTTCCATATTTTCGATATAACTCTGCCATTTTGACCTAAAAGATATTCGGGAATTTTCAATCTGTAAAAGCAAACATCTGATTCCGTTTCAGGAATTGTTTGTTTGAAGTGATAAATTACGGGTACTAGACAAAAAAATGCCACATGCTCTACTCGTAGTACCTATAAGTTGAAACTCCTGTATTGCCTAATCTGTTATTATACTACTAAAATATACTACTAGAAATGCTTGTATCAAGGTAAGTTTGCAGAGTAAGGTCTCGTGAAGGATCACTTATGAACATTCAAAAATTTGCGAGTAGTTCACAGTAAAGAGCGTCATTGCGAAGAGTCAGTATGAAATCTCTATGAGCGGGTCACGTTGTTCAGAAGTGGACATCGTTAGAGAAGAAGAACATCAATTCGAAACATCACCAGTACAGCCGGAACCATCATACCCCCGGTGATTCATAGGACCGTTGACTAGTTTTTGACCCATCTGAAATATAAGGGGTACTTCTGCAACCAACATAAATTCAGTGCTTTTGTGGATTATATATTATCAATATAACGGGTGTTTGTTTTATAGGTATATAACTTCAAGTTGATATTACTGTTGAAGATGGCGACCGATTTAAAAGCTGAGGAGTGATTTACTTTCAGTTTGGTTTGGCAATTCTTCATGAATAGACTCACGCTTGAGCAACGCTTGCAAGTAGTGCAATTTTATTTCGAAAATAATGGTTCTGTGCGGAATACGTATCGCGCACTATGTCCATTTTATCGTCGACAAAATCGTCCATCAGAGCAGTTAATTTGATTAACCATGGAAAGTTTTCGCACCACGTTTACTCTTATTGATAATTCGCATCCCCACAGACGCCGTACGGTGCGTACAGAAGAAGCTTTTGCTACTGTTAGCATTGAGGAAGACCCGAATGAGTCCATCCGCCATCGAGCATAGGAATTGGATCTGTGTCCATCCACTTTATGGAAGATTTTGTGGAAGGATCTTGGTTTGCGTGCTTACAAAATCCAACTCGTTCAAGATTTGAAGCCAAACGATCATCAAGCAAGGCGTAGATTCGTCGAATGGACCCAAAACGAGATTGCCGTTGTTCCCGATTTTCATGAGCGAATTTTGTTCAGCGATGAAGCGCACTTCTGGTTGAATGGCTACGCCAACAAACAAAACTGCCGCATTTGGAGTGAAGACAATCCTCAAGTGTATGTCAAAACACCGTTACATCCAGAAAAACTGATTGTTTGGTGCGCTTTATGGGCTGTTGGAATCATTGGTCCGTACTTCTTCAAAAACGATGATGACCAGAACGTTACAGTCAATGGTGATCGGTATAGAGCCATGAATACTAACTTTTTCATTCCTGAATTGAACAACCATTATGTCCAGGAGCTGTGATTTCAACAAGACGGCGCAACATGTTACACAACTCGTACCGCAATCGATTTATTGAAAGACACGTTTGGTGACCGCCTAATTTCACGTTTTGGACCTGTGAATTGGCCTCCAAGATCTGGTGATTTAACACCGCTAGACTACTTTCTGTGGGGCTATGTGAAGTCATTGGTCTATGCGGATAAGCCACAACCGCTTGACCATTTGGAAGACAATATTCGCCGTGTTGTTGCCGATATACGGCCACAAATGTTGGAAAAAATCATCGAAAATTGGACGTCCAGATTGAACTACATCTGAGCGAGAAGTGGCGGTCATATGCCAGAAATCATATTTCAAATTTAATGCCACAAAAATATCTTTTGAATGAAAAAAATTCTCGTCAATCGAATGATCCATCGTTGTTTTATTGCAATTTGAAGTTCTATACCTCTAAAAAAACACCCTTTATAATATATAAACCTATCAATTTATAGTCAGCAAATAAATAAACATGAATATATATTCTCGCTTGTCTATTTTTCTTGCCTTTTCTATCAAACTAGAGTTCTTTCGTGGCAATAGAACAGCATTTTCCTAATGTGCCAAGACCACAAATCGTTTGAAGACGGCTCTGACTGCAACACAAATCTGACCGTATCCATCCAGATTTCCATCAGTTATGTTGATACATGAGATGATAATATGATATTACACTTAGTTCGATGTGAAAGTGCTAAATTACGATGTTACGGAAAGTCCCACCGAACTTTTCTTTGGTTACTCAATTATTTTTTCCTTTGGGGTTTGAAGGTTAGCAATTTGCACAACCACCATAAATTTATCGTAGATTGTCTAATCGCCACCTCAGGAGTTTTCCACTCAACTTCCTACACGTCACACGAGTGTGTTTACATATTACTGAATTGAAGATGAGGGTTAGGTATGCCCTTATTTTCCAACGGAAGCAATCGGTCTTAATAAGCCGAACTTGGCGGCGTCTAATAGACAAACCACCTCCACGAGAGAGTCGTAAAGTTGTGAGATTCATTTCCTATTTCCTCAGATGGAAATGCGCTCCCTTTACTGCCGAGAGACAACGGGAGTTTCGAGCTGACTCGCATAACTTTACTACCAGACATTAATTAAATACGTTCTCGAATTATAAAATGAAATTGAGATCCGTTGAAGGATTATGAAGGATTATTGTAAATGTATGGCTGAGGTAACTAGATTCACGAACAACACTAGTTCGTTAAGGAATGAAGACATGTATATCTTTATTACAAGAGTGTAACTTTCAGTGAGTTTACACTTTCCTTTATAGTTCTCCATCAAGAGTGAAGTGTTGTAATAAGAGTGTTCGGCGTCTCAAAACTAGAGTAGGTCACACATTGAAATAAATGACAACAATACAATATAAATTTCCGAGGAAGTTGGCAATATGACTTAATTTCTTGCGCAGAATATTTTCTTTTATTATTAAATTACTATTTCGATCTGATCATGTCTGATCACGAGAAATTTCGTTCCAACTTAATTTACTACGACAAGATAACAAAACCAAGATATCGCCCAATAGCGGTTCTAAGAATCTAGATAATAATTTATCACTAAGTTAACGTGTACACTAATATCAGTCTACTATGTTTTTGCACTATCACTTAAACTTACTCAAAAGGTTTGGTTCTTTTGAGTCTTCTCGCCAGTGTCGTATTATCGCGAAGTCGGATGGCCTCGACATTGACGTGATGAAGTAGTCGGTGTTCATAACTCCTGGCAAATCTTTCGATAGCTTGATCAACAGTTTCGATATCCAAATCCCTATGAAGGCCACTGTTTCTAAAGTACCAAGAAGCGTTCTCAACATTCCTTAATACTTTATTCTGAAATCGCTGAATGATGTCAATGTTGGTCTTTTTGGTACAGCCCCACAGTTGAATGCCATATGTCCATACAGGTTTGAGAATCTGTTTATACAGAAGTAACTTGTCGTAAGTTGACAAGGTGGAATGTTTTCCTAACAGCCAGTACATCTTCTTATACTTTAAGCCTTGCTCCTCTCTTTTTTTTGACATGGGCCTTCCAGCGGAGCTTAGCATCCAGAGTAATACCCAAGTATTTTGCCGTATTAGAATATATTATCGGTGCATTATTTATACTGAGAGGGATATATTGATGAATTCAGAAATTAATTTAAATGGATTTACTTTCGTACAATTTGATGCGCCAATATTTTGTCCAGTGTTTCACTTTTTTAACCGATACTTGCAAACTTTT
Source organism: Henosepilachna vigintioctopunctata (assembly GCA_030704895.1). Lineage (NCBI taxonomy): Eukaryota > Metazoa > Arthropoda > Insecta > Coleoptera > Coccinellidae > Henosepilachna > Henosepilachna vigintioctopunctata. The sequence goes on from JARQZJ010000091.1 coordinate 1,250,328, forward strand.
GCTGCTTACTTGTGGCTTCTATCGACAGTTGGTATCGCTGTATCATTCGCGAAAGTGGCTATTGTATCGAGCCCTAGTTCAGGAATGTCGCTGGTGTATAGTAGGTAAAGGACAGGTTCCAATACACTGCCTGTGGCAGTCATGCCTTAATTTCTTTCATTTCAGAGTATGTACCTTCCTGTTTCACTCTAAAAGCTCTGTTTGAGATATATGATTCCAGTAGTTCTCCATATTGCTTGGGTAAAATTTTTCTTAGTTTAAACTTAAGTCTCTCATACCACACTTTATCAAAAGCTTGCCTCACATCAAAGAAGACGGCTGAACAGACTTTTTTTTCCTCTAGCGATTTCTCAGTCCTTTCAGTTATTCTATGGACATGATCTATGGTAGAGTGCTTTTCTTTGAAACCAAACTGATGTGGCGGAATTAAGTTATTTTCTTCTATAAATGGTTTCAGCCTTTTAAGAAACAGCTTTTCAAACACTTTTGCCATAACCGGTAGCAAAGAGATTGGTCTGTAGGATGTTACCATATTTGGAGATTTTATTATAGAAATATTGAATACATTAGCTCAATTCTGCAACCCTGTTAATACATTCGAAACACGTTTTTTCACCATAAGGATAAAAAGGTATGATCTTTTCTAAGGATTCATATCCTTGGAACATGTATTCATTCAAAGGAACGAAGATCTGTGGAATGAATACAATGAATAATCAGAAAGACTGGCATATTTATTATATTGTTTTTGACATTATTTAAATTAATTTAATAAAAAAGAAAAAGTTTGAACCTAGTTACGACTTATAAGGAAATATATTTTATAAGTTAACATGTCAAGATAACATATTTCATTTTTCAAATGCCTGTTATTTTTTGAAAAATCTAGAAGTGCCATTCACTAATACCTGATTAGTGAAGATCAGAATAAAGACCTGAAAATCAGAATATAAATAGGCATATACACTTATACATAAATACACATACATACAATTCACACATGCATACAATTCAGAAATTTTTGAGTAGAAATGGAATTGGAAGAAATATTGAAGAAAATAGAATTTGAGTTCGTAAAATTGGAATTAATCGGAAGAATGAACATTTACATATAAGCATATAAACATTCTTCAAGGAATAATATTCAAAAATATTCTAATCGAAATCTGACTTGATTCAGTTGATCGAAGCTCAAGACTGACTGTTTCCTTTCAAAGAGATCTCATCAGTTTAACCACACGAATTATATAATATATAATCTACTTTATTTCTTAATCAGTTTTCTACTGATTCCTATAGATGGAATTGTGGAGTATGTCTCGCACTTCCATCAGGTGTGGCAACGATATGAATATAATTCTTGATAATGCTGTAAAAAGGCGAAACTAGTCGAATAAAGAATTGTTCAGTCAGTGATTTTTAGACAAGTTTTTATTATTACCTCTCATTTAAATATGAACTATCACAGAGTAGATTCATCGTCCATTGAATTTATATCAATATATCTCTTACATTTATCCCTGGAAGGATAATGGAGATATCACATAGTACATGTTCACATATCTTGCTCTACTATAACATTCTTTTGGTTAATTTGAAATTTTCAAATGATTGTTCTAGTGTTCATTTTGTTATATATATATATATATATATATATATATATATATATATATATATATATATATATATATATATATATTATCTTGAAGGTTTCCCGAAAATTTTTTATAATTTTTATTCGAATAAATTTTCTGACCTTTATTCCGTGCAAACAAAATTTTTGTTTTCAACATTGAATACGAATATACTGGAGAAGGAACCGAAAATATATCGCAAGAAGTCGAAATAACTACCAGTCGTTCTCAACTCAAGAACTGAATAGTTGGAGAGGCGTCGGAAACACGAACAAAGGAAATGACTCTTCTTCACTGCCTACGTAATGGCGTCTGAATCTTCCCCATTAGGAAAAACAATGCATTGAATTCGTTGAAATCAAAAGAGAATTAAATTTGAAGGTTTAGCAGTCATAGATGAAAAACCTACTTATATATATATATATATATATATATATATATATATATATATATATATATATATATATATATATATATATATATATATATATATATATATATGTGTGTGTGTGTTTGTTTTACTGGAAATGATTGAAATCTAGCAATTGTATACAAATCCTTTTTTTTCAAAATTGATTTATTGCTTTTTTAAGATAGTTTATTTCGAATGTTTTTAGCAAAAACAGTCTTCTTTTAATATGAAAATTTTATTTTTGTTGACGTTTCGTTGTATATCACAACTTTGTCAAAACTTGATTTTTTAAAAACTTATTTTTGACAAAGTTGTGATACACAACGAAACGTCAACAAAAAAAAATTGTCATATCAAAAGAAGCCTGTTATTGCTAAAATCATTCAAAATGAATCCAAGTGGATGTATACAATTCCGAACTATTTAGGAAATGTATAAAATTTTGTTTCAAAATCTATTTCATCCATAAATGTCCTAGGAAATGTGTACAATGCCTAGGGATTGTATATAATTTCAAAATCGTATTCGGAAATGTATGAAAAATAATGCTTCATGTAATAAAACTCGTTGAAATGATGATAATAATTTTTATTAAAGCACTCGTTGAGACGACAGTGTTCAGGTAACAATCATTTCGTAAAATATAATAATCTTCATAATACTTTACTAATTAAAGCTTCGAAAATCAACTATCTAGTTACTCCTAAAATGTATTCATTTCCGATTGCTATTTGGGAAATGCATTGATTTCCTAGGAAATGTGCCTAATATAATTTATTTCACACATTTCCATGCGATTTTAGGAATTAAATTCACTTCCTAGGAATTGTATACAATATACAATGGCGGACTACATATATTTCTGGTAACATATATATATATATATATATATATATATATATATATATATATATATATATATATATATATATATATATTTTAAGATAGTTTATTTTTAATGTTTATAGCAATAACGTAATATTTTCAATATTGAAACTTTATTTTCGTTGACGTTTCGTTGTATCTAACTATATATTGTACGGAAATGAAGTTTTTAATATTGCAAACAGCCTGTAATTGCTAAAAACATTAAAAATAAACTATCTTAATATATATATATATATATATATATATATATATATATATATATATATATATATAAGAAAATGAACACTAGAACATTCATTTGAAAAATTGAAATTAATCAAGAGAATGTTATAGTAGAGCTAGATATGTGAACGTGTACGATGTGATGTCTCCATTATCCTTCAAGGGATAAATGTTAGAGAAATATTGAAATCGATGCCACACCTGATGGAAGTGCGAGACATATATGTTTCGTTCTGCAAGGAACTCGTCAGTCGCACCACGTCCATCGAAGTGGGGCAACGATTTCAACCTCCAAGCATCTTCTTGTGACTTCAAGTGGAAGATCGAAAAAAAAACCACAAAAAAATATAATTTCCTTAAAAATATCGCCGAATAGGCCCCTGAAATAAGGGAATAAACGCGAGCGTAACACTAACGCAACCTATTGACATTTAAAAACATCGTTCGAAGATATTTGTCAAATAGACATTGCAATTTAGTAGATACCTACGGGTATAGAAGATATGTGAAATTTCGATGCTTGGTGTGTCTGTAATCTGAGAGAGGTGTTTTTTACTGATTTCTATAGATGGAATTGTAGAGTATTCATTACTCTTCGATCTTCCACTTGAAGTCACAAGAAGATGCTTGGAGGTTGAAATCGTTGCCTCACTTCGATGGACGTGGTGCGACTGACGAGTTCCTTGCAGAACGAAACATATATGTCTCGCACTTCCATCAGGTGTGGCATCGATTTCAATATTCCTCTAACATTTATCCCTTGAAGGATAATGGAGACATCTCATCGTACAGTTCACATATCTAGCTCTACTATAACATTCTCTTGATTAATTTCAATTTTTCAAATGAATGTTCTAGTGTTCATTTTCCTAAATATTTCATTCACTGCCATAAGCACAAAAAAATTTCATTTCTTATATATATATATATATATATATATATATATATATATATATATATATAGTAAATAATGAGACTTTTAATCGGAATATCGAAATATTTCAAGTAAAACTCCAAGGAGCTGTCTGCACAAATGTTGTAAACGAGAACGAACCCATCACTCGTTGACAACCTTTATTTAGACAGCTCCCTGAGAGTTTTATTTGAAATATTTCGATATTCGATTCGATATAATCTTGAAATTATATATATATATATATATATATATATATATATATATATATATATATATATATATATATATATATATATATATAAGAAATTTACTACAAGGTAAAGAATTCTGTAGTTCTCGTGCTATATTATCGAAATTTTAGATATTCGATATCAAAGTATACTATAACTATATTTCGATAATTTTTTGACAAATTATTCAAAAGAACATTATAACAGAGCTAGCTGTGTGAAACTTGAACAATGCGATGTCCCCATTATTCTTCTAGGGATAAATGTTAGAGAATATTGAAATCGATGCCTACCTTTATTGAAAGCGTAAGACAGTTACTGTTTTGTACTACAAGGTACTCATCAGTTACGGTACGTAACGTAACGTTCAACAAAGATATTTTTTTGTGAACAGTTATTTCAGTTTTGATGTCGAAACCATATGTTCACCTGGTACGTTAAAAATTAAAGAATAGCTCTCAACTGATCTTCGTCTAACTGGAAAACTGTTTAATAAAGGTATTTCATTATCATCGTTTTCATATGAATTTAAATTTTTGTGGTTGAAATAACGATAATTGTTGCCTAAGCAAAACTTATCCCAGGCCATTTGTCTATCCTTGAATTTGAAAATGAAACAAGAGGCCAAATCATATGTCGGTCGAATAGAAATCAATTTGAGTGCTTTACTCGGTTGATTGGAACTCACAACACACCACTCATTTAAAATCATAGGCAATCTACTCAAACCTTCTGAAATGCCCAGAATAAATACAACACGAAGCGCAGTACATTTCTACTTATGCAAATTATCCGGCAGAAAGGGTAAATATGCAACTCTCCACAAACACACCTGCAGTAAACACACTTTCCAGCATCGCAACCAACGTGGTGGAAAATTGTGCCTGGTAAAAAGCGCCATAGACGCTCAGATAGGTCCCGTATTGCACTCTATTAGGAGAACTGGTTGACCATTCGGGATTTCCAATTATATCTGGGTTTCGGGCGTAATCCCGATGTCAGGAAAATAACGTGGAGGAGAAAGCCGAGCCCGACGGAAGGGCAGATGAGCTCTTCGTGTACGATGAATATGCGGCGGGAAAGTTAGAACGGTAGATAATTGGGAAACGCGAGTTTCCGACAGTTCACAAGGATTAAAATTCAAGGGCAGGTCGGGAACGTTAACGATGAACGATCTTAATTTTAATCTCGTCAAGATTATTAAAGTGTATCGGTATTTAACATTAGCGAACGGTGATTTATCAATAGGAAGGCTATGATTTGATTGATTACCTGGAATATTTAACGTGGGAAATTTCGGTATAGCATTTTAAATTTCATTGATTGTTTTTATAATGCTGTCTAGCTTCTATATATCTTGTTTAATAATCTCATATCCAACCTTCTATATGTAGTTCAAATTACCGGTTCAACGTTCCGTGGAAAATAAAATTAGACGTTTCCTTAGCGAAACAATGCTCGAGTCTTCTACTACGAGGATCTCATGCGGATATTCCAAATGGTCATTTATTTTTCATGGTGAATCTGAAGCTAGCCAACGAACTCGAAACGAGTGCCAACAGGACTTTCCAAGTGCGGTGTATACGGTAAGCCTATACATTTCATTTCATAATTTCTCCCAATTTGAATGCCAATATGTATATAATAAAGGGTGATTTTTCAAGAGTTAAGTTTTTCAGGTTAGCGGCACTCGTTGAAAATGGCATCCAAACGTCAACAGTCAAAGTGATTGTTGACGTTTCATGACGTTGACTAATGACGTTTGACAGTTCAGTACACTTTGCGATTTCATCATGGAAAGACTTACAAACGGGTAACGATTGAAAATTGTTGAAATTTTCTATCAAAATCCGTGCTCTGTAAAAAATGTGTATAGTTTGCTACGACAATGTTATGGTCGACATAATCGAGCTGGTGAATCAACAATTCGTGCTGTTATCACAAAATTTCGTACCAAGTTCACTTTGTTGGACATTAAAACATTGTCTCGCATGCGTACAGTGCGTACTGAAGAGAAGCCGTAGCGTACACTGTTAATGAGGATCGTGAAATGTCAATTCGTCGCCGTTCTCAGCAATTGGACGTGTTACTCAAATACATGTAAAATTTAACGTGTTGATTTGGGTTTGAAAGCCTATAAAATTCAACTTCTGCAAGAAATGAAACCGAATGACCTACCACAACGTCTAATTTTTGGTTATTGGGCCTTAAAACAGCTTATAATGAACATTCGCTGTTTTAGCGAAAAATTCTGTTCAGTGATGAGGCTCATTTCTGGAATAACGGATATGTAAATAAATAAAACTGTCTGGAGTAATGAACAGCCACATGCCATACAAGATTTACCGATGCATCCTGAACAAACATCAGTTTGGTGTGGATATGCGCTGGTGATATCATCGGTCCATTTTTCTTCAAAGACGACCGTGGAAGAAATGTTACTGTCAACGGCGAACGATATCGAGCCATGATACTCACCTTTTTTTTTGCCCCAGTTGGCCGAGTTGAACTTGGTTGACATGTGGTTTCATCAAGACGGTGTTATATGCCACAAAGCTCGGGAAACAATGGACATGTTGAAGGATGAATTTGGTGAGTAAATCGCCCTGTGAATTGGCCGCCAAGATCATGCGATTTGACGCCTCTGGATTATTTCTTGTGGGAATATGTAAAGTTGTTTGTGTATGTGGACAAGCCAAATAAGATTGAAGCCTCACAGCATAACATAACACGCGTAATTCGTGGAATACAGACTGAAATGCTCGAATAAATTACGAAAAATTGGACCTTCCGTTTGGACCATTTGATACGGAGCCGCGGGCAACATTTACATGTAGTTATCTTTGAAATGTAAAGAGCAAAGGCCAAGTTATCAATTTCAATAAAAATCGTGAATATATGATGCAAATTGAGTGTTTTATTCGATTTAAAAAAACTACGCTTAAAAAATCACCCATTATATTGACATAATATAATATATATCCGACATTTTATGAATGGTAAAATATGTATATTCACTTATGTTCGTATGTAAATTTAATATTGTAGTATTTTTGGTCTTTTCTGCGATAGGACTTGGTCAATTTAGCCTTAGGAAGTGCCTTGAAATGTAGATTCAAAATCTTTTATTCAATTATACATAGGTACATTTGACAATAAGTAAGCTTATTTTGTTTAGAGTTTTGGAATGCAAACAGGTTAAACGACCAGAAGAACGGTGGTAAACGAACTCAGCAGCCTTGCTAATCCTTAAAAATTTCTATGTATCAACCCAAAGAGTTCATGTATTAGATAATTATAAGTCACATGTTGTTATTTTGTGATGATAAAAATGAAATTACAACAAATAATGATGAATGTGAAAAATCGTTTTGGATTAGAGTGCTGTAATAATACGAGTATAATTAATTGAAAATCCTTTCTATAACTTTCTTGACAAGGATTTAATTTTCCAAATATTTGAGGACATACAACATTCCTGGAATTTCTTTTAATTTTAACGTTCCACTTACAAAATGTTCATGTTATCATAATTAAATGAGTTCTTCCTATTCTTTTCTCTATTTTGTGCCCTATTCTATTCTGCTATTTATGTTTTGCCATTTGCAGGGCTTCAGTAATTATTTTTATTTTCGCGATTTTTGAACGAACCCAGATACTCCAATTAATTTTCCACGCTAGAAAGTTTGAACGAAAATTTGTTATCCATATTTATATATATGGTAACTGTTATTTAAAAGTTCGTTATTATCAATTATCTATCCATTTTTGATCGTATCATTTTCAATTTCGTGAAATCAGTTCGGTTGATTCTGTTCTGTTATGTTCAGGGCAATTTCGATCATATTCAATATAAACAGAAATTTTGAATAATCCATCTGTAATAAATTAATTAATAATGAAGTACAATCAACCATTATTTCCACAGTTTGTGGAAACGATATTCAATATAGAATTCCGACTGTGTTATTAATACATGTTTATGATGAATTAATATTATAAAAACAAAATACTCATCGGTTTTACTAAAGCAGAGATTGATATTAATTTTCAGTGTTCCACTAATATAACGCCGATTTTCGTAATTGATACACACGTGTGTACGACCCAGAGCAGTGCTTCCCCAACATTATAGCCCGTTAGCATGCTCCAAAAGTTGAAACTAGGGATGTTCGATGATTGAACATCGATGTTGAGAGCAAGAACATCGATATTGCTATAGGAAAAATATCGTAACATCGATGTTAATGGAACCGATAATCGATATCGATGTTAACTCACGGCCTCTCGCACGATCAAGTTGGTTTTCTATGAACTTTGGAATTGGGCAAGAGCCTAGTAGCAAGCTTATTGGATTTCCCGTGAAAATCCTAATTGGAAGAAGAAGAAGAAGAACGCCTCCACAAATAAGGAACAGATTTATCAATTTTCTGAACGCGTTATTCATTCCAGCTCACTTCCATTCTTTCACTTCTATTTGATTTGTCAAAGCACGTGCAGTGGCTCTCTTAATTTACTCATTTGATAGTATTGAACTGTTGTGCAATTGTGCATATAAAATTACATGGAATATAATAATATGTAAGTTTTCATTTATCCACTTTTAAATATTGAATTCATCTGTTTTTTTTTGCATCTTGCAAGCTAAATGAGATTATTCTTTTTTAAGGTTGAAAAAGCTGTAAAAGGTGCAAATAGAGCAATTGGTTTCTCTCGCATAAGAATTTCGAATTTGAATATATCGGACTGTAGTTAGTTCATCTCACTTTTTCTGGTTGTGGATGATTGTAGCATTTTATTTTGTATAGGTACTCTTCAATGGATATTTTGCATGTTTTGTTTATGTTGAGTTCATTGAAATGAAATTTATTTACACTTAATTGTATGTTTTCAGGGATACAAGAACAGAATCAAAAATGCCTTCAAAAATTCGATTCTGGGAATTTTTTGAAAAACTTTTGGAACTTTTTGAAATCCAGAAAGCTGAAAAAAATAATATTTCTCCAGATTCTGCTCATTTAACCTCGGTTAAAACTTCCCAGGCACTGAACACCATACAAAAACAAATAAATATAGTACAAAAAATATATAGCGAAACAGTACAAAAATAGCTTCCTATTGGAACCCACTGAGCAAATAATACTTTTAATTTTGAACTTCCCTTAAAAGTGGATGACACAGATTAGAAACCTTGAAACCTAAGTAAGAGAAAGCTCTATGAAAAGCACTAGTACTATAACGAGGTGCTGAATTCAAATTTTGCCTAATGTTATTATCATACCTTTAATTAGCAAGTTGGATTTTTTTGCGTAAATGATTAGGTTTTCCGCACAATAATACTGTGTGGATCAAACACGCTAGTTGCAAACATATTCTATTTTTCATGTTTAACCAACCCATATTTTTTAATCTTGAATTTACGTGGTCAAACTTTCTAAGTCCGTGAATGAAGAGTATACAGTTATTTTGAACCTTTTGCATGCGATACAAATACCGTTCAACTAAGCATGGTCAGTAAGCAGCAAGGCAAAACCTAAAATGAGATAAAACAAGCTCCTCCGACAGAACAATCTTCATTTTTGATCTAGATAATATCGATTGCGATATAACACATTCATAGAGGAAACCGCTCTAGTTATTCATTCGAGATATGAGTACTGAATCGCGAAGAATTATCAAAAGTAACACCCAAAACTTTCCCCTCCCTCACAATATCTAAACGTACATTGTTAATGTAAAGATCTATCAAATTTAATTGAATACTTTTAAGTTCGAAACAAAAAAGAAGAACCTTGGTCTTACTTGCATTCAAACTCAATCCATAGCTTCTCGAAAGAGTGAAAATTGTATTCAGGTTAGTATTCAATTTTTCAACTGCATCAATCAAATCCGAAGCGGGGAATGAGAGAAAAAGTTAAGTGTCATCAGCATATGATCTAATTTGGCAATACTTAACGGATCTATGAAAATAGGATGGATAATTGGATCCATTGGATATGAAATAAACAGCAGTGATTCAAGTATGGACCCATGTGGAACTCCCCTCTCCAAAGGTGAAGAAAAGCTGGAAATAACATTTCTTACCCTAATTATTTGACTTCTAATCAAGTAGGAATGATTCAGAGAACAAGCATCCTTTGTGAAACCTAAAAAGTGACAGATAGAGGACATAATACAATGATTTATAGAATCAAAAGCTCGACTGTATTCCAGAAGTATCAACAAATGTTATAAAATCACTTTTATCACTATCCATGAGTAACTCGTCAATCAAATCCACGAAATCCAGATTGGAAAGAAGAATATAAGTTAGGAAAGTTAAATAGTCCCTAATTTGTTTATTCATGATATACTTCAACACCTTTGATAAAGTAGGAAGGAAACTAATAGGACGCAAATCTTTGATATCATTCATTGAAATTTGTTCTTCATTTTATGTTTTTGTCAACATCATTTCGACTAAAGAGAAATGGTGTCAAAAAAAGTTTGGATACCGCTGGCTCAAATCAATAATTTCGCAAGGATCAACTATATTTTCAATATTTTTAAACATCAATCAAAAAATAATGCTATCAATGATCACGAAATGAACAATAGTAAACAGAAGTCACAGTAGAATTGAACTATCTATTTCTTCAGAAAATATGATCAGAAGTAAAATTTGATTCTTCGAATCATTATGTTTTTAATTCTCTCAAATACGAGAACCATTATTTTGAATATTTCCAAAAAACAATTCTCTTGTTCCAAATAAGTAACCTTCTACTTCATAACAAAATTCTAAAAATATATCTCCAACATTGATGGCTTAATTTTCGGTTTAATTTAATAGACCGTCACGTGATTTAAATAAAAAAAACTGAAATATTTCGATATAAAACTAGCTACGGCGACCCTCAATATCCAAAATAATGTCTAAAATCACCTGAAAATTTCCCTGAATTTTTGCAGTTTTTCATTCCCACTGCTCATTTTGCCTTACCCAACAACAGTAATTTGGTAGATAAAATCTCCTACTTCTTTGGCTCGCGTTTGTCTTGAAAAAACAATCGTGAGGGAAACCTTGAAGGTTTTCCGGATTTTATTTGAACTTTCCCACTTTCATGAAACCTTTTGGAAACTCGAAACGATTCAAGGTGTTCCAGGACGTACGGTGTAAGCTTATCTTTCATCAATGAAATGCTGCCTTCAATCGATGATACGCAAAGTTACCGATTTGATGAAGGTGAAAGATATCCGATTGAGATTGAATGGTTTTTTCAGAAATTCATATTATTGAAACATCAAACATTCATATGATTATCAAATTGAATGAAAATAGAAAAATTTCATCTAATACACAGAAAATGAAAGTAACGGGTGTTTTTTTTAAAGGTATAGAACTTTAAGTTGGCATTACTGTTGAAGATGGCGACCGATTCAACAGCTGAGAAGTCATTTATTCTCACTTTGGTTTGGCAATTCATCATGAATGCTCACGCCTGAACAACGCTTGCAAATAGTGCAATTTAATTTCGAAAATAATGGTTCTGTGCGGGATACGTATCTCGCGAATTTTGTTTAACGATCAAGCGCACTTCTGGTTGAATGGCTACGTCAACAAACAAAACTGCCGCATTTGGAGTGAAGATAATCCTCCAGTGTATGTCAAAACACCGTTACGTCCAGAAAAACTGACTGGTGCGCTTTATGGGCTGGTGGAATCATTGGTCCGTACTTCTTCAAAAATGATTATGGCCAGAACGTTACAGTCAATGGTAATCGGTATAGAGCCATGCAGTTATCTTGTCTTTTTGAGTAAAAGCATGAATTTGAAGGCCTTGCATCGATTAATTTAAAGTACAGAGTCTTTAATATCAACTATATACGCAAGTTTTACAGGGATTTTCGTGTCATGAAACAAGTTTGCTTTATCTCTATTTTTATCAGAAAGGAATATGGCGATTTCTTCTTTCAGCTCGAACTCTCTTTTAAATACTTTGGCACGAGAAAGCCAACGTGCTTCATGCTTTGTGGAACTGTTTAGAAAATGGGTAATTCATTAACTGGAAGTTATGAAAAAATATGGCTGGTCCAGAGGTTCATTTTGTTAGATGAATATTCATCGAATATCGTTTGAACTATATGATGAGTCGCGAAATTATTCAAGCCACATACCACGGAAAATTTATGTCCGAACGTGCCACGTTCACTGTTATAAAGTAGAGGAAACCGGTGATACATTGTACGTATGCTTATCCAGTGTAAAAAGCAGAGTGTTTCACTCAGAAATCTCCATGAGGACTCATAAAACATATTTTCAAATAGCTGTGAATACGGACTTTACAACATGCAATATTTTCGAGAAATAACATTTAGTGCTTATTATCAATCTTATCGAATGGATAATCATATTTCGTACACGTTTCCAATATTTCTAGAATGGCATATGATAAGTTTATACCATCGTAAATATTTTTTCCCGTATTTATGACTATGAAAGTAAATCTTCCTCGTTTTTAGTTTTTGGAAAAGATAGGATTGCCTTTTATATTTCGGGATTAGAGAACAAAAATAAATATTAATCATCGAAAATCACTTTATTGTTTTTCAAAACATTCCCCGTGAAGATCTGTAGACTTTTGCATGCGTTTGAACCAATTGTCGAAGCACTTCTTTCACTCTGATTAAGGTATCTCCAAAACATGCATTCTGAATGCAGCAACCCTTCTTCAGATGTCGAAAAACGTTGAGCTCTCAGTTTGTTTTTTACGTAAGGCAATAAAAAGAAGTCATTCGGTGTCAAGTCGGGACTATACGGCGAATGACTCATCAAATCGATGTTTTGGATGCTCAAAAATGCAGTTGTTTGAGCCAATGTGTGAGAGCTCGCAGTCTTGGTGAAGAGTGATCCGTCTTCGACGGTTGGTTTTCCTGATTTCTTGGAAGACAAGTGGCAAACAAATGGTTGTGTACCACTCAGAATTGACTTTTCTGCTGGGAATTGACCATTTGCTTGGAAGTGCTTCGTGCGCGAACAATTTTTGTTGGATTTGGCTCATTTTTAACACCCATACAGTCGACTGCTGTTTACTTTCGGGCTCATACGCGTAAATTCACGATTCATCACCTGTCACGATGTCATAGATGTGTTTCGAAGCACCACGATCGTATTTTTTGAGCATTTCTTTCGACCAATTGACACGAGCCTTTTTTTGAGCGATTGACAAATTGTGTGGGATCCAACGGTGACAAATTTTTTTTTACAGTCAAACGTTTATGCAATATTGAATGTATGCTGGTCCCAGTAATGCCTCAGGTTGTCTCCATCTCACGATAGGTCACATGACGATCTTGCAATATCAATTCGCGCACATCATCAATGGTTTTCGGAACAACAACTGATTTTGGACGACCTTCACGAAATTTGTCTTGGAGTGAAGTACGACCACTATTAAATTCAACATACCATCAATAAACATTGGTCCTTGATGGAGCTTCATCGTCAAAAGTTGAATTAAGTTCATCCATGCACTGTTGCTGAGTTAATCGAAAGTTATAAAAAATAATCCCACAAAAATTTTCACGATTTAATTCCATTTTTGTGCTGATATGAAACTTTTAAGTTACTGTAAACAACACAAATGGCGCTTGTATGTCAAAACGTTCTGAGTACGCATAACCTCAAAAATGTCCAACTTTACGATAGAGTTGACAGTTGCCAGATTGCAACACTAGGGTTGCTAAATCCCGAAACATAAAAGGCAACCATTCTTGATGAGAAGTGTTAGTTGTCTACAAAATCCGAAAAATTAAGTAAATTCAAATTTTAAAGTTGATTGAATGTTCGCTGATGTCTTAGTGAAACATTGTATGATATACTTGGATAAAATATATAACCGAATGAATAACACAACGCTGGGTTTCACAAAAATTGAATTAATTGCTTGGAAAATTGTTTCGGGGGTTAACCATTACCACCTAAAATATAATATTGTAGATGATAAAGTAATGGGGTGTTTTCAAAAGCTGAACTGTTCAGTTTTGAACATGGGGTAACACCCCGAAGCAATTTTCCAACTATTAATAATTTTTTTCCGAAACCATGTGTTTTTTATTCTATACATCGAATTCAAATTTTCTTAAACTTGTATAACGAAATTTAGGAAAATATTCAGGAAAATATATATTCAATTTTACATTAAGTGAGTGACTTTTCAGTAACTTTCGTCAGGATTTTCAAATTCTCTTATTGTATATCCAATGTTTCTACAATGGTCACTCTCCAATAAAAAATTCATTCAATTTGTGCATGTACGCATTCATTCATTCAATGAAAAATATTATGAAATCCCTGAACAAGTTTATCAAGAATCTTATGGTCATTTTCAGACAGAATAAATACAAATATAATTTCTTAATCAAAACCTTGTTCGAAACAGAGGATAGTTTATCATGATTTGGCTTTAAAGTAGCTTAAAACTATATTAATGAAGACTCAAACTAATAATTATGGGAACAGAAGTAAAAACTGACATTGGGCACAATGTTATCGAACTACAAGTCTGAAATCCAACTCTTTCAATTCAGTTATAAAACAATTCTTTTCCGTCAATTTGCCATTCGTTATTGCTTCCATAATCCAATTCTACGATATTTTCTAACTCTTCAAACAATGTAAACAACGCGATCTGCACGCTCTGTCTTGTATGAGTTCGTGAAGCAATATAACGAATAAAGGCTACAAAACGTTTCCATGAGTTTTGTTTTCGGCTGCTCCAAACGCAAACATGTAACACCTTATTTGTCTGTGGTGTCTGAGATGAGAATAAGCTTCAAAGTTGATTATATGTTTTCAATGTACGGATATAAAAAATTTAATATAAGGGTTCTGAATATTTCTATTGTAAGATTGTCTTGCCGTCGGAAATCCACTATCAACAAATGTTAATAGTAGAATCAACATGGTTACTATACCATCGCATCGTACGGCTATATAATGGGTGATTTTTTTAGAGATATAGAACTTTAAGTTGGCATTACTGTTGAAGATGGCGACCGATTTAACAGCTGAGAAGTTATTTATTCTCAGTTTGGTTTGGTAATTGTCCAAAAAATGGCCAAACGATCATCAAGCAAGGCGTAGATTCGTCGAATGGACCCAAAACGAGATTGCCGTTGTCGTCGATTTTCATAAGCGAATTTTGTTTAGCGATGAAGCGCACTTCTGGTTGAATCGCTACGTCAACAAACAAAACTGCCGCATTTGGAGTGAAGATAATCCTCAAGTGTATGTCAAAACACCGTTACATCTAGAAAAACTGACTGATTGGTGCGCTTTATGGGCTGGTGGAATCATTGGTCCGTCGTACTTCTTCAAAATCGATGATGGCCAGAACGTTACAGTCAATGGTGATTGGTATAGAGCCATGATTACTAACTTATTCTTTCCTGCATTGGACAACCATGATATCCAGGAGCTGTAGTTTCAACAAGACGGCGCAATATGTCACACAGCTCGTGCCACAATGGATTTATTGAAAGACACGTTTGGTGACCGCCTAATTTCACGTTTTGGACCTGTGAATTGGCCTCCAAGATCTTGTGATTTAACACCGCTACACTACTTTCTGTGGGGCTATGTTAAGTCATTGGTCTATGCGGATAAGCCACAAACGCTTGACCATTTGGAAGACAATATTCGCCGTGTTATTGCCGATATACGGACACAAATGTTGGAAAAAGTCATCGAAAATTGGACGTCCAGATTGCACTACATCCGAGCCATAAGTGGCGGGCATATGCCAGAAATCATATATAAAATGTAATGCCACAAGATTATCTTTCGAACAAAAAACATTCTTGTCAATCGAATCATCCATCGTTGTTTTATTGCAATTTAAAGTTCTATACCTCTAAAACAAACACTCTTTATAAAGGTAGTATTTGGTGCGACGTATCAGGTAAAAAAAGTGCTGCCCCATTTCCTATGGGGTGGAAGTCTCTTCAAAAAGAATGTTATGCAGACATTACTAAGAAATTTCTCCAGAAATTTTTTTTTTTCTTTTGTTCCTTCTTTTGGACCATTTCCTTCAGAGATGTTTCAACTTACACAATAAATTCATTTATTTTTATTCTTATTATTATCTCCGTTACGAAACTAAATTACATAACGAATGTTCCAGTTATATACCGATATGGCCAACACTACAAATTTATACATACAAATGTTGAAGTAATCCACCATATGAAGAAATAGGTCAAATTTGGTGAAAAATCGAAAGGCTGTCTGCCTTTCCCCGATTAAATTTCAATTAGTCTCGTAGTTTACCATAGATCCTTCTGTTTCGAAGGACCAGTCTCAACAGCTCCGAGTATATCTGAAGTATTCTGCGTTAATTTAGAATTCGAATAGGAGTTCCGGCGCTCTCATTATAAAAGCAAACCATTATTCTAATGAGAAGCTTCAAAACATCAGAGATTGTCTTCAATTTCGGAACGCAATACGAGTTGGGCGAATTGGGGAGGATGGCGGGGATGTGACGTGACTCATGTATTCCCTCATTAATTTACTGAGAGACATACCAAAGATTGATAAAGGCTCAAGATGAGGCGTATGTATAATACAAAGATTATTATCCAAATATCGCGGATGCCGTACTGAACACGTTATGTAAAGATATAAGGTGTATTGAGTTTGGTGTAATTTGTACGAAATCCAAATATTTGTGTTCTCATGTGTGATGTCATTAATTGGTAAAGGTATGTACCCACTGTCGGTTATAGCTGACGGTGAATCCGAAATGACAAGTCATATTGGGGAAATGCACCTTAGGGATTGTTTAAAATTCTGAAACTCTTTTAATTCTTTCAAAACTTTCACTGCGCATAATTTCTTTCTAAAGTTCGAGAGAATTCTCCGGCAACTTCGCAAGTTGCATTAATAAAGAACTTCGTACGTTCCAAATCATCGTGAAATATTTCGAAACTATTAGCTAGAAAAGTTTTCCTGGAATATTTCTGAAAAATTATTGTGTTAATTTGAGGACCGGTGTTTAAGATGTAAGCGATAAAATAGTATACACTATTCTCATCCTTATCAGTGAAATGAATTGAGTTTTATTGAAATAGTTGACGCAATATCTGCCAAAGACACATAAATCTAATAAAAGACAATGGATATTTAATTTGGGTTGACTTACATCGCTTACTATCAAGTAGCTCACTGTTAGCTCAATCCCATGGAAATTTGGAAATTTTATAATAATATAATATAATATATATCATTTTTTTATTGTCTTTCTTCCCCACATTGTTGTAATCTTGTAAAATTTAAGTATTATAGGGCTTTTTTAATAAATGCTTGTTTCTATGTTTCTAAAAACTACACATAAACAACTAATGGAAAAATAATCGATGTATGGCAAACATCGATGTAATTTTTGATAAATGGATATAAAATCGATTCAACGTTTCGATGTATTACATCGAAAAAATTATCGATGTTTTTTTCAATGTCCATCCCTAAAAGTAACCTTACAATACATTGTACAAGTACTTTTTTTCACTGCGCCTGAGCAACTTCGCATTTGAAGGAACAAATTATACACAAAAGAATAAATCAGATGCATAAATACAAATTATTAGAGTCTTCTCAAATAGAGTTTTTATTCCAAAATTGACAAAGTAGCTCGCCATATTGGAAAGGTTGGAAACCACTGATGTAATATATATATATATATATATATATATATATATATATATATATATATATATATATATATATATTTCTTGAAATTGATTTATTGCCTGTTTAAGATATTTTATTTTGAAAGTTTTTTAGCAATAACAGGCTTTTTTTGATATAAAAAAGTTTATTTTTGTTAACGTTTCGTTGTTATATTACAACTTTGTCAAAACTAATGAATAATTGAATTATATATATATATATATATATATATATATATATATATATATATATATATATATATAGTAGTCTTCAATTTAGAGTGAACCCAGTACTGATCCTTCACATATCTATTAGCCTGTCTGATTTCACTAGTTATCCAAGCATTATTACAATTTTTATTTACCCTTACATTCTTTGATGGAATACACTCATAAATAGCAAATTGCAATAAATCAGAAAACTTCTTGAAACTATATCTATATCCGAGTTAGAATACAAGTCAACAAAGTCAGTGTTTGCAAGTATTGTAGCAAAGTTATTCAAGGTAAAGTCATTTATAAGTAGGGGAGAATCAGAAAAGAAATCTAGCTTTATTATTTTGTGGTCGCTGAGATTTGCTTCCACTTCAAATTGATCACGTTCCGCATTAGTCAGGACAAAATCAAGTTTAGCACTAGTTGTTTTACCACCAGTGTTAACGAACAACCTAGTTGGTAGCACTGAAGTGACGGTGACGTTGAAACAACCGAGTAAATCACTCTGCAGTTTCCTATCATTGCTACCACTATCCAAATAATTTACATTGATGTCGCCGCACAAAAACATGACATCAGTCCTTGAACTACAGTATTCTAGAGCATTATATAATATGTTTTAGAAAAATTTGGAAGTTGCCTCTAGGTGTAGCAACTAATAACACCCAACTTACGATTTTGTATAGTTACTCTTATGCCGCACACCTCACAGTTCACCTGCTCTGAAAACCTCGGGATATCCAAGGTTGATATCTGAAGTCCAGACTTTACATAGATCATTGTACCTCCATGCTTTTTGGGGGGTCGACAGAAATAAACAGCTTGTTCATAGCCTGGAATTGACATCATCGAGATGTTATCATCATGGCACCAATGTTCCACAACACATAAAATATCAGGAGATTCTTCACTTAAAAATACTGTTAAACAGTCCAGTTTATTTCTTAAGCACTGTATATTCATCTGTATTAATCTCTATTTGTTTGACGGTTTACATTCCACTTTCAGTTTTTGTGATCGTGGTTTGTCAATCTGCGATGAAAAAATTATGCATAGTGGCTTTGTTTTATATATATATATATATATATATATATATATATATATATATATATATATATATATATATATATATATATTTATTACATTAATAAATTTCTGATTCAGTTGGTCATACGTAATAAGTTCTTCGAGTGAAAAACATAGACAAATATTTAAAGTGAAACTCCAATCAATTTCCAGGTTTTCAATGCTTATTCATAATAATCTTCGTGTCTATTGCAACAGGCATCCAAAAATAATCCTCTCGAGCAACAGTTGGGAGCAACCTCAATATTCCAAGAACGTAGCAGATTAATAAGACGCGTTCCAACATTCGCTGTAGCAGCTGGAGTACATACTACAAATAATTATGCTTCGAAATGAGCAACGCACTCCACTTGTGTTCCGTAATGTCTGGAATGGTTGAATAGCAAGAAATTATGCATAACAACTGAGCAAAATAGCAAAATATGATTCATATCAGGTAAAAACAAAACACTTGAAAGATATTTGGCTTTTAATGAATACTTCAAGTAATATTTTTCTCGTTGCAAAATTTCAAAATTATTATCAATCAGCTTATAAGCTTATAGCTCTTGACAACGCTGTTTGAATTTGTATTGTGTTTTGTAATCATTTTCTGTAAATCTTCGCAGACGTGGTATCAGACCACTAATCTTTCAACACAATAAGGTGAAGCTTTAGTCGGTATACAGACCTTCTCACAATAAATGGCGCACTCTCGAACAGTTTAAAATTAACACTCAACTTCACTTTACGGATGTTTTAAAACAGAACTACCAGTACTTGCTCATTAGAGGCATTGCTCATCAGAACGGTTATTTGATTCTTAACATCCATTATATTGAAAATAATCCTTTATTAGAACTGGGTTATCTAGGTTATACCACTGACCCATTGATTTAACGAAAATAATGCGCACACTGAGAAAACAAGCATGTTATGACGAAACTTCGACACGAAATTTGCGGCACTCCGAAATGTAGAATTGCTGACATGTGTCAATTTAAGTCGGCACAGGTTACTCCGGTCGTAGGTACATGAAATTTTATTTATAAGCGTTTTAACACCATTCGAAAAAAATGAGATAAAGATATATATATATATATATATATATATATATATATATATATATATATATATATATATATATATATATATATATATATATATATATATATATATATATATCATCAACCTCTTATTCAACTGCAGCGTATTCTATCTCGTATAGTTAGGTCCATCATGTATCTTTCTATACTCCGCTGGGTTGTTCGAAGCTTCTGGATGTGAGTAGATTTCAGGGATTTCAGGGTCCAGCTTTCGCTGGAATAGGTCATCGCTGGTAATGCGCATTGGTCAAACACTTTGCTCTTTAAGAATAATGGCATATCTGATTTGAAGATGTGTTTCAGTCGGCCAATTGCACCCCAAGCTGTTCTGGTTCTTTGCATGATCTTCGGTGTAATATCCCTGTCTCCCGTGACAATCTGTCCCAGATTTGTGTAAGACGCTGCTAATTATTATGGGAATCCGTCAACCTCTATTTGCTTTCTGGTGCAGAAACGGTTCAGCATCATCTTTGTTTTTGCGATGTTTATTTCTAGACCTATTTCCTTGCTCGCGATGTTCCGTTCACTGATGCGCTCTTGAAGATCGGTAGCATCGTGAGAGAACAGGACTATATCGTCAGCGAAGTTCAAGTGGCTAAGGTAGCGGCCATTTTTCTTGATTCCTTTCTCGCTCCAGTCCAGCTTCTGAAACATACACTCCACAGCAGCTGAGAACAGTTTTGGGGAAAACGGGTCTCCCTGTTTAACGCTTCTCATTATTGGCAATTTTTCCGAGTATTCGTCTCTTTTGATGGTTGCTGTGGCATGTTCATATATATTCTGGAACAGCTCGGTATAGCAAGATCGTATTCCTATCCTCAGTAATAAGGTGGTTGCAGCTAAAGTTATAAGCAGGCAAATGCCTTCTAATAGTCAATAAATGCCATATATATAGAGGAATATGTCTCCCCTGTTTTTGCCAAGAATCTTGACATATCCATAGGGGGTATTTGGCAATAAAACACCACTCTTGCAAGACGGGTTGGCGAGTTCAACTTCAGCGTCCCAATGTGGGTACAGACGCTGTTTGTAGCCCCACAAATATATATATATATATATATATATATATATATATATATATATATATATATTAATCAGAAGGAGTATTGCCTGGTAATTTAAATGTAATTGTATGGGTTATAGGCAAATGAAAGGCCTACTATGAATAGGTTTTATTCAATTTGGATGCCTGGTCTATATTTCGATTGTGATTACAATCTTCATCAGGACTCTGAAAAACATTTACATACAATTATACATACTTGTAAAAATTATGTTTAACAACTTACGGCAAACCTAAGAATAAAAGGTATGGCCAACAACCATCCAACAGGAATATGTTATTTAAAAATAATAATAATAATAAACAGTAAAATAAGCAGAATTTAAGACAATTAAAACAATAATCAGTAGAAATTGAAATTGTAGATATAAAAATGTTTCCGTATGATAACCAAAATTAATTCATTCGATTGTTAATTTTGGTTATCATACGGAAACATTTTTATATCTACAATTTCAATTTCTACTGATTATTGTTTTAATTGTCTTAAATTCTGCTTATTTTACTGTTTATTATTATTATTATTTTTTAAATAACATATTCCTGTTGGATGGTTGTTGGCCATACCTTTTATTCTTAGTTTGCCGTAAGTTGTTAAACATAATTTTTACAAGTATAATTGTATGTAAATGTTTTTCAGAGTCCTGATGAAGATTGTAATCACAATCGAAATATAGACCAGGCATCCAAATTGAATAAAACCTATTCATAGTGGCCTTTCATTTGCCTATAACCCATACAATTACATTTATATATATATATATATATATATATATATATATATATATATATATATATATATATATACATATATAGGAACGAAATTAGTTCAATAAGAATCATTGATCCACTGAGTATCGCAAAGTAGGAGGAGTTTTTCCGGTCCCAAATCAATACTCCATGTTGAATGGTTCACAGAATTTAAAAAGAGACAATTTCCCTAAATTCCTAAAAAACAAACGTAAAAGAATTCAATTATCTCGGCCTACTTCCCTGCCATTAATTTAGATGCGCAGTCGTTTTGCTCCTGTCAATTCGAGTGTTTTATAAACAACCTGGTTTTATAGAAGCTCAGGCTACTTCGATATCCGAATCTTATCAAGCCAATTTCCGTTTAAAGGTCTATAATTCGATTTTGTTCAGCTATCCATCATTTTAACGAGCGTTAAATCTGGACTGAATAACATCCATTGAATTACTCTTCATTATCTGAGTTTCTGATGTGTAAGTAGGTACTTAATTTTATTGCGAATATTTCGAAAGTTCTTGGTATTAACAATGTTAAAACGTATCTAGATAGTTTCGTCGCAACTGGACCCCTATACAGAGAAAGTTAAACTAATAATAACTCAAACTTTATGATGAGTTTCATTACGGTAATGATGAAAATGTTGGATTCGCTTAGGATAGATTAAATGAACTTTGAGATAATGGAAAAGTTCTACGTTAAGCATAACGCACTTTAACAGTTTTTCAAATTGTAATAACGCGCCTTGGGGGATCCGGATTTAGAAGGTTCTAAAAATTGATTTTTTTCATTATTTGAATATATTCTTTATGTATCTGAGAATGTGTAGACAAAGTCATATAGGCTAGTTCGAAATAGTCTCAAAGATACAACACTGAACGCTGTGGGGGTAACGAGCTGGTAGGTATACGAGCGCTCGGCCAGTTAGGCTGCGCGCTTTCCTCCCTCAGTTTAATAACTCCGAACTATTCGTCATAATATTCGTCCAATCCATGAAAAACTTTGAAACAACAAACTTTTGACGCGATGCTTTGGCGGCATTCGCAAAATTCGAACGAATCTTTAAACTCTATCATCCGACGCATCAACCCAAAACACCTCAATTCTAGCAGAAAAATTGTTAGAATTGCTGCATATATGGCTGCAGAAATGTTCAACGAAGGATATTCTGCAAATTTTAAATATTAAATATTTCAGAGATGCTGGATTTGGGAATTGGCCAAATTTGCGGATAACGTCGACGCACAACGGATCGGAGGGAAAATCAGCGTACAAACCTTTTCAACCAAGGATGCTCGCACAGCCCGAAGTCTTGAGCAACTTCAACAGCACTAGTTTTTTGAGGAGGGAGAAGGTTTACTTCATGACGCACGGATAGCTGATTAGCGTATTATAACCGCAAGTAGATGAAAAGTGCCTAACGTATTTTTAAACAAAAACTTAAAAGCCCGTTTTCACGAGTTTTCCTTTTTATGATTTTTCTGTACTGGCAGGCGTAATTGCAAAAAATCTAGACGACCAGTCAAAACAAACCAAAGCTTGTTAGCTTCATTATCATTTTCTTTTCTATTTAAACTAAAAACATTCACAAAAATAAAATTTTGAACAATTTTTTCATCAAGTTGAAATTTTTTGTTTTGACAAAAAGTACATTTTTGATGGAAAGTTTTGAGAAATTTCTGAGAAACCTGAGAAAACATTCGAATTTTATGATTTTTTCAGTTATTTCCATTTCATAGAAGAAAAATATATGAAAATCAAAATGGTATTTGGGTTTTCTGTTTCAGATGAAAATTACATCTGTCCCGCCGGCGCCGATTGAAAACAGCAGTTGCATGAATGTACATAAAAATCAATTGCCTATGATTTTTTCTCCTTAAAGAAATTATTTTCCTTATTTTCAGGCATATTATGAGATAATCTGAAAATGTCAGTAGACTTGCTTTATTTTTTTAACCTAAAAAAAATTTCCGAAATATTCAATTTTTCGAACCTTTTGAATCGAGATTCCCTTTCATCCTATTTTGTTGATATTTTATAGAAATTCATTTGAAAAAATTAGAATTTTAATATATTAAAAAACTTGAACTAAAACCATAATTCTATTCACATTCACCAGTCTGTAACATAATATTATATAATGCATGCAGAAATACATATTATAATTTGATTAAATATTATTTATCTTTAAATTCAATGGACACTGAATCAACTCTGTGATTATTTAAATGAGAGGTAATAATCATGAAATAAATATTATTATTTTTATTATAAGAAATTATGTTCTCCATTTCTTCTCTAAGAAATTAATATATTTTAATTATTGCAAATTTCCCTGTTCAGTAACTAGGCTTACTATTTTCTTCAGCGCCCAGATCTAATAAACTCAATTTCCTGTTAAACATATATAATTTGATTGTTCCCAAACATTCATCATCTTAATGAGCTTTAAATCTCCCTTAATTTCCCCTAGCGGGATCTCTCTTGTACCGTTCGGTATTACCGAATCTTGTTAGGACTGGATAAAACGATCCGATAACCAGGTACACTGGACCCAATTGGGTGTTACATGACAGCAGGATTAATGGCAAACTGGGACAACCCTAAGAACAGAAAACTGATGAAAGTGTTCGCTGAATAGAAGTAGTAAACCGTGATTACCTAAAAGTCACTTAGTTTACTGTGCGAGAAACTTTCATTAATTTCCATTGAAAACCGGTTGCGAACTATCACTCAACATCATCTAGATAAACACACAGAACGCAATAAAAGCTGGCAGATCAAAAAATATAAGAATACGCTCATAGAAAATACGTTCATAAAAAGAATAGAATGGTGCTCATAGCGCTGAGTAGATAGTGATCACAGAACAAAAATAAATACTGAACTATGTAGTGAATTTCATCCAATAAATAAAAAACCGGTATATGAGAAACTATTAGAAATGGTAGTGAAAAAACAAATAATGGAGTATTGTGAAAATAATATACTATTATATAACCAGTCGGCATTTAGAGGTAGTCACTCTTGTGAAGCCGTAATTGTTCATATATGTGTTAAGTTTCTGCATAGTATTGATCAAGGTAAATTCATCTTAACTACCTTTTTGGATTTTAATCGTTTGAAGCAATAAATAGAATAATACTATTGAAAAACTTATGGAAAATGGGTATGTTGGATCGCGTGTTGGAGTGAATTGAGTCATTTTTGGATAGGAGATATCAAAAGGTTAAATTCAAAATAGCGCATTCGAAACCAACAGAGATAAAATATGGTGTGCCGCAGGGTACGACGTTAGGCCCCATACTATTGATGTTACCGAGATACCGTTATTCAGGTTACCGAGATGTAAGACAACGGTAAAAGATAAATCAGTATTACATAGAGGTTTTGTTAAGTTTAATAGTTTGTCAAAAGATTTGAAAAAACAGTGTTAATATCAAAGAATTCGAGAGAAACTTTAAAAAATATTTAATGACATTGAAATTGTGAATATGAATTATATGAATTCATATACTATATAAATTAGTTTGCTTCTTATTGTGTTCGTAGTAGCGTTCTAGCATGAACGCTCAATAAAGGTTTTTTATCGATATTATTAGTATTATTAAAATCATTATTATTATTAGTATCATTATAATTATTATTATTATCATTATTGTTATTATCATCATAATTATCATTTCTATTATCATTTTATTATTATCATTATCCAGTTATTCTCAGCTCCGGCAATGGTTTTAAAGTTGAACTGCGGGGCTAAACCTAAGCAATTCAACAATAATTATTATTATTATCATTATTATTATTATTATTATAATTATTATTATTATTATTATTATTATTATTATTATTATTATTATTATTATTATTATTATTATTATTATTATTATTATTATTATTATTATTATTATTATTATTATTATTATTATTATTATTATTATTATTATTATTATTATTATTATTATTATTATTATTATTATTATTATTATTATTATTATTATTATTATTATTATTATTATTATTATTATTATTATTATTATTATTATTATTATTATTATTATTATTATTATTATTATTATTATTATTATTATTATTATTATTATTATTATTATTATTATTATTATTATTATTATTATTATTATTATTATTATTATTATTATTATTATTATTATTATTATTATTATTATTATTGTTATTATTATTATTATTATTATCATTATTATCATTATTGTTATTGTTATTATAAAAATAAGTTCTACGATTTTTGTTGGTGCCTTCTCCATACTAGAGAATCTATGAAAACAAATAATGATGATTCAAAACTCACTTTGAATTGTGTCCAGGAATATGTTCTGGACTTCTCAGCCGATCAAATGAGCTTTCAAATTACCAGGAAATCTGGAAAGTTTCTAACAGTTTGATCCTAAGTATATGGCCTATTTTAACAGCATTTGTTAGCTTGTTCCTAACATAGCCTTCTGCGTATTCGGAATCGAATGTGCATATACCAGTAAAGAAATAATTAAATGATTAGTTAAGCACCATAACATTTCAGTGACAGGTTGAAATATAAGAAAAATCCGTTTTATGAAAATAAAGGCAATCGGTATCAGATTGGAAAAACGCGAAGTTGAAATTCGAACTACATTTTACACGCGATTCATATTGAAATTTTCGAACAATGGAAATTGTGAAACGATATTGCATGAAAGGAAACATATTAAGGAAATTGAAATATTTTCTCAACTCATATTTTTGGGAGGCGTTCTAAGTAGGAACCTACAAAGGAAACCACTTACAACGATTTTTGAATTGAGCTCATATCGTGGATCAAGTTACAACTAATTCTCTGAAATCACGAAATATCAAAAAACCTGTGTCATTTGAAGACTTTGGTCAGGAAAAACAAGAATGAATGACTTTCAAATAATTCTCCTGCTATAAATAGATAAATAAGTAACTGCTCAACTGCCTGAATCTCGATATTCACACACACACATTCGTCGTGATGGAGTATTCTATTAGCGTCTGAAGAAGTCGTTTATAACGACGAAATGCGTCATGCTAGTATTCAATAAAAGTTATATCAAAACATTAATTGATTGGGCCGATACTTGATGAAAATCTAAATACATAATTCAAATAAAACTAAGTAGTTTTCTGATTTTCACTATCATTAATTTCAAACATGACAATATTGTTTCGCCAACACAGTGGCTTCATCAGATGTTGATGTAGGCACGTCATGTTTGAAATTATTTATAATGAAAATCAGAAAACTACTTAGTTTTATTTAAATTATGTATATCAAAAGTTCAGAGTTTTATCATATAGTTATTGATGTAAATCAATAATTTAATTGTAATAATTTTTTGTAAATTCAACAAATTACAAACACAAAATCTCACTAGAAGTACTGGAACATCGATACACTACCAGATATAAGGAGAATACTAACATAGCTACCATGATGAAATGAATTGGACAAAGATCAAGTACTTATACAGATGTCAAGCTGTACACAGCTCTGTCACTAAGTGAAATCGCGAAATTTCAACAAGAAAATGAGGGTTGTAAACAAAGAGATAGTTATATGTGAAAGCATAAAATTCAAAAACATATTCTTCTTCTCAGTCGTTCACTCTTGACAAAGTGGTGGAGGTCGTGTCTCGGTCTTGTGCCACTGCGTCCCACGCAATACGGCACCACACTGCTCTATGATTAGCGGGTCTAGAGTTTTCATTAATGCTTGGAATGCGTCACAGATTTTATCAGATCTGTCAACTTGTTGGAAAGCGCCCACGCGATCTTTTGCCCTCGACTTTCTCCTGGACCACCAATCGTTCGAGTCTTCGTTTCGGGTTATATGTCCAACGAATTTAGGGATTCGCAGTTGCACAGTCGACTATAACTTTTTTCGATTTCTAGCTCCTTCAGAATCGAGACGTTGGTTCGATGTGCAGTCCACGGGATTCTGAGCAAGCGTGTCCAGCACCACATCTCCAACGCATCAATTTTGCGACGATCTTGCGTCCTCAAGGACCATGTCTCAGCTCCGTACAAGAAAATTGGAAAGACCAGGCATTTCATAAATCGAACCTTTGTGTTTTTGATTATTCTGCGGTCACTCCAAATCCTCGTCAGTTTTTCCACTGAAGAACTTGTTATGGCGCAACGCCTCCGGATTTCGTCCTCGCAGCTCCCAACGTTTGATAAAACATATATTTAGAGTTCATTTAACGGTCATTGATGCACAATACCGATATAGTAATTGAAGTAGACAATAAATGTTTTTGTTAGATTCTCCAATCGGTAATACACATACAAAAAAAACTCGAACAGTATATTGAAATGGTTGATGGAAAATGAGTGCTAAATTTATTAAGAAGTAAACATTATATTTATGTATATTGAAATACAAATTAACTTTATAGAAATGCAATCATGTCACGTACAGATAATTTTTCATAAAAATCTTATCTCTGTGAAATATGCTTATAATGAACTTTATCATTATTATTGTATTTATAATTATGACGATACTTATAGATTTTCGCATTTCAATGTTTGTAAAATGAATTTATAGAATTCTACCCAAGCAAGTTCATATTTTTTTATATATACAACATGTGGACAATTTTGATTCAATTTTAGGGGTATCATTTTTTTTTGAACTTTCAATTTTTCATTGTTAATTTCATCGAAATATTATGTCATTTAGCGCTTTATTTCATTCCCAATCTTGTTTATAGAATACTTGCAGAAGTCGAGTGAAATTGTATCATTATTAACGTTCTGAGTAACATTTCGAAAACTCATTGTTATTTGAATATTACGAGTATCCATCTGGGACATTGAATATCATTTCAAAATAAATTGCTCTATGTATTCTGACATTCATCTGACACTTTCTCGAATCTCGTGATACTGAAAACTCTAAAGTATAATATGACGCACAACTTTTTGTAAAAAGTTCCTTCTATTTCATTCCGAATATATTTAAGATTATTTTCGTGTCGAGCCGCGAATGTAAACAGCGCGGTTAGAATAAGATTCTGTTACAACAAATCATCCTTATTGAATTGACAGCGCTAAAACCGCCACCAACTGGCAGCCACCTACAGAAAACCAACCAATTTCCAAATGCAAATGTGACAGGTCGGTGGGTGAAGAACACTGAACGTATTATTTAGTGTTGTTGTCGGAACTGGGAATTATCACTATATATGTAAATGAGCCTGCGGGCTGCTCATTCTAAATGTGTCACTAGAATTATTACGCGCAAACAGTTCTAAAGAACCCTTGTTCGGATCCATATCGAAATATCGGACAAAGTATATCAGATATTATATTTACACTACTAACGGTGACTTTCACGAATGATCTTTGAAGGGTTATTCCGGCAGCCCATACAATCTTGATGGGCCTTTTTTGTATGAGAATATAACGAAGAAATTGAAGATCTTATGCTGCCCCGCTATATCAAAAAATTACCGTTGCCAGATTGTACATATATTTTTTCAAAATTAACATGCATTAGACTAGCATCGATATCTGATTAGTTCACTAATTTCGAAGGATACTTCGAAAATCAACCCCTAAAGTATACTCGTTGAATTACTTATAATGGATGATTTTTAAAGAGTTAAGTTTTTCAGGTTGGCGGCAATGGTTGGTAATGGCATCCAAACGTCATCTGTCAAAGTGAAAAGTTTTCAGTATACTCTGCCATTTCATCATGGAAAGACATACAAACGAGCAACGATTGAAAATTGTTGAAATTTACTATCAAAATTAGTGCTCTGTGAAAAATATGTATCGTTTGTTACGACCATATTATGGTCGTCATAATCGACCTGGTGAATCAACAATTCGTGCTGTTATCACCGAATTTTGCATCAAGTTTACTTTGTTGGACATTAAACCATGTCTCGCATGCGTATAGTGCTTACTGAAGAGAATATTGCAGCCGTCGCGTACAGTGTTAATGAGGATCGTGAAAGGTCAATTCGTCGCCGTTCTCAGCAATTGGGCATGTGTTACTCAACCACATGGAAAATTTTATATGTTGTTTTGGGTTTGAAAGCCTATAAAATTCAAATTCTGCAAGAATTGAAGCCGAATAACCTACCACAACGTCTAATTTTTGGGGAATGGGCCTTAGAACAGCTTAATGAAAATGTTCTCTTTTATCGAAAAATTGTGTTCAGTGATGAGGCTCATTTCTGGCTTTACCGATATGTAAATAAACAAAACTGTCGCATCCGGAGTGATGAACAGCCACATGTCATACAAGAATTACCAATGCATCCCGAAAAAGGGGCAGTTTGGTGTTGTTTATGGGCTGGTGGCATCATCGGTCCAT
The DNA here is from genome assembly GCA_030704895.1 of Henosepilachna vigintioctopunctata. Classification (NCBI taxonomy): domain Eukaryota; kingdom Metazoa; phylum Arthropoda; class Insecta; order Coleoptera; family Coccinellidae; genus Henosepilachna; species Henosepilachna vigintioctopunctata. The sequence continues at coordinate 1,280,903 of JARQZJ010000091.1, forward strand.
TTTTCTACAAATACGACCGTGGAAGAAACCTTACCGTCAAAGGCGAACGATATCGAGCCATGATAAGCAACTTTTTTTTGCCCCAGTTGGCCGAGTTGAACTTCAAGACGGTGCCACATGTCACACAGCTTGTGAAACAATGGACATTTTTTTTTTTTGACAATTTGGTGAGCAGCTTATGAAATGTCAGCCAAGATCATGCGATTTGACGCCTCTGGATTATTTCTTGTGGGGATATGTAAAGTTGTAAGTGTATGTGGACAAGCCGAACACGATTGAAGCCTTACAGGATAACATAACACGCATAATTCGTGGGATACAGACCGAAATGCTCGAGAAAGTAACGCAAAATTGGACCTTCCGCAAGGACCATTTGATACGGAGCCGCGGACAACATTTACATAAAGTTATCTTCAATATGGCAGAGACCAAGCTGTCAATTTCAATGAAAATTTTGAATATATGATGCAAATTGAGTGTTTTATTTGATTTAAAAAAAACTATGCTTAAAAAATCACCGATTAGGAGACGAATCAGTTTTGTTGTATTAAAAATCAATGAGGAGGTGGAGAAATTTGGAGAACCCACCATTTCACAAACAAACTCTGTTATTAATATCTTTCACATTTCCTGAGTTGCGTTCAATAGTCAAAATGTTTTTCTACCGATATTTATCTCTGAAATAATTGTATATTGCATTGTATTCTTTTATACACCTTTGTATCCAATTGTATTGTTATTTTCAGTAAATGTGTTTACCATCAATTCGCAATTGAACTTGAAAATATTGAATCTAAAATGTATTAGAATATATTTACTATTCAAAATCATTTTATGAATCAACAAAATTTTCAAAATCAACAAGCGAATGTTAGAGAGGCTTATATACAGCTGTTTTCGCAGGAGAGTAGGAAAATATGAAAAGAAAATAAAAGTAACATCTGAATCCTACAAACCTTCGTTCATAAGCAAATAAAATTATTAGAAACACAGACTATCGACCACATGTGAGAAATTTTATTCTGTTTCTACATTTACAAACTTTCGATTTCAAAACTGCGGTACTTTATAGTCGCATATTTTCCCAAATCATTTCAAGGGACTATTTTGAACCTCTCGCGTATATAACTTTTCGAGGTCCCGGATAAATAATTATGAGAAACCTACATCGAATGCCACCATTTTATAAATTTATGACATCCATTTTCGTGGAAAAATTGCTTTCCTACTCCGATATGTGAAGATTCATAGGCATATCCATATTGAAACCAGAAAAGAAAACACATAAAAGACTCATAAAGGCGACTTGTAATCGTGTGTTAACCGTTTCGTCCGTGCTGACATCTAGGTGATAACAACGGTAGTACAATAAAAAAAGCTGTAATTTCACTTTACGGTGAGTTTCACTAACAATAAAAGTTTTGGAATATGTGAAACGATGGAAGGTGTAATTTTGTGAATATCAAATTGATTTCGTACAATTTATTCTTTTGATTCTTTGTTTAAAGTCACGAAAATTACCCTCAAGTTGCTTTCGTGTTGAATACAGTTGAAGAAAATCGTATTAGTTAAACCATTAAGGGCACATTTTCCCTCTAGAGTTAGTAAAACTAATAGATATAAGAAAAATTTCTAGAGGGCGTAATTTAACTTCAAATGTATCAAATGTAGACTTCAAATTCTGTTCAATAAAAATGATTTCTGAATAATTTTCAATGAATAATAAAAAATAATAAGAATAATAATAATATTTATTTATTTCAGCAATAGCTATCACAAAATCATATATACATTTAGGTTCAAAATATATTATTCACAATTATATATTCAAATTAACTTGCCAATTTAGGTTTGTAGTATTTAAGGTCACTAATTGTTTTCATGAAGCTAAGCAATTTATTGAATGCGTTGAATCCTTCATAAAATATACTATTCCTATGTTTGGAAATCTTACAAACTTGCATGTAAAAATTGTCAGCATTTCTTGTATAATAACTGTGCACATCTTTGACACATGGTACATTTTTTATTATTCTATATGGGAGTTCTTAACTTTGAATATAAATATATACGTAGCAAAAAGTATTCTCGGCTTGACTAACATTAGTTCTAAACAGTTAAGCATGCTTTGGATTGGAGTTCTCATAGCTCTATTCTGTAACTTTTGTAGGAACTGTTGAGTTTCTTTTTTACTCAATCCCAATAACAGAGTCGAACAATATTCGAAGTATGGCATAATTATTGACTTAAAGAGCAATAACTTCATTTTCCCAATTCTTTTGAGAAAGTTGATTTTCTGTGAGATTTTAGACGATATGAAGTCAACATGATCATTGAAACTCAATTTCTCATCTAACATAACGCCTAAGTATTTACAAAGTTTTACCCTATCAATCTTCTGGTTTTAAATCGTAATACTTATTTTTTCGTTACTAATTACCTTTAGAATATTACTTGTACGAAAAACTATAAATTTAGACTTTATTGCATTCAGCGATATACTGTTATCGCTTAGCCATTCATTTATTGCTGCCAAGTCTCTACTGATCCATTCTGTCATAACCTGGATATTTTTACCACTAACATAAATCATTGTATCATCTGCGAACAATTGTATAGAGCATTTTTTACATGCAGAACAAATATCATTAATGTATAAGGAGAATAGCAGTGGGCCTAAGACCGTACCCTGAGGTACGCCAAAATCAACTCCAATGCTGTCCGAAAAAACATCAATGAATTTAACTTTTTTAGATCGCGAATATAAATAAGAATTGAAAAATTTGTTTACTAAACCTTCAAAACCTTTCATCAGCAATGATCTACATAAAGTTTCGAATGCTCTTTTAAAATCCAATAATACTAAAATCACTACCTCTCCCTTATATATAGCTCTATACCATTCCTCAATACCTACAATTCAATAAGGTATTGATTTTCTAATGTAAATATATCAAATGTGAATATATTAATTACTTGATTTATAAGTTCTGAATCTTAATTTCCACTGTTTTTTCTGTTGTTAGTCTTCAACAAGTGATGCCTTATCCTGCAACCCGGAAGATTTCACACGTGACAAGGAAACGAGGAAAACCAGCAATCATAAATTATTCTCCATACAAAAACGAATTGGAATAATCAATCGAAAAAAGGATACTGGTAGAAGATAGCAAAAAGAGAAAAGGAAATGCAAAACAACAAAAAACATATGAAAAAACCGATGGAACTAAAAAGAAGAAAACTGAAATTAATAAAAAGAAACAAGCTTCACAAGAATATGATGAAGACGAAAATAATATCCCTTGTCTTTCCTGCAACGGAAGATACGTGGAATCAAATGAAGGATGGGTCGAGTGTTGCCCTCTGTGGGAATTGGGCACATTGTAGCTGTGCTGAGGTTGAGGACGAGGACGACGGGGCAGTATTTATTTGCGAGTATTGTATTCAAAATTCAAATATATCTCCCTATACTCCATCTTGCCCCATACGGTAGCCCGTCATCCTACCTTATGTCAAAATTAGGTGTTGGATGCCTTTGACAAAACATTTATTTTATTTTTTTCCTAGATAGGTTAAGTGCCGTAAGTTCCTAGTTCTCAAAGATTAATGATATAAGTGTTAAACTAAATGAATAATCATTCAAATTTGGCGTATTACTACCCTTCAAACGTTAAGGTCCCCGTCATGACCCCCTTCGCCTTGATTAAAATAGACATAACACATTGTGAACATTAACAAAAAGTTGCTAGACGAACGTGACATAATATTCAACCTTTTTAATGGACATAAAATGTATTATTTCGTCGCAGACCAGACCTTGGTAAGCGAATATTCATTTTGCTGAGAAGAAATAGCACGTCAATTGAATTGTGCAGAATTGTATACAGAAATGTTAGGCCGAACCGTTCCCGCCTTAACATCAATACTTCAATTTCAATATTGGTGAGGATGGAGTGATCGAAACCTCTCAAAGATATTGCCCATAACATCTGAAATACATATATTTTCAACACTTTCTCTGACTTTCGTCGACTTGGATGCAGTTCTTGCACTTTTCTTTGCTTTTTCTTTGCATGAAACATGGCGAAAAGACGTTTTCTTCCGCAAGACGTGATAGAATATTGTTAAAATATTTCTTTAATTTGATACAACATGCATTAATTTTTTAATAATGGGTTAGTATCCCAAAAATTCAGTATGTTGATCAATTTTTGTGTGATTTAGGCAAGTTTTTTCAATTCAACGATACATTATGATCAACAATACATTTTTGTCATAATATGTTAAACATTTCTTTCAAATAATTCAACAATCAGATCTGATTATACTCTCTGATATTCTACTATAATAAATAATAATAATAGAACTTTATTAGTACTCTTTCACAAAATTCATACATACATACATGGTGTTGCTAATATGGTTAAACATACTTATTTCAAATTGCAATAATATAACTTTACTAAATGAAGAGTACTAAGAGAATACAGCAGGAGCTGATTAATCAAACCGAAATAAAACAAAGAAAAAACTGTTTTCACAACAATTTTCTGCATGAAAAAAAAAATTGAAATAACTAAAACAGGTGGAGTGGTTTAGTGTAGAATACACCTGCACCACATGGTCAATATTAAAAAAATTTAAAACGATACAATAAAAAACTACTTAAAAAAACAAATTCAGTTCTGTTCCCTTGGAATAAATTCCTTACATTTTTCTTTTAATGCTTTCGCTTTGTAACTGTGTTATTCATTCGGGATACTATTCATTAAATTAACAATGTTATATGGAACATTCAAATAGGGTTATTTCATATAGGGAACGTTTATATAGGTAAATGATTTCATCCATTTCAAAAATCCATATGCGAATATTAATTGAAATGAATGGCCGAATTCAATTGGCCAAGTGAACGCTTTTTGTAATTTGCAAGTTCACTTTCGGTCAACTGTAACACTAGGAGGGCTAGTGGAGGGTGGCACAATTTTTTGTCTAGGTATTAAAGGCAAGCTGAAAACTTGTAACATACCTCCCCTGATATACCCAATACGGAATTGCAGACCTGGCTAGTGAGTAGCGAGGCTAAATCAACCCCTACATTTTTAGGGGTTGGCAACTGGAAAGTTCCACCAAAATTATCTGTCTTTTTGTGAATCTTATCTTTTAGTTATAAATAATACTCCATTAAAATTTCAAGTCCCTCGAACACATTTTTCACAATTTTTGCAAAATATTTTTGCACGCGTCTGGCAATGTTAAAACTCCGATTATATCGTCTGGCTTATTTTTTTTCGTATTCATTAATTTTCGTATACACTGCAACATATAGAAACTGCGTTTTGCCTCAAATATATTTTTGGGAAGAAAATAATATTTTTAAAAATTTTGGGTTGATTTAGCTACTCATCAGCCAGGTTTGCAGTTTGGAGAGAGGTATGTGACAAGTTTTCAGTTTGACCTACCCAAATACTTTTAGGCATATCTCAAAGGTCGACGTAAACTGTTTTTCTTCGCCCTCTAGGATTATGTCCATTGAAATCATCACGAACAGTTCGGAGTTCAATTGAGTAAAACAAGGGTTTCAATTTACTCAGTGGAATAGAACAATGTTTATTGCCTAACAACCTTCGAAGGGATTTCATTGTATGTTTACCGATCATCACGTTTCAATAGTCGAAGCACAGCAATATCATTCCCTCAGGAATTGTAGAAACCGATTTGATATAATTATACCTCATCGATTCAATACAATGAAGTAAATAGCCAAATATATTCCGACTCTAATTTTTATAAATAGAAGATAAACAATCGACTTATCAAAATACCAGTATCAAAAGTAACCACAAAAACTTTATTTAGGAAACTTTAGAATTCAATTTGCTTCTCGAACGTTTTGGAAAATGTCAAATGATGGGCAATTATAATATTTTCATACGTTCTTCAATCAATTACTAAGGAATTTGAGAACTCGTATAGAGAAATACGTACATTTATGAATTTTCGATTAAAATCGAAATTATATTAAAAATCTATAATATAAAAATGAATAGCAAAATGTGTTGGTAAGCGCATAACTCAACAACGCCTGGAGCAATTGTGCCAATTCTTTTTTCAAATGTTCGTTAAAGTCCAAGGATGGTTTTAATAGCGAGAAAAATTCGAAAAATTGTCGGGAAAATTCTAAAAACAGCCCATTTCTTTTTACCATACAAACGTTTTCTTACTGAAATGTAGAGTCAAAGGCTGGACCGATTTCACTAATTTTTTTTGTCGTGTTTGTTATTGTCAGGGAAAAAGTTTTAAAAATTGCGTGTAAAATTAGAAAATTTAAGAATACTTAATCAATAATATAAGTAAGAAATAATTATCAATTCTCAAAAAGAGGATGTAAAAAAACTGAATATCTTATCACACATCGCGTTCAGTTCAGAGCTATCACGACTAATATTAAAACTGCAATTCAATAAAAAAATTTGGATAGACTAACATACACGTTACTAACATAGCACGTGGTATATTTTATTGAAAGAAGAATACATAGTTTTCTTTAGTTTACAGTTGAAATTTTGTTTTCAAAAATGCTAGTAGCTATTAGACGTACAAACTTAGTCGCAGAACACGCAATGCAGCAAGTCAACGATATAAAAGAGCAAGTCAAACTGACGAGCAACGCGAAGCTCGGAATGAAGTTGAACGGAATCGTTGAAATCGAAATTAACAATATGAAAAGGTTGCGTTTAACTCCTATCGACCTTCATTCAATTGTAACGTTGAAATAGATTACAGTTCACAGCAAATCGTTGCTATTGGATCAATGAATGTTGTGTGTCACCATTGCAAGGCAAAGTTTCATTGTTATCGATAAGTAAATACTACCAATGATGCGACAATATATTGCGCGAATAGTCAATTCAAATAGACTCTATTGGTACAGCCACCAGAGGCACTATATTCATTGTTTTTCGGGATTGGACTAAATTCTGAACATTTTTTGAATTATATCCAGCAAATATTTCATATAATTAATGATGAGATATATGGGACAAGTACTTACTACGAAATTAGTAACATGCCATTCAACTATAGAACGGACAGGTTAATAAATTTCAATACAACGTGTTAATATAGGAATTTTTTTGATAATTCGTCTGATTTGAAATAACAGGAGTAGCATTGCAGTCCCTTCGTAAATGAGTGAGTTCATGGCTACACACGGGATAAATATAAAAACAAGATAGTGTAGCACAAATATTAGAACATGTCTTTCTGGCTACTTGAAAAATATTCAGATAAAAATAAATGGGCGTACAAAGTTCGACGGGTCAGCTAGTATAATTTGTATATTTAATAATGTTGTCGTTTTCTTGATGTAAATCCATTAATATTGAATATTGAACACTTTTGATTCACACATTTTTATTGACAACATAACATGACGCGTTTCGTCGTTACAAACGATTTCTTCAGATGCTAACAGAATTATTCTGTTAGATTTGAAATTTTATGGACAACATAGCATGACGCGTTTCGTCATTACAAACGACTTCTTCAGATGCTAACAGAATAAATTTGTTAGATTTACACTTCATTGACAACATAACATGACGCGTTTCTAACAGAATATTATTCTGTTAGTTTTTGAAAGGTTTGTAACGACGTAGTTTGTAACGAAGAAACGCGACATGCTATGTTGTCAATAAAGTGTAACTCAAAAGTTCAAGTGTTTGAATTTTAGTTTATATTCAAGTATTATTTGTGAAAGGAATTATATTAACAATTCATTTTTTCGAATATATTCTGAAATACAATCAAAAAACCTCTTAGAGGAGGTTAAAGGAAATGAAATAGCTTTCATTCTATTTAGCTTATATCAACACTAACCAGCTTCAGTTCCACTAGAACTTGCAGCATGTTCGCTTCTTAAAGAATTCTCGAGAACATTAAATGTGTTCACGAAAAATTTTATAATGAAAAAGTCAAGTAGTATCAGATGTGGAAATTGTGCTGGTCATTTCATAACACCATTTCAGTTTATCAGATCATCTTTACATGGATCTTGTTTCTCCTATTGTCTCATTGCTACATACTTGTTATTACCAAGAATATTAATGCAATAATCAAAAAAACTCCAAAAGAAGCAAATAATATTTTTAAATTTCATTCTGATTGTAATATTTGATTTGTTTTCTATTAATTTCTCTTCCATCTGAGCGAATATCCTGCTCTAAGAATTAAGTAATTGTTATCCTCACTATATACGAGTAATTGAAGCTTCAGATTGTGAATGCACATTTATTTCACTCACAAAAACGTTAATGAATATGAGATGTTGTTTCAGTCCGTTTTCAATGACAGTATAAAAGAAATTAGGTTAGAACTCACCTCTTCTGAACTGATTGAAATTCTTGATCACCTTTTCTGCATTCTTTCTTGCGATGTAAAACCATTCTGAAGTATTACTCAAATACTTGTACTCAACGGCCAGGTCCTTCACCAAGATACTGCCCTCTGGAAGCCGGTAAGCGTACGGACAAAAAAGCTGATAATCTTTGTATTGATGCTGATCGTAACAATTTCCCGCCGCGAAGATATCGTCATCGAACTCGACCATGCTGAAGAGCGAAGCGTGGAGTAGGTACTCCGAATTAACAACATCTTTTCCTGCATATTTCCATAGTCTGGTAAGCATGTTGGCTCTGTTAACGGCCACGTCAGCTTCTACACGAAATCTCTCTTGGGCATACCTATCAACGACGCCGTCGCCAAGATTGAGGTCAGTTCCGGCGGTGCAATTCTCCCCTAATAGATGTTGGGACTCTACTATCCTCAAAAAACGAGTTACTATGTCGACGTGACCTGTCTTCGCCATTTCTACCGCTTCATCTGAAGAAATCCTTTCGTTAACGCTTTCTTCTTCACTGAAGTCTTCACCTAATTCTGGGACTCTCTTAACAGTCCCCGCATCAGTTTTATTCTTCTTTTTTGGATCTAGGTTCAAAGCTCGTTCGCCCATGAAGAGCATGCTTTTATCAACTTTATTCCAGGAGTTGTTACTGCCAATGAAATTAATCCCATTAACTGTTACTTTCCTTGTTTTATTGTGGAAAACCCCAGAATAGTTCCTTACATTCGTGAGTTTCTCAAATTTTATTTCGGCAATATTTTGATACTCACTTATTCTTGTGTTATTGTATTCAATATCGGTGAAATTTTTCTCAATATCAAGCCGTTCTGAACTCGTATTTTCGAAATTGCTGTATCCTTCATTGTGGTGAATTACTGTATTTGCTGGTGTAAAATACGAGGGTTTTATTGTTGTATTAGCATAAGATTCCATGTGTAATACGTTTCGAAGTAACCTATTTCTTGATTTTCCGTGTCGTATATTTGAAACTGGTGGATAGTCCAATAGATATTCCGACGAAATTAATTGAAAAAAGATGCACAAGAAGATCGAACTTTGAAACAGCATTGTGTGAGATCAATAAGGTTTTTTTCTAGCTTTCATAACTACTAACTAGTCACTTTCATCTAGAATCGAATGTAGTTTGTGGATAATTGAACACATCTTTACATTAGTTACTTATTTCGATGAAAATCTCTGGAGTTTCGTAAGATTTCAAAAGAATTTAATTGTTGCAAGAACAAGAATTCGAAGAAAACGCTAAACCATTTTCATGTACAGACAAATTTCAATTGAAGTTTTCACTCTAGAAAACATCGAACACTAATCATTTTTTTTTCAACATTTTAAATTCATTTATATTTTATATTTAATTTTATATCAAGTTTTCATTCTGACTTCACAAACATTCATAAAATATTTCTCTCAAATTGTTTCTTTTGAATATATTTATTTCATATATATTTCATTTCAATGTGAATAATGTTCATTGAGATTCTTCTACTTTTTCAATAAATACTTTCAGATAATTTAAATATTCTTTATTCAAAAGTCGTGCTCTTTTAATTATTATTCTTGATATTAACTAATTTCCAACTTCCTTTTTAAATGTTATTATTTCCTTACAATTTTAAAAGAATTCAATGATAGACCAAATAATTTGGTACACAATTGTCATATTTCTCCGAGATTATTTTTCAATTTTTTCGATTCAAAATTCATCTCATTATAATAAACAATAGATTTTCATCAAAACAATAGCTACCCATTCTAAAGAAAGGTGTGATTACATTATCCACGGTAAACACAGTCGAAAAGTTCGCTAAAGCATCTTCTGGGAAATTTTGCGAGCGCGCGTTTATCGCGGAAAACAATGCGACGTGAAAACTACGGGAAATTCACGCGAACAAACCCCGAAGCTACTAAGGGTAGCTGGAAAATTCAGCTCACGCTGAAATTGAGGTGTCGCGCCATCTGCCGGACGAATGTGGCGCTGGCGCATTGTCAAAAGCCCTAGATGGAATTTGTTAGCTTGCAAAATATATTTTATTTGATAAGATTCTCGTCTTATCTCGAAGTAAATTTTCTTATGCTCAAAAACACATATTTATTATAATTGAAACATGATTTACAAATTTGTGTCTAATAATTTTGAGGTGCGCTAAAACTCACAGAAGGAATAATAACAATCTTTGTTTAATTATTCGAATATTCAATACAAAGGTTTCGTTTGAAATAATCGTATTTTATATGCAATTGCTATACATTTAATTGAAAATTTTCAAAGGATAAGATTACATAATGCTTCATAATGCTGATGATTAATTCGTTAAAAGATTTTTTTTAAATCATTCTTCAAAAAACGCCTTCCGAAATTGTTTCTAGGAACTCAAAAAATATATCGTTCAAAAAATATCATTTAAGAGTTACTTTAGAATTCGAACTGATAACGTATATGGACATCTTCATATAGAAAATTACTCAAAAATTCTCAATTCAATATCAGATCCCACACTAATTTTCGAAAAATTTACTACTAATTCGACTAATTTCACAGTCCTGATGAAGATCATTAGTAGAACGAAACGTGTACATTCACTGAAAATTAATTAGCTTAAATACGGCAGTTTTACAGATAACTTTTCGCTACTAGTGTTACTGTTACTAAATTACTCATTTTCACAATACATATAGATGTAGTGAATATATATATATATATATATATATATATATATATATATATATATATATATATATATATATATATATAAATATATATATATATATATATATATATATATATAAATGTAATTATATGGGTTATAGGCAAATGAAAGGCCACTATGAATAGGTTTTATTCAATTTGGATGCCTGGTCTATATTTCGATTGTGATTACAATCTTCATCAGGACTCTGAAAAACATTTACATACAATTATACTTGTAAAAATTATGTTTGACAACTTACGGCAAACTAAGAATAAAAGGTATGGCCAACAACCATCCAACAGGAATATGTTATTTAAAAAAATAATAATAATAATAAATAGTAAAATAAGCAGAATTTAAAACAATTAAAACAATAATCAGTAGAAATTGAAATTGTAGATATAAAAATGTTTCCGTATGATAACCAAAATTAACAATCGAATGAATTGACAAGAAGCACAGAGAACATTGACACCGAAAAACGAACACAGAGGTGAGAGAATAGAATACTGTAGTCACAAATGTCATGTCTCACACGTAACAAATAAAAGTCTAACAAGGTTGGAAAATGTCTGCGAAGGTTACTTAAAATGATGTGAAAGTAAGTAACTGTAGATGCAGCTAAGTCTGGAAACGTCCGTCTTCTTATTAATGCTGTTAGGATTACTATTGATGTGGACCATTTCCAGAAAGACCCTTTTGTGGTAATTAGCAGCCACATCCAGTATCTCCACACTATCAAAGTCAAAGCGATGTCCCTGTTGTGAGGAATGTAGTGCTAAGGCAGATCTATCAGGGCGAAGTTTGACATCACTCTTGTGAAGAGTTATTCTTCTTTTGATGGTTTGGGAAGTTTGGCCTATATAGACTCCTTCACAATCAAAGCATGGAACACTGTAAATGCAGTCTGATGTTGACGAAGGTGGTATTCTATCTTTGAGTCTTGTGAAAATCATTTTGCCCGTGATGAAATTATATTTGGCAACTTTAAGGTCATCTATTTCACTGAAGATATGGCACAGTTTTGCTGTGAGTGAGGTGAAATAAGGTAAAGATCTGTATCTGGCTAATGGAGCTGGTGTGTCTGTGTTAGGATCCATATTCAAGTCTGTTGAGGTGAGAGACGGTGGTCTGGTGACTGTATTACATAGATACTTTTTAACAAGTGTTTTCGGATAACCATTGTCAAGCAAGATAACCTCCAGACGCGCCAGCGAGCCACGACAGTAATCCTCGTGGACAATGTTAACAATTCTGTTCTTAAATTGATTGATGATGTTCAGCTTCATGTCAACATTGTGATGAGAACGGAAGTGAAGGTATCTACCAGAAGGTATTTACCTTATTTCACCTCACTCACAGCAAAACTGTGCCATATCTTCAGTGAAATAGATGACCTTAAAGTTGCCAAATATAATTTCATCACGGGCAAAATGATTTTCACAAGACTCAAAGATAGAATACCACCTTCGTCAACATCAGACTGCATTTACAGTGTTCCATGCTTTGATTGTGAAGGAGTCTATATAGGCCAAACTTCCCAAACCATCAAAAGAAGAATAACTCTTCACAAGAGTGATGTCAAACTTCGCCCTGATAGATGTGCCTTAGCACTACATTCCTCACAACAGGGACATCGCTTTGACTTTGATAGTGTGGAGATACTGGATGTGGCTGCTAATTACCACAAAAGGGTCTTTCTGGAAATGGTCCACATCAATAGTAATCCTAACAGCATTAATAAGAAGACGGACGTTTCCAGACTTAGCTGCATCTACAGTTACTTACTTTCACATCATTTTAAGTAACCTTCGCAGACATTTTCCAACCTTGTTAGACTTTTATTTGTTACGTGTGAGACATGACATTTGTGACTACAGTATTCTATTCTCTCACCTCTGTGTTCGTTTTTCGGTGTCAATGTTCTCTGTGCTTCTTGTCAATTCATTCGATTGTTAATTTTGGTTATCATACGGAAACATTTTTATGTCTACAATTTCAATTTCTACTGATTATTGTTTTAATTGTTTTAAATTCTGCTTATTTTACTATTTATTATTATTATTATTTTTTTTTAAATAACATATTCCTGTTGGATGGTTGTTGGCCATACCTTTTATTCTTAGTTTGCCGTAAGTTGTCAAACATAATTTTTACAAGTATAATTGTATGTAAATGTTTTTCAGAGTCCTGATGAAGATTGTAATCACAATCGAAATATAGACCAGGCATCCAAATTGAATAAAACCTATTCATAGTGGCCTTTCATTTGCCTATAACCCATATAATTACATTTAAATTACCAGGCAATACTCCTTCTGATTAATGTTATATATATATATATATATATATATATATATATATATAATATATATATATATATATATATATATATATATATATATATATATAAATATATATATATATATATATATATATATATATATAAACGAATTATCCAGTCAAATTAGCTCCAAAAACAGGGGTAAGGCTACATTAATTCGCACCCAGCTAAAAATTGGCATGGATATTGGGGACCCTATTACACACAATTCGTCAATTATCCACATCAATCCAACGTATGAAAAAAAATTTATTCAAGGTCAAATGTTGCAAAAATCGGTTTTTTTAGTTTTCCAGCTAAACGGTGAGTTTTATTATAAAAAAAAAGATGAAGCAAAAATTATTCATCATGCAATTATCTATAAAAATTGATCATACACTTTTTTCCTAAGAATCACCATTTCGGAGATATAGCGATGCAAAATGTTGAAAAAAATGTGTTACTCATAATAAGTATGTCAAATACCGTTTTAAACGTTACAGAACACGACATCAGCATTTCTCAGGACAGGTAAAATAACAGTTTTGAAATTGTTTGAGAGACAAGATTCAGTTGATTGTGCTGACGTTTTCAAAGAAAGTTAAAGCTTTCTTCTTTACGTTTACGGAGCTCCAAAAAAAAATTACGTGGTTAGATAAGTTTCGATACTTATCTTCTGCTAAAAATAAGCATAAAAAAACAAGTATAATTAGCTTGTCTTAGTCCAACCTCTGCTTCTGCTCAGCAACATCTATTTCGGGTATATTATCAAGTTCAAGTATGGCTCGGTAATTAACTAAACTCAGAAGACTGGGGTTGGAAGTTAATTGAAAATATATTGGAACCAGTTAAGACTTTACTCCCTCCTGCGCCAGAAAAACTCCTCAATTCAATTTTTTCCAATTGCAAAACGGGGTGTAATGCTAAATGCGGCTGTAAAAGTTGGGTTATTTATTCATTAGCATGTATCAGTTGTCGAGGTCAATCGTGCTCCAATGTTCAATCGCCAGTAGAAGAGGATTCTTACGATATATGCGAGGAGACATCTGATGCATCGCTCTTTGAACAATCTATTTCTACCCAGCAGGAAGAAGAAGAAGAAGAACAAGACAGTATGGATTATGTTCCATCAGGAGAGTATCAATCAGAGGAATACTTTTCTCAAATTATTCATTACTTATACCGCTCTTGTCATTACAATAGTACCATTTTCAATTTAATACAATAGCTTTTAACTCAACAGAACCACAATAGATCGTGGAATAGGACTACCGGGGAAATCACTTAAAAAACGCGCTAAAAATGTACACTACCTCACGGGTGGCGCGGAAACGTGTGCTTATTATGAGTAACACAACTTTTTCAACATTTTGCATCGCGATATCTCCGAAATGATGATTCTTAGGAAAAAAAAGTGTAGAATCAATTTTTATATATAGCATGGTGAATAATTTTTGTCACACCTATTTTTATAATAAAACTTACCGTTTAGCTGGAGAACTCAAAAAACCGATTTTTGCAATATTTGACTTTGAATAAATTTTTTTCCACACCTTGGATTGATGTGGATAATTGACAAATTGTGTGTAATAGGGTCCCCAATATTCATGCCAATTTTTAGCCAGGTGCGAATTAATGTAGCCTTGAATGTCTATTTTGACCGGACTAGAAAGTAAATATCATCGGTATAGCCGCACTTGAAAGCAGCCGTTTACACGTGTTTCGATCTTATTGCCTTTCTTCAGAACGTCGTAGCCAAGTTCAATATCAAAAATGAAAAAATTTTCCTATATTATCCAAAGTCTTGGTTTCAAGCATCCGTAAAGGATAAATAGCCGCCTCAAGGGGGAAGTAGTTTGATCAAATCTCCCCAATCCGGAAAGTTCAAACAAGGCAGCCGGAAATGTGTCGCCTTGTTTTAGAATAAGTCGACAGATTCGTACAACTTGAACTTGGCTACACCTATCTGAAGAGAGGCAATAAGCTTGAAACACGTGACAACCGATGATGCCGATTGCGGGATATACGGATAATATTCGTTTTGTTTATGTTTTCCCCCGCATTAAACATTTTTCATATATATTATATATCCTTCTTTATGGTATAATTACCTGTTAGATATGTTTGGTTTTTGAGATATTTTCAGCAATAACAGGAGGTTTCGATTGAAAAAATCTTCATTTCAATTCACTTTCCGTTAAGAATTGCAAATTTGTCCAATCTAGTGAATAATTGTATTTGATATTGTTCAAATAACACTTGACTTGGTTTCAGAAAAATTTCATCAGATTATTGCTCAATTGCAATTGCATCAGATTGTTTCGGGGCCTTACTCCTTTTTAAAAGTTAGGCTCAGTCTAAACACCCCAAAACAATTGTTCAACAATAATTCAATAAAATTCTCGTGAAACTAATCCAAGTGTTATTTTTTCAATATATTCAACAATGTTTCACCAAGAGATCAGTCGAAAATCAACTTTAATTGAATTTCAAAAATTGCTGTGGCTATCGCCGGAGATTAAATGTACTTTTGAAAATCAACTCGGCTCTTTTGTCTCTTTTAAATTCATTGCAATGATCCTAGCTCAGCACTCACTTTGTAAATGTGAAGAATTATTATTATTCTTAGGAATGTACATTTTAACCTTGAAAAAAGTATTACTCTCAGTTAAATCAGCTGACTCAGTACGAATTTTTCAGAGGTTTCCTCATGGTGAGAAGACCAAATTTCAAAATTACATTTTAACGTTCGATATTCATAGCAATTTATGATATTCTGTTAATGAATTGTTTCGGAAACGTTTCAATTCGCAACGAAACGTCTACTAAAATAAAGAATTAACTAACAATCGAATAAGCTTAAATATCTTATAGATGAAAATGGTATAATAGTTTGATGTGTCTCTTTTCTAATATTCGATCACTCACTTATCAAATTTCACAATAAAATAAAATTATAGTTGTGTTCACTAAATATTCATGTAATAGTTGTACGTAATTTTGAGGAAATGCGAACTCACAGATGCGATACAAATCCAAATAATGATAATTGAGTCCTGAAGCGACATTATTGTTGTATTCGCGTACTTCACATGTATTAAACAACGAAACACTGAGTTAAAATTGTGCATGAACAAACGAAGTGTATACACGCATGTGATCAAATAAATGACATCTCTGTTGGAGGTGATATCTAATTATCATAAAAATTAGCAATGTTTTCGATTTTCTTATTCTCATTGCAATACCTGAGCTAAAATTCACTCGAACAACTGGCTCAGTTATAAGCTCAGATAAATGCATGGAAAAATATCGTCGTGTGGAACTGTAATACAGATTTCTTCTTTATAGAAATCTTGTCGACTGAAAAATTCTCATTAACAATCTTTTCGAAATAAATAACTCAGATTTATTTGAGTATAAAGTTGGCGAAAAATAAGCCACAATGATTAATTACTCAAAAAATATATATAGTTCATAAATAATTCAACCACCATCGTTAAATTCCTTCGTATATGAAAAATATAGTGATTCCTTTCAAAAAATTTTTATTGAAAGTACAAAACTTATTTGTGAAGTAAACAACTGAGACCCTTATAGCAAAAAAATAGTTGAAAACTATCCACAAAGATTAATTCTTTTAAACATTAGCAAATGTTAGGTTTATAATGAAACAATATTCAGAATTTTCTCATAATTTCAATACAAATACGCATGACGACGTTTCGAAGTACTACTTTTTTATCAAATGCTGGATTAATACTAGGTGTAATTTTACCAACTCAATACTTATAGCTATTTTCTCAGAACATTCCAGGGTGTTCTATGACTAACATGGAATGAGGACCATAGAATACATCTGATATATAACAAACGAAGGAATCGTATACCTGGAAATGAACACAGAAAACCAATTTCCTAAGTCAGGTATACCAACTAAATGTAGGAAAAGATACAAATAATAATACAACTAAGATTTCTAAGGACAAATTAAGGAAATTTAAAATTTTTTTTAATATAAAAGACATAAAATTGAAAGTAAATTAACTAGTTAGATATCAACACAAGCCCTCTACTAAATATGTTCAATAAGAATATTCCAGGTAGCAGATCAGACTGATTACCTAAGTTTTAGTCCATTTACTTTCAATTTTGTTTCATGTTAAAAAAAAAATTTACTTTCCTTCGTTTGAAATCGTGTAGGCTTTCACGGCCGGTGTCCATTGTGAAACATGGTGAAATGATTTTCCGGGCTGATTGGCCGTGGTCAACTGGAACTCCTCCTCTTCCAGACGTTTCGTCCCTAACTGCGAGAGACATCTTCAGTGGCGGCGAGTGCTTCGACGTAGTGGCGTACTGGGCGACGACTCAGTTGCTCCAGAGTCGTCGCCCAGTACGCCACTACGTCGAAGCACTCGCCGCCACTGAAGATGTCTCTCGCAGTTAGGGACGAAACGTCTGGAAGAGGAGGAGTTCCAGTTGACCACGGCCAATCAGCCCGGAAAATCATTTCACCATGTTTCCTTCGTTTGTTCTTAGAAATCTTAGTTGTATATTATTCGTATACTTTCCTACATTTAGTTGGTATACCTGACTTAAGAAATTGATTTTCTGTGTTCATTGTCAGGTCTACGATCCTTTTTGTTATATATTAGTTGTATTCTATGGTCCTCATTCCAAGTTAGTCATAGAACATACCTGGTATGTTCCGTGAAAATAGCTATAAGTATTGAGTTTGTAAAATTGCACCTAGTATTAATCCAGCATTTGATAAAGCACTAGTACTTCGAAACGTGGTCATGCGTATAAAATTTTAAGAAAATTCTAAATATTGTTTCATTATGGATATAAATTTTCTCCAAGTATCGGCCTCATCAATCATCAATGTTAGGTTTTTTCAAATATTGCACAAGGTCTCTTCTTCTTAAGAAGTATTGATTGACAGACTCTTGTTGCCAACTAATATTGTTGGCAACGAATTTGGTTTCCAACAGAATTAACCACAATTCTTCATAATATCATCTATTCTGAAATTTTTATCCGAAATATCGAAATAATTCGTATAAAAATCTTAGGGAGCTGTCTGTTGCCAGCGAAAACACAAACACTATCAGCTTTCGAGAGTGAATATTTAGTGCATTCCGAAGATCATCGAGCTCGTTTGAAATGCCATACAGCGCTGTTCCTCATATTTTGGGAATCATCACTGGCATGTGTCCAAACAGTCGAATTCCGATCTGATTACCGAACGAACCAAAGTTACAACGAACAAACAGTAGTATATTCATCAAAACTACAGCTCTCATTATGATCACAGAATGTTGTATTCAAAAAATTTATCATTGTCATCATTACCTTACTCCCTGTTCAAGTTAAATTTACCTGACGATGGTCGGTAACCAAAATTACAATAGAGATGGCGACACTAGGTCCTCTTTTGGAGCGGCGTCCCACAGTATCGTTACTACTTAGCATGTATGTGAAGTTTCAGCCAAATCGCTACGTTAGTTTGCGTTTAAGAGCACATTGCGCGGGACGATTTAGTTGTTTTCGTGAAACTGGAAAAATTGGAGAAAAGCGCTGTCATCAAATACTCCAATTTGAATTGTTTCACACCAAAACAAATATAAGGAGAGATGGATTCAACACTAGAAGACTCCTGTCCATCATATTCAACTATTATGCAGTGGGTTCCTGAATTCAAAATTGGTCGTGTGAGCAGCTCTGACGAGCCTCGCTCAGGACGGTGAAGTTGAGGTCACAACTTCAGAAATGATTGAGGAAATCCATCGAAGAGTATTGGAAGAACGCAGATTGAAAGTGCATGGGATAGCTGAGACCTGTAGGATGTCAGCTGAAAGTGTGCGAAATATTTTGCACAACACATTTGAGCACGGAAAAGCTGTGTGCAAGATAGGTGCGGCGTTTACTAACGCTCGACCAAAAACTGATTCGAAAAATCTTTCTACCGAGAATTTGGCGATGTATAGGTGTAATTCAAAGAAATTTTTCCGTCGATTCATAACTGTTGATGAAACGTGGGTTCACCACTACACTTGTGAAAATAAAGGCAAGTCAAAATAGTGATTTGGAAAGGAGGAACTAACTCCAAAGAAGGCAAAGACAATTTTATCGGCAAACAAGGTTATGGCTACTGTTTTTTGCGATGCGGGAGGAATTATATGCATTGAATACCTTGAAAAGGGTAATCACTGATCAATACTACGCAGACTTATTGCAACGTTTCAAAGACGAGGTTCAAATTAAACGACCTCATTTGGCGAAGAAAAATTTTTGTTTCATCACCATAACGCACCATCGCATTCGTCGATTGTTGCCATGTCCAAAATCCACGAATTGAAGTTTGAATTGATGCCGGATCTTCGCTACTCTCCAAACTTAGCCCCCAGTGACTCTTACCTGTTTCCTAACCTTAAAAAATGGCTTGGCGGTAAAAGATTTGAGAGCAACGAATAAGTTATCGAAACTATAAATAAGTATTTTGAGGAGCCTGACGAATCTACGTTTAAAACTGGTATAACTAAATTAGTACACCGTCATGATAATATATCAGTGTTGATGGAGATTATGTTGAAAAATGAAGCAAAAAAAAATTTAAAACATTTCTTGGTCAGGCCGGAAACTTTTCACCCCACCCTCGTACATATATCTAGTTCAAAAAAAAACATAGTAAAATTCAGTAATTTGTGTTTCAACATATACCAACAAATTATATCCCATATCATAGTAAAAAATTGTTTAAAAATCAACCCATATGATTAGTTCATTTTAATATTAGGAAATACTTGGTTTTTCGAAATTGTAGTGTTTTATCTATTATTTTCAAAAAGTCTAAATTGAATATTTCTGTCAAAAATTCTCAACGATATTAAAAAACGAAATTTCACAAATCAGAAAATTCGTTTGTTTATTTCCTCCAAACATCCACTAACGCGAACATTTTCATCTTTTTCATGTCCTGTTTTTTCTTTATGAAAGTCTCATTGAAATTTTCTTTTAAGAAATCATTTGCGAATTTTTTTTCCACCAAATATTAGCAGAGCCCTGAACTGTTTATGCCGTGTCATTCCTCTTTAAAGAAGTATAAGTATCATTGAAATATTTATATGAAATCTCATACATCAGAAAATTCGTTAAAATTAGCCATGAATTTACACAAAATATTTGTGTAAATATTTATTTCAAATCAATAATAATTCAATTGCGTTATTTCACTCCTGCTATGCAGTACCTTCTATTTTCAGAGAACTTTAATGAAATATTTCAATAATTCAAAAATAATGAAATATTTCTGTCAAATATTCCTTGCGATGAAAAATTACCACTTTGGTGGTATTCTCAATACATCATAAATTCGTTAAAAATTAGCCACCATGATTAATTTCCTCAAATGTTAGCCAATGCATGTTTTTTCAACCTTGTTGTGGTTTGACGTTTTTTTAAGAAGTTTCTTTATATGTTTCTATCAGGAATTATTTTCATAATTAAAAAACAAGTTCTCCAATAGCAGCAGATCAGTTGAAAATTAGCCACAATTCTTTCATATATTACCAAGTAAAATAGGGTATTTTTCAATATTTCATCGCTGAATAGGTTATTATTTTTCATAAATATCGTTCAACGATTCCTTCCTGTCGAAAATTGCTTTGGGGATAAACAACTGGGATTTTCTACAGCGAAAATTTCATCGAAAATTAGATATTAACTTACGCAATATATAACTAAGTAATAAAATTTTTCATTTGAATGATCGATAAATAAAAGATGAACAAACAATCTTACTTCCAATTTAAAAATTCGATAGAAGAACGAATAATAGTTTGAATTGAAGAATTGTTCACATACCCACAACATCCAACATTGTTTGTTTCATTCTCTTTCCTAGGAATTTCCTATGCGTAAAAAAACGTATAATATATCTCATATTATTTGACACTCCTGAATTCAAGTTCATCCAAACTGCTAACGCGTCCGATGTTCCACTTGACCAACGTCGATTGAGAACGACCGCGAGATATAACCCAGTGACACACTTGAAGATTTCCCGATGCTCAGTGGCGTACCGTGTGAATGGTGAATGGCTCCATTTTAACTATTTCTGGTAGAAAATCTCATAAAATTGCAAAAATAAATGTTAAAGAATATAAATATTGATATCTGACTATACATCCTTCCTCTATATGTTATACATAGTTGAATCTACATTGAAGGAAAAGTACTTAGCACTGTGAAGCTCCTCGATAACTGTTTTTAACTTTAGCTACCATTATTCGGCTAATTTCTTCATGTGTTTCTGAAGATGAGTAAAACGTCTAGCTAATAACAATGGATGTTAATCAATACTCTCAGAATATAATAACATATTATAAGAGAATTAATTGATCATAATACATCTTCTGACGATATGATATATATTGCTTTTTGCATTGTTCAGAGCCATGCTTAACAAGTTTGTATTATTTCATTTTATATATTTGTTTATCTTATTTATTATCATTAGAATATATAAACTATAATATGACGTACTTCTCCTAATATGTAAAACTTTTTATATTTTGAAGTTAATAAAAATTTTTTTCAGATTTTTATTATTATACAGTTAAGGATCAATTCTTGATAACTACTTGTTACCGTTATTTATAACCCAGTTTCGTGTGTATGAATTCTTTCGTTTGCATGTTTGCAGTCACAGAATCCTTGATGGGAAGCCAATCGGTTTTTTCCAATACAGAGTCAAGTAAAGCGTCAAGTACAGAGTCGCAAAATACAGTGTCAAGTATGTTTGGATTTCCAGTGAATCCAAAAACTTCTCGAAAACTATTTCCCATTTATAAGATTAGTTTTGAACACATATTTATTTGAATTTTTTTACAGTCAGCAGCTCATCGTTTAGAGTTAGGAAACTACTTGTTTTCAATTTTTAATCCGTTTTCTGAGAAAGAGTATTAACTCTTTCATAATTCGCTTCAAAGCAGGATCATTTTCAATCATTACGCCATCTGTGTGTAGTGCCACAATAGATCGCTGTAATGAGACAAAATCTTGCAATGTGCAAGTGAGATAAATTTTTGTAGTTTCCTATTTTCGTTTTTTTACACCAAAGAAATATGAGTTTCTGTGCGCGTATAGAAAAGTACCTACAAGCATTAATAATGCATAATATCAAAGTATTACAATATAAATACAATATTACTTATCTTTTTCCAAAAGTACTCGAAAAATTATAAGGTGTGACGAAAAAAACCTCTACATAGCCTGCTATCTCCATTGTCGCTAGGGCCGTAATGGAATGGCAGTGCTTGGGGGAGAGTGTCTACATTGTTGGCTGTTGGCTTTGTTTCCTGCACGGTGACGTCATTCGCAATTTAGCCAATCCAGTGCGTTTTCAATCACGTGATCAAATATGAAATTTCAATTATTTTATTATTGATTTCTTTTAAAAATCATATATATTTCAAAATGATGTAATGGCTATATTGGTTTAAAATAATATTTACTATCAACCTTACATCATTTTTTTCTATATTTTTATTGCAGTCAAATACCCTATCACGTTGGGGCGCGGAATTATTAACCGCGCGGTATTAACCAACTCTCCCCTACATGTACACGTACAAACACAATTTTTTCAACATTGATAATTATAGAAATTTTGTGTAGGCTCCCAAAAGTTTCTTACAAACAGTTCTGTTCTCATCAGTATATAATCTCAGCCTGCTACCTTTTTGCGCTCACGATCGTTACGCCACTGCTAGTGGTCCACGATATGTCGTCTCCGATCCTAATCTAACATCTCCAAAACAAATTGCCGGTTCTCTTTCCACTGCTAACCTACACCTCAGTAATTATTTCCTCGCTGTTTCTCTGTAAAAGTCTTCCCAGATCGCGGCGTTTAACAAACCGTACCAGCTCAAGAAAACCAAGTATATATGTGCTAAGAAAATATCGAAAATTTTCCGGTTGACTTGGTGATTTTCCAGTTATATATTCAATGATAATATGCGAATCGTGCTTTGTATGAGTGATGGTGAACATTTCTACATTTCTGGTGTTTTTAACCCTGAATTTTCGTTACTACTTATGCGCCCCTTCGTTAGGTAGCGATCAGGATATCTGGAGTGATTTCGGAGGTGGAAATAATAGCTTCGGGGCATTTGGTGTTCCTGAGGATAATTCCAGATTGCCAAGAGGTAAACTCGATATATTGCGTATTCAATCCCTTTCATATTCGCTGAACAATAACTACTGCCTGAAAAACCACGTTTCAAAATTATGTTATCATTCAAAATGTAATATTGTGGGTATACCTGGTTAGTTCCATTGTTAAAAATTCAATGGCAACATGCAAAGTTCAAAGACTCATATTCATTTTTCAATAATGTTTCAAAAAACAATTTCAGTAATTTTTTTCGACATATTTGTATCTTTTATTTCTAGATGACTAGCATTGCCACTCACTGTGGCCTATATAATTTTATAATACTCTTACAACCAGATAATCATTTTTCTTCAAATAATAAAAAATTAATTGATGAGCGCGTTTCGAAACATCAGTTCATCTTCGAATATTTACTAAATAGTACAATTCACTGGTTGATTAAGAAGTACTGCCAAACAAGTGCGATGCAGTAATTTCATCAATGTTGATAAAGAGTACTATATTGTTTCATCAATATTATTCTGGTCCATGTATTGCTCGTATCAACTATCAACTTGAAATGATTTCATTATTTAGAGACAATAATCTTTAATTCCTTACCCATGTGTCCTACGTGTCATTTTGCCATATTGTGAATGAAGATTGAAATCGCATTGAAAAGCACCTAGGTGTCACGTGTCTTTACCTATGGTTAATTGATCTATAGATGGTGAATTTTTAAAATTTTACTGACCAAGTCATGAGTCATAAGTCATAAGATTAATCAAGGCCATTTTGTTGCAGACGAATGGTTTTCCGTTTTCCAAAAGGAAATTTAAAAAAAAGTTCATTCATAATCTGCTTTATTCGATTGAAAATTAAAAATATTCGTTAGATATATTCGCTCTATCATATATGAATAAATATATAATCTTCAATTTCATGTTATATATATATATATATATATATATATATATATATATATATATATATATATATATATATAAAATATATATATATATATATATATATATATATATATATATATATATATATATATATATATATATATATAAATATATATAAATATATATATATATATATATATATATATATATATATATATATATATATATATATAACATGAAATTGAAGATTATCGGCATATCCCGCAGATTGGTAGCAGCCGTTGACACGTATTTCGAGCTTATTGGCTCTCCTCAGAACGGTGTAGCCAAGTTCTAGTTGTAGGAACCTGGAGGTGAAAAACACAAAGAAGAAAAACTAAGAAAAACACACAACCTCTGAAGGAAGTCGCAACATTTTAGGCTACGCGTTTGTTAAACCTAAAAAACTGGGTTTGTTTAGCATAAAATGTTGCGACTTCCTTCAGAGGTTGTCTGTTTTTCTTAGTTTTTCTTCTTGTGTTTTTCACCTCCAGGTTCCTACAACTAGAACTTGGCTACGCCGTTCTTAGGAGAGCCAATAAGCTCGAAATACGTGTCAACGGCTGCTACCAATCTGCGGGATATGCCGATAATTTTCAATTTCATTTTAATTTTCTTCCGCATCGAATATTATTCATATATATATATATATATATATATATATATATATATATATATATATATATATATATATATATATATATATATATATGTTTGTTTTTCAGTGTTTAATTGTGATTGCAGTCTAGGACAGGAAAATCAATTACCTCTTTAGTATTTTCCAAGCTTTAGAAAATGTTCATTTTCTTCTTCAGGTCTAAAATAGTACAATATTAACAGTTTATATAACAATCAGTATCGAAAATTTTCGTTACAATTACTATGAAGTTGATCCGAAAGTACATTTGTTTTTTGAATTTTGAAAATAAGTACAAGTGTTCCCAAATGCATTGGGTTCGAATATTACTGCTCTGCGTGTTAGGTAGCTGAAGGAAGCAACGACACTAACTGTATTTCTCAATTCCGCTTTTCAAGTGGAATGTTCCCAGATGTTTACAAGGGCGTTTCTTAAGAAGTTGGCCGAAGTTTTATGACGAAAATAGAATGAATTTCCTTGCGTATTTAGAGTGGAGTTTTCGGTAAATAGGATATCAGAATATGAGCCTTTAATCAGAAGAACCCATGAGATTTATATGTATGTTGCTTAAATTATCTGTATCAGATTTTTTGTTAATACAATTTCCTGTCTTTTTTATATGAACCATTTCTAGGAAAAGAAATTCAAAAAAGAAATGTCCTTTCCGAGTAACTTCATAGCAATTGTAAGGAAAATTTTCGATAGTGCTTGTTATATACATTGTTAATATTGTACTATTTTAGCACTGAAGAGGAAAATAAACATTTTCGAAAGCTTGGAAAATACGAAAGAGGTAACTGATTTTCCTGTCCTAGACTGCAATCCCAATTAAACACTGAAAATACATATCTACAGTCGTCAAACATTCAACTATTATATATATATATATATATATATATATATATATATATATATATATATATATATATATATATATATATATATATATATATATATATATATATATATATATATATCGGTGATTTTCGAAGCGCACTTAATATTCACTCTCGAAAGTGATAGGTTCGTTCTCGTTTTCAACATTTGAGTAAGCATCTACTTGAAAGTTTTCTTTGAAATGTTTCGATATTTCGATTAAAAGTCTCAGTATTGACTATGTTTTCTATGTTTCTATCCATTTCGTCCTTGGTCTTACTCTCTTCTTACAGCTATACATTTTAACATGACTTGTTTTGATGGTCTTTCCTTTTCCATTCTTTTTATATATCCTAACCACCTCATCATTTGTAACTCGCTACATTAGTTATAGAAGATTCGTTATATATCTCAGTTATTACTTCATTTGTTCTCTCTTTCCATGCTTCCTCTACTTTTTTACCGCCATATATTTTCCTCGGAACTTTTCTTTCGAATATTTCTATGACTCGTCTTTCTTCTAAATTTAGTTTCCATGTTTCACAGCTGTAAATAATCACTGGCCTTATTATTGATTTGTATACTTTTCACTTTATATTTCTTGAGAGAGTTTTCGATTTCAAGATGAAACATTCCTCCCATACTTTTCGCTGTTTTCGCTATTCTTTCTCGTATTTTATCTTTTTCTCTAGAAATATCCTTTATCGTTACTCCCCGTGTTAGTTAAAGTTGCTCCGTGCTCCAAAACGGTATTAAGTTCTTTCTGCCATTATTTTAAGACTTTCCATGTCATTTTCTTTTCCACTTATCCTAATTCCTTTTCTTTATTTTTACTCCATCTTTCAAACATATTCTTGCATATAGTTATATAATTTTTGAGCTAAATTTGCACGATGTATTAAATATGGAAAAAATATATTAATCGTTCGAAATAACGAAAACAATCCAACAAGTTTGGGCGGAGCTGTCTACATGAGCATGTACGATCTGACGGCGCGGCTCTTTAAATATCCTTCAAAGTACAAAGTTAAATGCATTGTAATTAATGTCACAAATGTTAATTAATGTCACAAATTAATGTTACAAATTGTTGAAATATTGTTGAAGATAACAAGTGTTGCAAGTGCTCCTAAATAGTTGGTAAATTGAAGTCGAATAAGAGCGAAAGTAATATAGAAAAATATAACAACATAAAGCTAAAAATTTTCTTGTTTCGATGTGAATATTATTTCTGCAAAATCTAGAATATTTCGAAAGGAAATTTGTACAAATTTATTGAATGCAATATACACGAATCGATCCCTTCTGAACATATGGTGCATCCTTATCACGCGAGTTTAAATCGAGTGAAGAGATAAGAACATAGGAACGAGAAGACCTTGCTTAATAAAATGACCGGAAATATGGTATGTATTACATGCCGCAAGTCAATTGGAAAGAATGGATACAAGATTCAATGCGCGGGTGAATGCGGTGGATGGGCTCACTTAGCATGTACAAGTATCAAGAAGGAAGAGATAATCCAGAAGAAGAAATTGAAATGGATATGTCCTGAATGTGAAGAAAGAGATACAGCTAGCCCTGGAGAAACTTCTGAAGAGGAAGAAATACCTATGAAAAAGATGTCTAGTAAGATTTAAAAAAAAGGATCTACACAGAGCAGTGTACTCACAACGGAAGAAATGTTCAAGCAGCTAATCGGAAAAGTTAGTGATTTGGAGATAGCGATATCATTTAATGGTAATATGATGGAAGGTATCAAAAAAGATTTAGAAGAAATTAAAAAAGAAAATAAGAACTTAAAGAGGGAACATGAAAAACTAAAAATTGAAGTACAATCTTTGAAGAACGAAATGGCCATTTTAAAAAATCAGGCTGTAGCTAACGCAGTGACAGCAGATTTACAAACACGGAGAAATAATGTCATTATGATTGGACTAAGTAAGACGGCTGAAGTTGTAAAGGTTCTGAATAAACTAGATATTAACATCAAGGATGAAGAAATTAAAACCAGACAAATATCTTCAAAAGGCCATATGAAACCAATCTTGGTTACATTTCCAAGCGAGAGTGTTAGAAATGAAGTATTGCTAAAGAGGAAGGCGAAAGGATTACTAAATTCAGAAAACATGGAACTCGATGGGGATAGGCGTAATATATATATAAATGAAGATCTACCAAAGATTACACGAGATCTATTTAGGAAGGCGTCTGAACTGAAGAATATAGGTTATATGTATGTATGGGTTAAAGAGGGAAAAGTTCTTTGTAGGAAAAGTGAATTTTCAAGGATAATTCAGGTGTCACATGAAGGTCTAATTGATCTACTGAAAGACAATTGATTGAGCATATTTTTGTATCTTTGGATATATTACATTTGAATTAGATCGGTTTATTTTTGTATTTTTTTTTTTGAGTTATTATTTATTCATGGATCAGTATATCAGGGACTTTGACAGTGAACAAGTTAAAACGATACAAGTGAAAAATTTAGAGGAACTCAAATTATCTTTGAAAAAAGAAAAAGTAAAACGTTTAGAGTACTACATACCAACATAAGATCCATATCTAAGAATCTTGATGAATTCAGGGTTGTACTTGCTCAAATTGATTGTGAAATGGACTGTATAGTATTCTCAGAAACTTGGGAAATACGGAACATTGATTTATATCATATTGCTGGATATAAGCTTATATATAATCATAGTAAGAACAGTCAAAATGACGGTCTCGTCGTATTTATAAGAGACAATTTACAATATACTTGTGACATTGTTAACGTTGGTGCGGTGAAAATAATTGTACTCAATGTGAATAGCCTTGGTAGAAAAATTCAAGTGAACTGTGTATATAGGGCTCCAAGTTTATCAGCCAGAGACTTCATTGTGGATTTGGAGGATTATCTTGGTAATTGCAACAGAAACAGTGAGTATGATGTTGTATTATTTTTGGGAGATATCCATATAGACATTTTAGACAAAACAAGTATTTCGGAAATGTATCTCGCAACTATGATGCAGTATGGATTCATCTCCATGATTAATGGATTGACCAGACTTAACTCAAAGTCCGGATCTTGCATAGACCACATCTTCATACAGAGCAGATACGAAAAAGAGAGGTTTGTGCCAGCTATACTTCAAACAACTGTTACGGACCATTTTTCCACCTTTGTGGAATTCTCAGACGACGAATTTTGCTATAAAAGCCAACCAAAAACATACCTGAAAAAAATTACTAATTATTCTAAACTGAGTGAGAAACTCAGAACTGAGAAATGGGATAAAATAAGTGAAGTCCAAGATACGAACTTAGCTTGGAATTCATTTGTTGAGAATCTACAGGGAAAGGTGGTGGAATGTACACAGACGATAGAAATTAAACACCAACAAAGAAAACGAACCCCATGGATCACAAATGGTCTAATAAAATCAGTTTCGCAAAAAAATAGATTGTACAAGGATATGATGAAAAATCCAAACAATCCAGAAATGAAAAACAACTTTAGGAAATTTAAAAATCAACTAGAATCATTAATAAAAACCGTAAAAAAGGAGTACTACAGAAAACAAATTGAAAAAAATAAAAATTCTTCTAAAGGTCTTTGGAAATTTGTTAAGGGAGAAATGAAACAGAACGAGGGCATTACTAAAATAAATGATCGAAAAGGTATGTTGATTGAAGATAGGACGAGAATTGTAGATGAGTTTAACAAACATTTTTCGAGTGTCGGCGAGAAATTAGCAGCAAAAATTGAAAGGAAAAAGAATGGGGAATTGAAAATTAATTGTCGCCGGAACCCGAATACCATTGTTATTTTTAATACCGATGAAAACGAAATAATGAAAGTGATAAAGGAACTTAAGAATAGCAGGTCACCAGGGTATGATGGTCTTACAGCGGAAATTTTCAAAGCCAACACAAGATGCATTTCTGTACCAATTGCAAGTCTCATAAATCGGAGTATTGAAAACGGAATCTTTCCTGATGCCCTGAAAAAAGTAGTAATAACTCCGATCTACAAAAATGGTGATAAATTGAATGTTACAAACTATAGACCCATAGCACTCACAACAACGTTATCAAAAATATTCGAAAAAATTTTAAAAATACGCATATGTAAATTTGTGGAAAAATACTCACTTATATCTGACCGCCAATTTGGATTTCAAAAAGGCAAATCAACACAGGATGCAATTGCAAACCTGGTTTCACATATAACGAACGCAATAGACAAGAATGTACCAATATTAACAATTTTCGTAGACTTGGCGAAGGCGTTTGACACCGTCAACCACAACGAACTACTAGAGACACTGGAGTGCATGGGTTGGAGAGGGATAGCCTACAATTTAATTAAAAACTATCTGGAGAATAGGAAGCAAATAGTTAAAATAGGAGGGGTCATTAGCGAGGAATCCCTGGTTACCTGTGGAGTACCTCAGGGAACAGTTCTTGGACCTATATTATTCATTCTTTATATGAATGAAATTTTTTCCATAGACCCACACAGTGAAATAATTAGCTTTGCTGATGATACTGCGATACTCGTTAGAGCTGATACGTGGTATGAGTTGAAAAATAAGTCCCAGGAAGTACTTCAGCGGATGATGGAATTTTTCGCGTTGAAAAAATTAACCATTAATATGGAGAAAACGAAATTTATGAAATTTGCTAGTTATAGAGATGGTCTACCTAACTTCAATAGGCTCGAAATTGAACTCAACAACACTATTTTCATAGTTTCATCTGCTGACGTGATTAAGTACTTAGGGATTACAATAGATAGTCACTTACGATGGGATGAGCACTCAGATAATATTATAAAGAAGATTAGAAGTTTATTTGTGTAATTCAAACAATTAAGGAATGTATGTGAGGAGTCGGAACTATTCAAAATTTATTATGGACTAGTGCAACCACATTTGTCTTATGGTGTTTTGGCATGGGGAAGTTTAGCGGACTGTCATTATAGGCATATTGAAATTGTCCAAAAATTTATTCTGAAGATAATATATAGGAAAAACTCCACTTTTCCAACAGACGACCTGTTAACCATGGCTGAGATATTTACTGTACGTCAACTATACGCTAGAGCACTACTGATTTATCAATATGAAAGAAGAAAGCAACAACCAGTAAATGAGAGAGTGATAGTAGGAAATTTGCGAGATGGAACAAGTCTTAGAGTGCCGTTCATGAAAAAAACTATTGGGCAAAAATCATTCTCTTACCTAAGTCCAATTCTTTATAATGAAATATCTAGTATAGTAAGAAATTGCAGTTCGATAAAATCATTCAAGAGATACATAAAGAAATGGATATGGCAATACGGAAGGAACTCTATAAATAATTTCCTGAAAAGGAATAAATTTTGTTAACAATGATTTAGATGGTTATGTTATATTTGTTATGGTATTATGTTATTGTAATTGTAATATTTTGAAATTAAGTACATGTTAATAACAGATATAACATGTTATGTTATATTTGTTATGGTATTATGTTATTGTAATTGTAATATTTTGAAATTAAGTACATGTTCCAAAGGAGCATTATTTAGGATTGTGTTCATACAAATCTCACACACAAGTGTAGTCTTTTGTGAGAAGAACTCCCTCTACTTTGTTCACTCTGATATTGTTTTATTTATTTTGTGCTTATTGATTTTGGGAATAAAGTATTATTATTATTATTATTATTATTATTAGATCTAAATAGATCTCTACAATTGTGCCATTTATATCGCAAACAATTTGATTAAATTTTCTTACACAAAACACAGAGTAACTTTTTTATTTGTATTAGTCATAAATGTCTGTTCATTTATTCATGAAAAAAAGGAAAAACGAAAATTCCTTCATTATTTCAACCTACTTCGAGCCAATTATTAATTGGAATTATTGAGTTTTTTTTAAATCGATATATCGTTCCAAAATTTCAATTACTGTTATTGAAATTTCTATTAATTCTAAATATGTAATAACCACCAATACCAAAATGACAATTTTGTCTAATCATTATAGTGTTTTGTTTCCCGGCCCCAAACAAGCCATAAACATGTTTTAATATATGGAGATTCTAATCAAATCATTGTTTTTGGATATTTTATATTATCATATATCGATTTTCGAGCCAAATTTGCTGTCGTATACATTTGCCATAAATTCAAGTTTACAACACAGAGAATAATAAATAAATGCAGTATCCGCGAGTAGAACAATAAACCTCTCGTCTAGTGCTGTAATATTTGATGTCATTCTATGAACTGTTGTGTCAGTGATGTGATAAAATGATGAATTGAAATATCCAAATGGGACGAGCAACATGAGAATAACGTTCTAAAACTGTTTTTAGTTTTTCATAGTTGGTAATTTATGTCAATGCATCTTCGAAGTATTACATCTTCGCGGAAGACATCTCTTTTGAAGTGAAAAATTCTTTCCATTAAAGTAAGAACACTTAGGCATACTAGATTTCTATTTCTCGTTTTAAAGGCGTGATAAATCAAGAATATGTCAACATGTTTCGACAATATTTCAACTAGGTTGTCATGTTTATAAAATGAATATTACTAGATTCTAGACCAGTTATCATGAAAAAATTTATTCATATTCAAGCAAATTATTAATAATTTAAATATATGTATTGTTTTTCCTCATTCAGTAATTGATTAGGTATATTCAAAATTGTGGTATGTGAAATAATTAAAAGTATAATTTCCAATGTTCAATTCGATTTCAGTTTAATTAAAAGAATTTCAAAATAGAACTACAAACTTTAGAAATTTGAATGGTCTATTTCTTTAAAATTTGAAAATATACTTGAATACGTCTCTTCAGAAAAGAATTCATTGGAAAATTAGTTTAGTACCTAAAATTTTCAGTGCTTGAAATACTATTTTAAGCGTGGAAAATTCTTTTGAAATAGATATGAAAAAAGAGACAAATATAAATCTAATGAGCAGTACAACTCCTAGTTTAATATCTACATTTTCAACTTTTTTATGGATGTAAGAAGCATATAAAAACCTAATTCAATCCAATGATTCTCACCCTAGATAACATTATGTTTCATTATAATTCTGATGCATATTTAATTTTCATTTCCATTTCGAATCAATTAATGTTCGACCACTATTCTAGGAATTCAGAACACAATGAATTGATACATTATTTTATTCTAATACTTACCGACCATATCTCTCTCTGTTTGAACAATTGCTTAATCCAAATAAAAAAATTTAACTTATTTTAACTATTCACACCAAAATATATTCTATATTCTGTATTTCCTTTTCAGTTTTGAATTTTTTTCCTGTACCAGTAGAAGAAGAATGCTTATCCACTGATGGAAGAAGAAGAGGTAATAATAACATTTCGACATCACAATAATATCACAACGATAACACAAATTTCATTAATCACAGAAAAATATTTCAGGGATCTGCATGAACGTTTACGAATGTCGAATTCAAGGTGGAAAATCCCATGGTAAATGTGCTCTAGGATTTGGTGTATGTTGTGTATGTAAGTTGAGTCTATTAATTAACTGAAGGAGGATATTTTGCGATTATCAATAAAATTTCGAAATGAATAAGTATCTATTTCTATTCATGAGTATAAATAAAAATAGTAAATCGAAATGTCTGTTATATACCTACTCGAACTGTTTCAGTTACAGCAACATGCAACCAGGAAATATTCAACAATCTCACTTATTTCGTGAGCCCAGACTTTCCGGATCTAACCAAGGCGATGACTTCCTGTAATTTGACAGTGAAGAAAATCGACGAAGAAATTGCACAGATACGACTTGACTTCATCCACTTCAATTTGGTAAGAATCTGAAAATATATCCGTAACGTTGCAAACGTTTTCTGATTTTATTTATTTTCGTGGCATTGTGTCAATTTTATCGTTTTTCTTCAAGCTATACTTCTTATGACCAATAGAAAATTGAAATATTTCAGTATTTCAATAATACTATGCTGTTCGAATTAATTGGGACAAATATTTTTTTTCTTCGTTTGAGTTACTGTAGTAAGTATGTGAGTACCAGGGTGGCCCAAACACCCTCACAACTGCTTGTGTACTACCTGAGATGACGTGAGGGTTCAACCTTGACCATCATTTACATTCTGATCGGCTTTACCTCGCCAGCAATTCAGTTGTAAGCCTACCGGTGCGACAGTTCGTGGTTTCAATTTCAATACGTGCTGTATTGTCTTGCCCAAATATGGATATCACTCCGATGGAGCATTCAAAAATTATCGCGCTTAATGAATCAATGACTGAATAATCATCAATGACTGTAAGAGATATAGCTGAAGCTGTTGGTGTAGGAAAGTCCAGCGTTTTGAGAATTTTAAAAACATTTGAAGAAAGTGGATCATCGTTTCCAAAAAGAAAAGGAAAGTGTGGCCGCAAATGCAAAACTACTCCAAGAACAGAAAAATTGTTGATAAGAAATATCAAAATTAATCCAAGAAGGGCAAGCACTGGTCTTCGAAGGGAATTAATGGTTTCTGGTGTGGAGGTGAGCACCTCAACTGTGCGAAAACGACTGCTCGAGGTTGGCCGTAAGGCAAGAAGACCAAGAAGAAAGCAACTGCTTACCCAGAAAATGATTTAAAAACGTTTGGCATGAGCCAAAAAGTACCTTGCGTGGACAACTGGAAGAAGGTGGTTTTTAGTGATAAGAGACATGTGTTTGTTCAAGGATACAAATCAAGTGTTGCTAGACGAAGTGATGGGAAAACTTTGCGGCCTGATCACATCCAGCAAACAGTAAAACATCCTTCGAAACAAATGTTTTGGGAGTTTTTACAACCAATGGCACTGGACGATTGGCTCCTATAGCAGGGATGATGAATACATGAAAATATTGCGCACCAGGATTATCCCATTCATGGAAACGTTCGATGGAACATTTCAGCAAGACCTGGCTCCCTGCCACAATTCCAAACAAGTGCAGGCCTTTATGCGTGAGAATGAAATAAAAGTACTCGATTGGCCGGGGAATTCACCTGGTCTCTATCCCATTGAGAATTCATGGAATATTTAAAAGAAACGACTTGCAAACATGGATTGCACTACAAAAGAAAAAATGGTTATAAGTGCAATTCAGGTGTGGTTTCATGATGACGAATTGAAGAACATCTGGGCTACGCTAGTGGAATCGATGCCTAGACGAGTTCAAGAAAATATTTCTGCGAAAGGAGGACATACTTCATATTAATATGAAGAATTTACGCTATTTTGTATATATTTACTTCATTAAAGGGTAAGATTTGACGAAAACATTATTTTTATCCTTTGTCCCAATTAATTCGAACAGCATATAGTAGGTATCTATGATTTCTTCCATCATCATTTCTCTTTGTTATTTTTTATTTACAGGGACAGCCAAATAGACGAACAGGTGTTTGTGAACAAGATGTATTCATTATGTCTGGAGATGACTCCAGAGAACTGAAGCTATGTGGACTTAACAGCGGGCAACACAGTGAGTTTTGAGAAACAAATTTGGTAATAACAAATCTTGAAGACATGTATTGTTTCAGTATATTTCGACGTGGATTCTATCAGAAATCCAATTCAAATAAATATGAAACTAAACAGAAGAGCCGTGTCTAGACTATGGGAAGTAATAGTCACCCAAATTCCTTTCGCTCAGAGGGCACCAACTGGCTGCCTTCAATATCATGTGGGTTCACGTGGTATCGTTCAAACTATGAATTTCGCTGATAATGGGCGACATCTAGCGGACCAGGATTACAACATTTGTATGCGTCAAGAAGAGGGCATGTGCAGCATTGCTTACGAGCCTTGTCACGAGAACTCCTTCAGAATAGCGCCTAATAATAACGGAACTAGAAGGCCTGCCCTAGAAGATGATTCAGAAGGTTCTGGAGGCGGAGGATTAAGCAGAAGTTTTAGAGAATGCGTTGATAGAATTGTGTTGCCTTGCGATAATGAGGATTTAATTATGGTAAGAATTTGCCGCTGCCCTAAGGTATATAATTTCAAACAAAAAACTACTTACACTTTCCACTCAAACGTATACAACGAAGTTCATTCATTTTCAAATTTCAAATTGAGATTGGGAAAAGTGGGGCATGTGTGGAGCTACATTGACCGGTATATTATTCTATTCATTTATATTTTTCAATCGTAATACTAAAATTTCGAAATCAAAGACTAATCAAGCAACTCGTTCTATAAACTTTGAATTTAATTTGAATAAAACTGAGTAGTTTTTAATTTTCACTATGATTCTTTACTTACATCAAAAGAACTTCAAATTTTCACTTGAAGTTCCAGTTCGGTAAAGTTTATCCAGGTTCTGGATTTTTGCTTAATCAGAGGTAATAATGAAAAAATATCACAATGGTCAACATTTTGAAGACTTCATTATTGCAATGATCTTAATAATTTTCCTTTCTATGTCAATATTTGTATTGAAAACGAATTTTTTTTAAGAATCAATAATCCATTAAAAAATTCAAATCATTGTATTTCCTTGGGTATAGAGAAAGACATGGTTTTTATTGAATAACTATTCAATTAGATGCGTAATTGATTATAAGTTTTCAGCTTATAATCCCTTTGGGATTAACGAATTCTAACTTTTAAATCGGCTTATTTTCATTTCTTCTACTCTACGTATTAAACTTGTTTAGATGAATCTCTTTTCAGTAGCGTTAGAACAATAGTACCCCATATTGGATTTCCCGCCAATATAATTTGACAGGAAAGCGATTGGTTGCTTTCGAATCCGATTTTGTCATATATGTCAGAATTGTTTAGAAAAATTATTAAATTCCAATTCAACAATGCCACAAATTTTGAAGAATTAATAGTACCTAATATCAACGACATAGTTAGATAGAGAATAGCATAGCTTTCCTAAATTAAAAAAACTACGAATTTAATACAGTATAATCATTCTAGAATAAGCAAACTTTGATGACATTCAGATGTTTAAAAGCGTTGCCTTCAAATTTCTTGTGAACTTGATAGGAAATCGATGTAAAAAATTTATATTTATTTTTGTACTGAAGTGATAATCACAATAATTTGTTGAAGTTATATTTTGAATAATACATGTAGCAACAGAGTATTGAACATATGTTCATATTAATTTATTGTTAACTCGGTTTAACAGTTACTTATATGAGAAATCAATTAATTTTAGCTTGGAGGTAACGGGCCGGGATCTTGCAACATGATCCACTGTGGAGAAACGCTTTGCCCAGATGGGGAATCACCATGTAGGATAGAGAGCAGTTCAATACCTTTCACTATCGGAATACATTTTGAAGGAAATGCGAGGGAAGCTCCAGCAGATGAAAACTTAGGCATGTGTCTTCTGTACGAGCAACTTCCTTGTAATTAAAGGCGGGTGAGCCTCGAACGCAAAAAACAATAACACAGCTCACATAGGCTCTAATCAGATCATGAATTTGAGAGACAAAATTTGACAATCATCTATCCTTTTATTTCTTGATTTTCATAATTTCAAAGTAATTATGAAACTTTATAAGGAATTTTCATAAGGAATCAAGGTAATTATTTTGAAAAAATTTATTCATATTTATAATTCGCCGTTAAAAATAAGAAATATTGAAGATCAGGTTCAATTGATAGTTTAAAATAAAAAAATAAATATTATGTTATAACGAACTAGTCAATAATTAGTCTGAATAAATGTTGTATTTATTTATTTTTGTAATAAAAGATTTCAGTACTTTTCAACTATACATTAATAGTAAATCCTTTTCTATAAAATCTTAAGAATTATACTGAAAAGATCATAAGCAATACCAAGAGGAATATCAGTCAATAAAAATGTTATCATTTTCATTTCTAAATCTATCAAAACAATATCAAAAACTTATCATGTTATGAGAGATAATTTACTTCACCTCATTGACGATTTTTTTTTCAAGTTATCTAGTTAATAACTCAAAAACGTAAATTAAGTGACTGGCTACCTAAGTACCTACTCTAGTCTATGATATATATGAGCAGGATATGTATTAAAATTTATAGATTCAAGTATTGACTGAGATTGAACTCTCGCCTAACTCTTGATGAAACATAATTAAATATTAAATTAAATTAAACTCTTCGCTTATATATAATCGTGAAACATTAAGCCAAGAGTTCAATTTAATTTAATATTTAAGATTCAAGTATTATTTTACGGTTCAAAAATTTTTATATAATTACTTTGTTTTCATCAAAAACAGTGTGAGCAGAATATATCACAGCTAGTGAAATATGATAAATTTTCAAGTAAAATTTAAACAACAATAATGGATAATAACATAGCACAAGAAGTGTAAAACATTATCATCAATATTAATGTAAGTGTGTTACTTAATTTTAAAACAGTTACGATTCACTATGTTTCAACATTTTCTGCATCTACATCAGTATAATCATCTCTCTTGTCTGAATGGATCAAATTATCTTCAGATGTAGCTGTGCATTGTATATAGCTGAAAAAAGTATAAGAGATTAAACAATGCAAAAGTTCCAACATAAAGAATAATGCCATTATTGAAGAATATTGACATTTGTTTAAAATTAATTATATATGTTTCAATGAATTACAAGAAGAATTCAATTAGCATTTGAAAAAATATGATATACAGTGTAAACTCTATACAACAACACTGAAGGGACTGTACATTTTATGGCGTTATAGAGTTGTCGTTAAATGGAGAAAAGAAAAATTAAATGGAGAGATAATTATGAAAAGAAAAAGTTTATTTCAAGCAGTTATGTATATAAAAAAATAATCTTATTTGAAGGCTATTGCGTATATTCGGTTATTTTTCTCTGACGTCTTTTGCTGTACCAGTAATTTTCCTGTATTTTTTTAATTATTCTATTCACGTCTTGCGATATTGAGGCATCTTGGTGATAAAGGAAGTACTTTTCGTATCAGTATCAGTAAAACTTTTTCGTCAACACAAAGTGATTTTCTTTTTCTAGCCATGTTTAAAGTTTGAAAGTTTGTGAGCAACTAAGAATGTGATAACGTTCAACTAAGAATGTGATTAGGTCCATGACTCCTACTTATTAGTGATGGTCACCACCAGTCTACACGTGCAATCCCAATTTGTGAACAAAAGAACGAATTTCTTAGGAAGCTTGGTTGGCATGTTGTCGAAAGTCAAGTTTATTACGGGCTAGGATAATAATGCGACAAAAGAACGTACACAGCTGCACATATTTCATTAATTTTGGCAACTTAAGAGGTACTTTTTATTACTTAATGTTGCCGTTATTGAGAGTGGGTGTAACGCTATATGGAGTGTATCTTGGTATTGAAAACAAGCTAAACCAACCAAAGACGAGCGATTTCGACTTTTTAGGGAGTCTGTCATTAAATCGAGTGACGTTACATGGAGTTTACACTGCATTTCATTTCTTCAAAAAATATAATATAGTGATACTTACATAACTGCAACAATAACACACAACTGTGTTACTACAGTCAGATAGAAGAATGCATTTGGCATGGTATTCAACGTACTATTATAAAGTTTACTGTACATCACACCAGATATTATTGGGAAAGCATTATCAGCAACCGAAAGAACAGAAAAGGTAGCTCCTGAAAAATGTTTGATTCAAATTGAAGAATTATTTTAAACAGAATAATGATTTGTTCATGTATGGTATAGTTTATAGTGAATATAATCACAAATTCACTTCTACCTTTTTCTGATACTGCTATTATTTTTGATACCATTGATCTCAAGACAGGTTGTATAATAGGTCCTACAGCAGCAAAAACTCCACCTGAAATATGTCTTATACTAAAATACTGTCAAAGCTACCTACACAAAATACTTCTATGCATAATTGTTTTCTTCAACAGGACACTATATATATTTTCCAGAAAAAAAAAATTTAAGACTTGAAATAATACCACTGTCAAAACAATATAGCACTTCGTTACATACAAAAATTAAATTAAGAACATTAAGGCAGAGTACTGAAATAAATTAATGCATCAAAAATTTTAAGTTGAAATGTAGATGTCCATTGTTAACAAGAATTTCATTCCAGAAAATATTCGACACAAAGAAATAGATGAATTGTTAAAAGGTAAAATTAAACTTCAATACTGAATAATTTTCCAAACCTATGATTTGAATACTCATTTCTAATTTTATTTATAATTGAATCAATTGAAATCAATTATAAATAATATATTTTATAAAACTATAAACCAACCAAGCATAAATGAGTTTTATGTAACGTACCATGTTACACATTAAAAAGTGTTGGAAAAATTCATTCCAACATTATCAATGTTGGAAAGAATATATTTCATATTCAATATTTTCCAGACAACTTAGTTTTACTACTTACTATTTCATAATTGTTTTACAGTCTATAAAATTGAAGGAAATAATATGGAACAAAAAAATTATCTTAAAGAATTACATTATATAGCAAAAACAGTAAAATGAAAATTTCTTTTTCAAGTAGCAATACTAACCTGTGTAAAACACAAAACTAGTTGTTGCCTGGATGAAAAAAATTCGACCAAATATGTTTGCAAATGCTCCTACCATAACTATCACTGTATCTTTCCATCCAAAAAATTTACTCATTATTGGAATTGTAGTTATAAGTCCCACATTTTGAAGAGCAGATTGAAATGTTCTTGAAAAAATCAATACAATGTATTTCACTCAATAGTACCTACTAGATTACACTAACATATGTAAAATAAAATATAAAATCCATAATATTCTTCAATGAAAAAAGGAATTAGGTATTAAAATTCTGTTAGTCATTGATATTGAAATATTATAAATGAAAGTACTTAAAAATTAAATTTTTATATTCTCTTTAATTTCTCAGAATATGAAATTACCTGAAGTGACTTATCTCCCCAACAGTCCAGTGAAATACATTTTGCAAATACAAATAACAAGTGTTTTTTTCCTCCCTTTGAAACGTATATATCCCCATTACACCAATAAGTAGCAACAAATATCTCCTTCTATTCTCCAAACGTTTTTTGAATAATGTCTTAAAGGTAAAAACCACATGCTTATAGTCAAAAAAGTCACAAAGCACATATCTTAATTTAGGCAAAGGAGTCTGTTTATCTGTGGTTCTCCATTCCAATCTCAGACATGTATAAAGTACCGCTAATATCATCAAACTAACATTGATAGAAAACATAATTGTGAAAGATTTATTCACTACGTTTCCAAAAAGATAGGAACCTATAAATGAAATTTGTTACATCATGCCTAGGGGTTAAAGTATCATTATTTACCAAGAGCTATACCAGTAGGCATAGTGGATAGGTATACGACTTCTAGAAGGGTAACTCTAAGTGTTCTATTTTCTGAGCTTGAAACATCAACCAAATAACTCAGTGCAGCAGCAAAAATTGCAACATCTGCTCCAGTAAATGCCATTGGAAGGGTTGCAGTATAAAGAATATATTCAACTGGCCAAGTGGGTTGTAGGGAATTAACAATAATCATTGAAGAATAATATAATTTTCCAAGAAGTCCAATTAGCAATGGCATTTTCCTTCCTCTTTTGTCAGACCATGCACCCATGAACATAGCAAGAATGATTTGACCACCATGACCAGCAATGTCATTTTTAAAGTTGAAATTTGAGACAGTAATCTGAAAAAATGATATTCTTAGGCCTATAACAATCCCTCAAAAAATTATCAAAATATCAGCAAACAAAAACATATTAACTTAACCATGAACCAAACAATTCAGATAGGTCTTACTCTCTATAATAAATCAACAAACGATTTACTACAGATGATTTATTAAAATTGTGTATTTATTAATACTATCTCTACACTTTGAAAAATTACACATATTAATTGAAACGTTTTCCTTACAATATATAAAGATTACCTGAACTTCCTTATTGAGTTTTGAATATGCTTCATTTGAAATATCATCACATACGGAAGAATTCAAATTATGATTCACCCTACAGGCTTTATCCACAAAAAAAGCATTTTCTAGAACTGTTGTTATCATGAAGGCCATAAAATAAAGGTATAGAGTTGGTTCCACTGTAATGAAATTGAGATAATACAGCACTTTC
Source organism: Henosepilachna vigintioctopunctata (assembly GCA_030704895.1). Lineage (NCBI taxonomy): Eukaryota > Metazoa > Arthropoda > Insecta > Coleoptera > Coccinellidae > Henosepilachna > Henosepilachna vigintioctopunctata. The sequence goes on from JARQZJ010000091.1 coordinate 1,323,081, forward strand.
CTTCGGAAATTCCATTCTTGTGGCATCTAGAACAAAATTATGGTAGACCTTAATTGTTATACACCAAATAAGTAAATAAAATGGAAAAGATTCGGTTTTTTCTAATGTCTTCTTAAAGGATTGACTAGGTTTGCATCTAAAAGCAAATATCAAACTCACCCAAAAAACATTTTAAAATTCATACATCTTAAGCATGCTTCAACATTAGCCGATGGATACGATTCGTAGTGTCTGATGTCGAGTTTGTTGTTCTAGAAGTAATATATTTACTTGCACAACATTCTGCTGAATGTAGATCGACATGCACTATTATATAATTCATAGGATAGTTGGGAATACAACAGGACATATAGCGAAACTTTATCAAAGATTTAAATATTCTACTTACGCGAATTACGTTATCATTTAAAGTTGACATATTTATTTTTCAACGTTTGAATTCATTAGTAGAGTAAAAGAGTTTTAGATACACCGGCACGCGACAAACCATATTTCAAATACGTGTATTCTTTTTGGCGCCAGTGTTCCTTTTTTCTGTGAAAATTCATAAATAGCATAAATGATTTTTATGAAATTTCTTAGTTTTCTATTTAGTAACCATCAAACAGATAAATTCAATGGACAAGAACTTGATCGTCATTTCTAACCATAAGAATTATATCACTGTATTGATTAGGTACTACAATCATCTCAAACTTACTGACCTTGACACATCACACTGTAATTATGCATTTCTTCTTTATAGGAATTAAGACATGATTAATGTCTTACCCCATACAATGATGAATTAAATGATTTATAATTATAACAATTAAAACAATCTACATATCTCAAACTATAATTTTCTTCATTTGAGAAAATTTAAATAAGGTATACTTTGATTGATACAAAACAGAACTCAAAATTTAAAGCACTCAATTATTAAAAACTTGGAATATACATCATACTGAATCTAAAACAAAAATTTTTCAATTACTCAACAATTTGAGAGTCCTTAGAAGCTGAAGACAAGGTCATCTTCATTAGGTAAAATGTAATCGAATATTATAATAATTGTCTATGAAGGAAACAGAAATAATAATAATGCCCGCATCAATAAACTTTAGACGAAATACGAACAAGAAGTTAGGTACAAGAATACTCACATTAGCACATAAATTTTCCAAGAATGTTAATCACCTCTTCACTTCCTGTCTTGAGTAATAACAATGATTCAAATTTCACTTAAAAAATATTCAGCTGACGTTTTATTATCTTATCCGTGTTATGCTATCCAAATATCATAAATACTGAAATTGAATACTATTAGGCATTATTCTAATACACGATATTCGATATGCATTCGTACTTTTATTGAATATAATCATTCGTTTCCTTTTAAATTGGATAATCATTCGAAATAATGGGGTCGATGCCTTGAAGTCTGAATAGCATGTGCAAGACAAATTATATTAGATAACATCATCTTGACCTTAAAACTGGGTGATGTTATCATGAATCAAAAATCATCATTCATCAATGATTATTTCAATCTTGAAATTTCGACAATTTCTAGATAATTTCATTTGAATTAATGTATCTAATCAGGAAGATATCTATTGAATTTTCGAACATGCTTCTTGTTGGCACAATTGTTCCAGTGAATGAATCGAAAATGTTATATTTGAAGAATTTCCGTTCAAATGAATAAAAAAGCTCATCTCAAAATGAAAGTATCATATTGAATAAGATTTATAAATACATGAAGCTCATCTCATATCAAAGTAGCATATTGAATAAGATTTATAAATACATGAAGTAACACTACTGTTATTTGGAACACTACAACTTTATAATGTACAACAGTAAATGTTAAATGAAATTAAAAGAATTTCCATTCATAGAATTTTCATTTTTCATTTTATTTCGAAGGATTCTGATGAATTATATTTTCCTTTCATTAACTTTCTGTGTTTGTGCGAAAGTTGAACTTAAAACTTAACGACGATTCCAAACAACCTAAGAACACGATGGGAATCGAACCAAATAGCGTCAGTAGGTCGAAAGCGTTTTAGGGTCACTATACCGCCTGGCAACTAAGCCTCTTCTGTTCATATCGTCAAATTCTTTGCTAAAATTCAATTGAATCTCAAAATCTTGGTACAAATGGCACAAAGAATTGATTCAAATAAAACTAGTACAGTAAATTTAACATGAACAAGTTAAAGTCAGTACATTTAATCTCGAGTATTTCGAAATTATGTGTGTTAAGTGTATAGCACGTCTAACAACATATCACAACATCTCAAAGTCTAGCAACATTTGAGACCTCAGGGATAATTTAATCAAAATGCATCACTATTCTATTGAATCAAATCGTCTGCACTATTTTGCTGGAAAATTCGTACAGCTGTAACGGACACAATAATACTTCTTGGGTGATAACTCCGGAATAACAGTGACTTTTCAACCAAAAAATTACAAAAACAACGAGAACCAAAGCTGCATAAACTTTTAGTCAATATCTTTTTTTGATACACCCTGTAATTAACATTTTTGGACGAGTTTTTGAGATATATTCTTTGGTTACCAAATTGTGGAAATTAAATATGGTTATATTCTTTAGACATAATGGAATTGTACACAAGTGTAAAAAGTTTCTGAATAATTTTCAAATTTCATGGAAATACCTTGGGCGTTTTTTTTGATATTATAAAGAATGGTAAAGAATTGCAACCAATAAACTCACTTTCGAAAAATTTCTCAGAAAATTAATGCAATGTGCCAATGATTGGGAAAATAAATAACCGCGTGGAAAAATAAGTTTTTTTTACCTCAAATTGTTTATGGGTTGAAAAAAATTATATTGTGATATAATATTTTACGTAATCATCCAAAATTGAACAATTAGACGACGATATGATTTATCCCCATCTATGGAATTTCTCATTTTTTGTTGTAGTCTGATGATTCGATAATTAATAATTCTTATGAACCACGAACCTTTGAAATACCAAAGTCAAGAGTCACCATACACCACATTTAACTTTCAATGAATATTGAAAATTGCTGAAAAGATGGGTTATCAAAGTAATATTACCAAATAGTTTTGTATTGAAATATTTAGTAATGATAAGAACAAATCCGTAGTAGTAACTTGTTTGTTGTTGACCTAAAGATTTCATTTATCAAAATATGTAATAGTATCTTATCTGCGCCAAATTCTTAATATAGGTACTGATTTCAAATTGAAAAAAATTTAGATTAAGTACAATGCAATTTATGTGAAACAATCAACCAAAGATAAAGCTGAAACTTATGCATCACATTTTTTTATATATATATATATATATATATATATATATATATATATATATATATATATATATATATATATATATATATATATATACATATATATACATATTCATATTGAATATCTCAGCAAAAAATTGAATAGTTAATTTTTTGGTATTAGTCGACTCAAGAACTCGCTACCTCTGAATGGGTTGCTTACTGCTTATTACGCTTTGGTTTTCACCCATTTGAAGTATAATGTAGTCCTATGGGGCGATTCAGCAACTAGTGCCAGAATTTTTTTAACGCAAAAAAGGTGTATTCCATTAATCTTCAACCTGAAGCCACAAGAATCATGCAGGCCGATTTTCATCAAGAACAAGATCCAAACGCTGCCATGTATATACATTTTTCAGTGTCTGCTCTTTATTCACAGTAAATTGTTAGAGCTTGATACAACTTCTAGTTTCCACAGCTACAGCACGACGCATAATTGCACCATCTCCATTCCGACTCATAGACCATCTAAATTTGAATCCTCTCAAACATATTTGGGCATCAAGATATTTTATAAATATGTAGTTCTGACTTCACAAGGACTCCACATCCTGCTAAAGCATCGCCCTGTAGATCTATTAAAGCAACTCTTACTTGAAGGTAGAGGACCAGATTCGGAAACAGTCAAGAGTTTCTTTGTCATTGAGACAGAAGATCAAGCTTGTGCCATAAGTCTTATTTTGGCATGCCTTGAATCTCAGACCAATGTAGATCTGGCAGAAGCAGCTACACGAGCCTCCTTTTTGTATGGAGATGAACCAAAGTTGGCCGTACAAAATTTATATACCTACTGGCGTGTTTCAACCTAATGTGATATCAACACCGGCTCCCCATATGGCACAAAATCAATTCCAGCCAGGAGGTTTAAACATAATTCAACCGTCTTCTTAACCACATCAAGTCCTTGAGTCGGTCGAAATTTAAGAAGGAAGTTTGCAGAATCTTATTACTTAATTGTTTTTATTCCTTGCAAGAATATGTTTCTGCTGAAATTGTTTAATTGTATCATATTCTTGACGCATCCTATACATTATTGTAATGTCATGCACGAGAAATATACGTTATAATATATATATATATATATATATATATATATATATATATATATATATATATATATATATATATATCTTATATAGATATATAAGTCAAAAAAGTTTAAGCAGGTACATTGATGTATATATAGAAGAAGAAACTCACGGTATAAACTTACTAAACTTATCTTGTAACATTGACATATGTTTCGAGCTATTGGCTCTCCTCAGAACGGTACTGTTCAAGTTTCAGATGTCCGAACTTGTAAATTAAACCAGCATACAAAATTCAGCGAAAAGGAATCGACCTCTTTGTGGCTTCTGAATGACTAACTCCGATTTTGGGGACTGAATCTTTTTACACCTATGGGCCGATATGTATACCTTACGCAATTTTGAAACGACAATTTAGATAATTCAAAAATGTTTAAGCAGGTAAATTTATATAAATAGAAACAGAAAATCACAGTATAAACCTGCACTTGTAACAGCCGTTGACAAGTGTTTCGAGCTATTGGCTCTCCTCAGAACGGCGCAGTTCAAATTTCAAATGTTGGAAAACCAATGTATATGTATAAAAAAATTAAAATATGTATAAGCGGAACTCAAAAAAACTGAATTACAAATATTAATAAAAATTCAAATATAACTCTTAAAAGCTTAATGTTTCACAAATATATTAAATAATGAAATGAAATTTGTCATGAAACAGCTCATTATCAATATAACTCATTGGAAACATGTCGAGTCAACGTTGTAATTTCATTTTATTATTCAATATATTTGTGAAACATAAAACCAAGAGTTTGATTTAAATTTTCATTTAAACATGTTTTACCAATAGGTAAGCGAGAATTCAAACTCAGTTATTAGCAAATGTGAATGTTACAATTTCAAAACATTTAAGGAACACATTTCATGTTGTAATATTCATATTAATATTTCTGTATTCCTAAACTTGTTTTTTAAAATTGATGTAAGTGTAGTTCAACGAATATAGACTATGAGAATCGCGAGATTTAGTATACTGCCAATTCTTTTATTTATAGGCATTTCTTTCTGGATAAGAAAGATTTCTGGATTTAAAAATGTCTAAAATGGAACCGGTTGGATTGTTGGAAATTCACGGAATGAAAAATCAAGAAAAAGTTTGTTACAATGGTTTTATTATAATTTATAAAATATATAAATATAATATATCGAAATTAATAAATTGAAATTAAATTGAAACCGAAGTAATTTATGTGTTGATCAAATTACATAATGCAATTATTTATTGTACATAATGTAGGCACTGTAAAATGTGTATCTGAACATATTCTAACCCAACATAGAAAGAAGTTAACAATATTACTAATATGAAATATGTCAAAAATCTAACCCTAAATTTTCAAAAAATGCCTATGAAATTGACCGGTAAAGAGGTTTATCAATTCCACACTTTTAGAAGTGAAAATAACCAATACTTTTAATGCATATTGGATCTTGAGTTCTAAAGTAATTAGTTCAAAATGAATATAACACGACAAACCGATAAAAGCAGTTTCATAGAAAGCATTAGAATAGATGCTCAAAAAATGGAACTAGCTGGCCGTACTGTAGACAAATTCCTTTTAAAAGACAACTCAGCCCCAACATTAGTTAATTTGATGGGAATTACTCCACAAACAGGTCCAACAGCAAGTGGTTTCAACGACCATGATTATCCAATCTTAAGCAACATGCCGCTTTCGCTAAATAATATGACGCAGATTAAAACCATGAAGCAAGTGCCACTTCCTCCTGAAATTATGGAACATTTTGGACATGTTCAATGTCATTGTATGATGGGATTATTTCCAGAAATAAATCGGGCTTGGTTAACTGTGGACAGCGATATATATGTGTGGACATATGAAGAAAACTCAGATCTGGCTTACTTTGATGGATTAAATGAAACCATACTGTGTGTTGGTTTGGTGAAACCGAAAGCCAGAGTATTTCATGATTTTATTAAATATTTGTTAGTTGTTTGTACATCTGTAGATATAGTTGTTCTTGGGGTTACCTTTGGTGAAAGTATTAATGATAATATGGCTGAGATTCAGTTAATACCAGATCCTGTATTTACAATGCCTACAGATGGTGCCACTATATCTACAATTTTGGGGACTTCTACTGGAAGAATATTTTTAGGAACTAAAGAAGGGAATGTTTTGGAAATAGAATATCAAGCTGAAAGTGGTTGGTTTGGAAAAAGATGTAAAAAAATTAATCACTCTAGCAGTACATTATCATTCTTAGTTCCTGCTTTCCTCAATGCTGCACTTGGAGAGGAAGATGGAATTTCTCAACTGGCAGTTGATAATACTAGACATATTTTGTATGTTTTAACAGAGAAAGGGTCTATTGAAGTATGTGATCTAGGTGAAAAAGGTACTACATATTCCCGTATCACAAAATTGTCTCAGTCTAACTTAGTTCAACAAGCTGTTCATACAGTTAAAACTCTTGATTCTCAAAACTTTAGACCAATAGTAAGTATAAGTGCAGTAGAGTCTACAGAATCACAATTTACGAATTTAGTTGCAATAACGCAAACTGGTGTTCGTTTGTATTTTTCTACATCAAGTTTAAGTAATCCTCAACCTAATCAGCGACCTTATACTCTAAGTTTGCAACATGTCAGATTACCTCCAGGTTACTCGGCTAATATTACTGTGCGCCCAAGAATGGTGCATGCTGGTAATTATAGAGATCGAAATTGTATATTAGTGTCTACAGTCAATGAAATGGATGTATTATGGTGTATTTCTGGAGATATGTTTTCTTTCAGTCATACTATGATGGAGGCTTATACTTCATTAAAATTGGGAGCTTCAGCAATATGTATATCAGAAGTTCGAAAAGGTGAGACCGGTTTTCCTTAGTAGTTAAAAGATTCCTATATTTGATAAGCTTCAACTTTATTGAAAATTCATTTGATATGATAACCATGTAGTTATTGGAGAAATTGACACTTGATGATGTCTATTGTATTGAGTAATATAGTTATAGTTTATTGTTTTACAGAGGCCTCTGATGTCAACCTATATTATTCTAAACAGGAATTGGCTCCTCTAGTGGTACGTCAACATTATGAGCCCCCAAGAAAATATGTAGTTCTGACTTCACAAGGAGTCCACATCTTGCTAAAGTATCGCCCTGTAGATCTATTAAAGCAACTCTTACTTGAAGGTAGAGGACCAGATTCGGAAACAGTCAAGAGTTTCTTTGTCATCGAGACAGAAGATCAAGCTTGTGCCATAAGTCTTATTTTGGCATGCCTTGAATCTCAGACCAATGTAGATCTGGCAGAAGCAGCTACACGAGCCTTCTTTTTGTATGGAGGTGAACCAAAGTTGGCTGTACAAAATTTATATAATCACAACCAGTTGAGACCTACTGGCGTGTTTCAACCTAATGTGATATCAACACCGGCTCCCCATATGGCACAAAATCAATTCCAGCCAGGAGGTTTAAACATAACACAAGGGGTCACCCTGGATCCTCCTACAATCTTTCAGTTTTCGTCCAAGCACAATGGATTGTATTTGTATTTTGGTAGAATTCTGAGACCTTTGTGGAATCAGAAATGCGTACAACTGGTGCTAGTTGAGGAGAAGTCCAGATTGGTGGCTTTCGCTTCTACGGTGAACTCTGAACAGGTGGGAATGATCTTGAGCAACCTGATAGCATTGCATAATTTTTTGTTAATGAATACTCAAATATGTGTTTGCGCACCAAGCCAGGTTCAAAATATATCTATGAATACTACTATAGGTCGGTCGAATTACACCTTACAAGATGCCCAGTTAGAAGAGAGGTGAGATTTTTTATTGAATTACTATTACTTACATAAATTGGTTAAAAGCAAATATCATGGGAGAGTGAGATTATTAGTAATATATTTGATTTACATTCAACATGTTCAGTTTGTAAGAATTTTTTTGAAAATTATCTTGTCTTTTTGAAACAATTTTGGGAAGAAATAAATATGTGGGATTTTTTATTATTTAAAATTATGTTGTTAATTTCAGCGATACAATTCGTTGAATTACAAATATTTCTAAGTGTTTTCACTTATTATGTTCTAAAATGTTTAAATTTTTTTTTGTCAACTTTTATCTTTTTTTTAATAGTAATGTTCTTTATTCTCAAACAGGTATAACACCCAATTACAGAAAATAATAACAATGTTGAATACTAAATAATTAAAATGAAAAAGATATAACAAAGAGCTCAATCTAATCTAAAAAAATAGTAACTAATAACTACATTATAGCATTCAATGAAATATTACAGAGAACTCAATCTAAATCAATTCATTTTAGCCAATTTTCTTTGTTCACATAACTCCTGATAATAACTTCTACAGAGTCAAAGTGAATGTCACAATTATTGGCAACTCTATTGAATGTAGACTCCCATAAACCAAATGGGGGATTGAATTAGGGAGTTGGTCCTCGGAGTCTCTAGGTGGAATAATTCTGTATTACGAGAATTTTGAAATTTCAAAGTGGACAAGAGAGGAGGACAATCAATAATACTATTGTGCAGTAATTTGTACAAAAATTTGAGTGATAAGTTTCTCTCCTGCTCTGCAATGAGATTAAACTAAGTTGACTCAATAATTCGTTATGATTGACTCCTCTCTGTGGATGAACTCCATCCTCCAAACTAAGAATTTCAAGAAATTTAAGGTGGCCCGAACAGATCTGCAAAATATTTATAGGTTGTCTTTGTAATATGTATTCATTCTTGATAATGCTGTAAAAGGCGAAACTAGTCGAATAAAGAATTGTTCAGTCAGTGATTTTTAGACAAGTTTTTATTATTACCTCTCATTTAAATATGAACTATCACAGAGTAGATTCATCGTCCATCGAATTTAATTTCAAGAACCTTCTCTGAATCTTGTAAAATATATGAATAATAACTAAAAGTAATCAACTGCAATTAAATTATTTTTTTGTAAGATTAACGGGACATAAATGTTTATAATTGAATAATGTATGAAAATATTTCAACTAAAATTTTGGGATAGGGTATTGAATAGAACAGCATTTCAAGTGAACTGAAAAATTTGTTGACGAAAGATACAATCCTCAAAATTGTTACTTTTTAGGCAATCTCTGGATTCTCTGAAAATTATGGTATGTCACTGTTGCCAAGTGATTGGCTTGTGGAAAATTCTTTGTGAACACCAACTCCATGACCTTCTAGTGTCCCTACCAGAAAGTCAACAGAAAATGATAGAAAACACAACTTTTAAGGATTTATGCCTGTATGGCCAAGACATATGTAGCTTGCTAATTTCGACTTTAGTAAATAGCTATTTGGGGGATAATGCTTCTGTAGACTCTATTGCGAGCAAATTGAGAGACGTGTGTCCCAGTTTCTACAGATCAGAAGATGCCGCTTTTTCAAAAGCTATTGAGATGCTTAAAATGTCGCAAGGTAAAAAGTTCAAATCCTTTTTTTTTCTTGAATAAGCCTACGATTGATCATTGATATAATTATTCCCAAAACATTTGTTAATTTATTATTGAAAGGAAGATAATGCTTAAAATTGTGGATTTGCTTTCCAGAATAACTCAGTGATATGTAAAAAGTCATATCATATTCTTTTTTCTATAAGGCTATATGTACCTATCCATATATAGTATGTATATATGGATGTAGCGTCATAAAATGTTTTGAGTGTATTAAATAAGAGTGGAATTTAACTAAGGGAAAATACTATTTTTAGTACTCTATTTTTAATTTTCACCAAGTATCGGCTTCATCAATTATTCATTTATGGCTGTTAACTGACACTTATCATTCAAAGAAATATTACTTTGTTTCGAATAACTATACATTCATCATTTCGTCCTCATGGTAGGCACGGTAAATGCTGACGAGAAGGAAGACCTAATTACCTCGGCGCTCTCTCTCTGCAAGAATATAGCGCCAAACGTCAACCTACACGAAGTATGCTTGCAGTTCATCAATCTGAAGGCCTATAAGGCGGTCATCGAGCTCTGCTATACTTGCGCGCTGAAAATAGACCCTGACCATATATCCGAACACTTTTACAAACAGAGCAACGAAGCCGACGACGAGGGCTACAGCTACTACTGTAAGAGGATCGACATCTACAAGGAGATCAAGAATATGCTAGACGCAATTCACCAACAGAGAGAAGACTCGGCGATTTCGCCAGTCAACCGAACTGTGAACCAGGTTGCGGTCGAAGAAAACTACGATCTGATAAGGAGGATCATACAGGAAATTTTGGACACCAACGATGACATAATGCACACAGTGCTGTACGGGTGGATGATATCGCAACATATGACGAACGATTTGATCAAAATAAGCAATCAATCGCTGGAGATGTTCCTGACTCACAATTCAGAGCAGGACTGCGATATTGAGGTCAGTATTGAATTCTTTCATGTTCATTGCTTTTTTAGTTGCTTATTGCAACTAATGACCGACTTTCGATTTCCTTGGGGAAATATATTCATTGTTTCAGTTTAAACTGGTATAAAAATATTTATGTGGAAAAGTTTAATTTTAAACTAAATCTCACTTGAATTCCGAATGAACTTCTTGTATTGGCCGGCGTCTAGTTAGTTGTCATTGCAGATTTTTTAAAATTAGTTAAGTGTAGGCGTTCGTTATTAAGATAGAAACATTTCTTTGACTTGAAGTTTAAGGTTCAGATCATTGATATGTTTGAAAATCTATATAAAAATAAGTCGGGTTTTCCTTCCTGACGCTATAACTCCAGAACGCACGAACCCATTTCCACGGTTTTGCATTCGTTGGAAAGGTCTCGGGCTCCGTGAGGTTTATAGCAAAGAAAATTCACGAAAAATTTCAACAGAAAAGCGGGAAAAACATTTTTCATACAGCGCCATCTCTGATACATAGCATGTACTACTAACCAATATTTTAAGTAGATGGCGCCGGTGCGTGATACATTGTTTGACAGCTACTCATTGTTAGCATCATCTGGAATTGCAGCGACTCTTCTAGATGGCGGTCGTACTGCACATTCTGCGCTTAAGTTGCCACTCAATTTAAACAAAATTGATACTCCAACATGCAATATTTCCCGATCCAGTGCCATGGGAAAATTGTTGATGCAATGCAAACTCATTGTTTGGGATGAGTGTACAATGACACATAAGAAATCACTTGAAGCACTTAACTTCACACTGAAGGATCTTCGGCGAAATAACAACATCTTTGGCGGCTTGATGATATTGTTGGCAGGCGATTTCAGGCAGACGTTGCCAGTAATTCCCCGTGGAACGCCTGCAGATGAATTGAATGCTTGCCTGAAGGCATCACCTTTATGGAATAACGTAAAAACATTATCGCTAACCACTAAATGAGAGTTCAACTTCAAAATGATCAAAGTGCTGCACAATTTTCCAAACAATTGTTAGCTGTTGGAAATGGAAAAGTTCCAGTTGATGCGACATCTGGATTAATTACTCTTACCAACGACTTCTGCCGATTTGTTGACTCTCAATTAGCTCTTATTGAAAATGTTTTCCCAAACATTAGTGAGAATTATCAGAATTATGCTTGGTTAAGTCAACGAGCAATTATTGCCGCAAAGAATAATGATGTACACGCACTGAATTTCACCATTCAATCAAAAATTGCTGTCGATTTGGTAACATACAAATCCGTTGATTCTCATAAAAAACATCCCGATGATGTAGTAAATTATCCAACGGAGTTTTTGAACTCTCTGGAGTTACCAGGATTTTCACCACATAACTTGCAACTCAAAGTGGGTACAGTTTTTATGATATTGCGTAATTTGAATCCACCGCGACTTTGCAAACGGTACTCGACTTTCGGTAAAAAGACTTATGCCGAATTTGATTGAGGCAACCATTATTAACGGAAAGTACGCAGGTGAAAATGTATGTATTCCTCGAATACCAATGATTCCGACTGATCTTCCGTTTGACTTCAAACGATTGCAATTTCCAGTTCGCCTTGTGTTCGCAATGACAATTAACAAGTCGCAAGGCCAATCGCTTAGTGTTTGCGAGATAAATTTAGAATATCATTGTTTTTCACATGGGCAGTTATACGTTGCGTGTTCACGAGTTGGGAAACCATCCGCTTTGTTTGTGTTAACGTCAGACCAAAAAACAAAAAATGTGGTTTACGAAAGAGCACTTCAATGAAACGGATAATTTGCGGACACGTATAACGCTTCGATTCAGTATTTACTTTGGATTCACCTTCATTTACTTAGAGAAGTTCAACTAAATAACACTTCATTTTTGTAATCGAAATGAATTTATTACTGTTGTGAAATGAAATTTTTCCTTTTCAAATATAAAACAAAACAAAAAATTTTCTTCATTTTTTAATCACCAAACGAAATGTTACATAAAACAAAGCCATCTGGTGGCGAAACGGAGTTCGCCGGGTTTGCTAGTATTTGATAAAAAAGTAATGAAAGTTACGTTTTCTGTATTATGTATTAAGAAGACCTAAGTAAACGTTTGCTGGCAGCAAAGACAAACCGTCATTATCAATCAAATCACGTACCTACTCAAGTTACATAGTGTTAAATATTTTGTATTGTTAACACAAGGTCCTAATAAAATAGGTTGACTGTCCGAATCCTGACATAGGAGTCCGTTATTTAGTGACCCCTGCTATGTTGTCTACATACTATTATTTTTTTTATTCGTTCCATTTGTATCTTAAGAAGTGTCTAATTTAAGTTCCTTAGTAAATGAACGTTATGTTATATTCCATTGCGGATCTATTTCAAGTCGTATAAGAATAGACCGAAAAAGTGGACATGATATGTGTTGACTCGGTAAAAAGAGAACGATTTATAATAGTCCTTGCATGTATTTTTAGCCATGATTGTGCATAAACGTCGTTAACAATTGACCTCCTACGTTAACGTATATCACATAGATGGTTTTTGCATGCTTACAAGTCACGCCCACTGAAAAAAAGGAGCCAAATGATTGGTACTTTTTATAGAACTGCAAATTCCAATATAGTTCTAGTACTAATGTGATCTCTTCTTATATGTTAGTCGGCATTTACGGCGCATATTGACTTTAGCATGCTCGTTTCCTTTCTTTAGGAACACTTTTACCATACGAGTTAGACAAACAGGTCAGGCCACCATTTTTTGAACTCCAAAATATCTTCAGTTTTTAGGTTTTCCCACTGAAAAAAGGAGCCAAATGATTGGTACTTTTTATAGAACTGCAAATTCCAATAAAGTTATGTGACTTATAATACGGCGCATATTGACTTTAGAAATTAGACATAATATTAAATAATCATAATTTAATACATGCTTTTTATAATCTCAGGTTATGGATCTTCTTTGGAAATACTATGAAAGTAATAACAATCACTCTGCTGCGGCTAAAATTCTGACACAGTTGTCCTCATTGCAAGGAAGCTCGCTGAATCTAAAACAACGATTGGCCTATCTAGCTAGAGCAATCATGTGTATGAGCAATTCGCAGACGGGCTACGCTCCCTGCCTCGGAATTTATCTGAGAGAGCTTGAAGACAAACTAGATGTAGCAAAAGTGCAGGAACAGATACTCAATACGCTTCAAAATATGAATACTGGTCACAACCCGGACATCTTGGAAGCTATCTCTGCCCTAGACTCTGGATTATATCAGATATCTCAGCTATACGAATGCTTTGCGGATCCATTTAATCTGTGGGAATGCAAATTGGCTATAATCGACTGTGCAGGTTACTCAGACACTCAGCTTGTTGAAACTATATGGAAAAATATCTTGAAAAACGAGCTCAAGAGTTCTATTCATATAAGCAGCGCGAACGATCGTTTGAGTCAAGTTTTAAGCAAGGTTAAACTGTTATCTAGAACATATGCTTGTTCAGTTAATTGTTTTCCGTTAGATTATCTCGTGCATGAACTGGAAGTGATAAGTGTAACTTTGAGAGCCTCCAAGTCTCTAGTTCCACGGAGTCTTCTTTCAATGAACATACCAATGGAAAAATTAATCTTAGTTTACAACAAGTTGATATCAATTGCCAGTACTGAAGCATTTTGGAAAACCGAGGAACATGAGTTTCATTTTGCAGAATCTATTGCTGCTTTAATTAACTGTTTTTTGGAAGACAGTGGACAGTATAATAGTGTAGCCAAGCGTAGGGTTATTTCATTGTGCCAAGATGCCGTTGCGGGAATTTTATCAAATCTTTATAGTAAACCAAATACTGATGAGCTGGTGAACATTTTGAGAAGCATTCAAGCTCGGTTATCAAGATTGTAGTAGCAAAAATTAAATTAAGAATTATTTTTGAATTGTGTGAGTTTTTATATCTTTAGTTTTATTTAGGTTAAGTATATTTCAATAAAGACGAAGTTAGATATTGTTTTAGGTTATCAAAAGGCCATTTTGTTAGTAAATGTAACATATAAAATTTGAAGGCCTATCTTTGCTTGAGAGCTTGAATTTTTCTTGCTATAATTTCAAACCTTTCCGTTTTGAATTTCTAAATATTTTCTTTACAAGCAAGTGTTCCATTTTAATTTACCTGTAAAGAAATTGAAAATCTACTAATGAATAATATCAGAATAAGTAAATTTAATGATAAAATATTATGTATGCCTTAAAGTTTAAACCATTATATAAATGTTACCATCATCATTCAAGTTGATATGTGATGAACATTTATTTCTTCAAAATTCTAAAATAAATAGGATTTTATAAAAACTTATTGTCTAATTTTTATAAAGCATAATCTCTCTAAACACTTTTTAAAATTGATCATTTTTGAAAAGATCAAGTCATTTCTACTTCTAACAAAACAGTAACAGGTACTATGAAACAATACTATTTTCAAAACGAATCTTTTTTCAATTTAAAAAGTAATTATATTACTAGAGTATTTTCACTTAATTTCAAATGAACCTATGGATCAGAAATTTATATCATTGAAAATTATAAAACAAATATTCTTATGAAAAAAAAAAAAAAGATGAATACACTACACTAATAAGAATAACTACCATTTAGTGTAGTTCAAATAATTACAGGAAACATGATATATTTTGTGTATACAATGGAAAAACTATTGAAATAATTAAAATAAAATTAATAAATTAAAAAACACATTCAAAAATTTTATAGACCTTTTAATGATCATTAAATTAGAAAAATTACTTCAAAGTGGTCATACATTAAGCATTGGCTTGAAGATGTTTATGGACACATTCTTCTTTATTAATCAAATGTGTAGTTTTATTAACTAACTGCATCAGAGACGAAAGATCATGAGCCCAATCATTCAAAAAATCACTGGGATCTTTTGTCTGTTGAAAATGAACTACCCCAGCTGGTCGATCAGTCTTTGCCTCCACACTTTTACTGACCACCATTTGTGACAAGAATTCCTCCGTTTCTCCAATGGAAAGATCCAAAAGTTCTGCCATTCTTCCAATCTTTATTCTAGTGTAATATTGAGCCATCACTCTGATATTATGCTCGACAACTCTGTTCCTGAAAAATAATACTTTCCCTTGATATTTTATTTTTGATACGTGAAAATTGATACTAAAAAGTATGAATTGATACTATGAAATTTATTACAAAAGTACTTAAAGTTTCAACTTTTTTCTATATACATTATAGTATATATATATATATAGTTGACAGTTGACTCCGAAGAGTAGGCAGGTTGAGACTTCGGAGTTAACTATTAGAAACGATTTAGCTCGTGGAGTAGGCAGATTGAGGCCACGAAACCGAATTATTTCTTATCGTTCCTAGTTTCCCTCATTTGGTTCGTGGAGTAGGCAGATTGAGGCCACGTAACCAGGTAACCTTTCCTCATTTTCCTTCATTCAGTTCGTGGAGTAGGCAGATTGAGGCCACGTAACCGAGTAACCCTTACCTTTACTAACTTCTTCCAACTCCTGAAGATGGCTTCACAACGGAAGCCGAAACGTCGAGATTATATAAATCGAGAACGCGGCACATTCCGAGAACCAAGTTTTATATATATATATATATATAAACAATTTCAAATTCATTTAGGGGAAAACACAGAGATTTTAGTAAAAATTTGAAGTAAAATTAGGGAATATTACAATGTTTCTTACAAATATGAAATTTATAAAAATAAAACATAAATTTAAAACTATACATAAAATATTCACTATTTATATTAACTAATCATCTATCTTCAATGCATTAATACTCACTTGAGATCACTCCATCTTTTTACAGACTGTTCATTACCAGAAAACACTGGTGTAGATTTTAATTCTTTCTCATAAAGTTCACACAAACCAGACCATTTAATCAATTCAGGAGTAGTAAACAATTTGAGAAGTTGTTTATAAATTGGAATATCTTCCAATACTTTATCGGCTAAAACCCTATGTGTGAGATCAGCCTTAAATGAAAAGAGAATTATTAAATTCTTAAACAATTCAAGAAAAATGAAAATACTTAAATTTCATTTTTGAAATTAATGTTTTCTATATTTAAAGTTTCTGAGAATATAATCGTATAAAATAATTATGTTTTGTGATATACAACCATTATTATTTTAATAAGTAAATATGAATTAATCATAGAAAATGTCTAGTATGGAGAAAATTAAGAGAAAGTTTCTCTTCAGACATTTCCTCAGTGATTTTAAATAACTGCTACTCTACCTGTTCATTATCATGAGGAGCTAAAATCAAATATAAAACAACAGATTTAGCTGCATTTTGCTTTTCAGCTGGGTTATTTTGAATTGATGGTGTATTTAGCACTGCTCTATAGTGTTTACAAGTAGCTAAATAAGATCCTTCATGCTGATCCAGTTCCATCATCAGCTTATAATATTTCAACTTTAAATCTTGTGCATTTTCATCTTCGAAGAATTTAATATTAATCTTCTTTGAAATAATTTGTGTGCGAATATAATCTTGCTTTAAGAGGCATAAACGCATCTGCTCTAAAATGAGTTCAACTTTTTCCTGTTTTTCCATGGAACCATAAGTTTCTACTTGAAGTTCCTGAATAATATTGGCAGCTTCTTGAACATTTCCTTCACTTTCACGGATGTTAGCTAATTTGTGAGTAAGTCTTGCTCTTTCAACTTCTACATAAATTTTACCTTCTGTTACTTGCCTGTAAATCAATAACAAATTCAACATATCACATTTGATTGAATCTCTAGGATATTCTAATGAAATTTGAATTTCAAAATATTATAACTTTTAAAAATAATTTCCTGAAAAAAGACACTTCATCTCACCTCAAAGTATCAATAAGTTTAATTTTGGTTTCCATATTAGGAGTTTGATCCACATAAGTACAACACTCTTGTACCATTTTTACCACAGCTTGTTTTAACTGGCTTCTACGTTTGGTTAACAAAATAATATGATCATTTAATGCATTCCAATTATTGGCTTCTCTACAAATCTGTACCACAGCAACTAACACACGGCCTGTTGACACCATGTCGGCTCCAGTACGAGTCTGTTTCTCCAGAGCTAGCAACTGTTCCAAAGCATCATGAAGTTTTCCTTGACTGGCCAACTTTTTACATTCAGGAATCTTCTCGTCACAGCTAGAGCTGTAATCTACTTCCATTTTAACTATTTTACCTGAATCCGTTGCTATGTTCTCCATTTTTGATGTATTCCTGTATAATATTAAAACTGATATGCAAGTCGTTGGGATTGTGCAAATAATGTTTAGAATTACTCACCTTTTGTCGTAAGGATCTAACGTTAATAATAAATAAGCCGAATGAGAATCTGAAATGGGTATACCCTAAAAAGATATTTCTATAAAACGTATGAGGATTTTAATACTTTCTTATTAGTTTGAATAACCCCATTCAATGTTTTCACAAGTCATTGAAGTCATCTTGACATAGAATCACAAAATTAGGGAATAAAACACAGAAAAGGAGAAAAGAGAGCAAGCCTTAAAAAATAGTAATTTCGGAAGATGTGCTGCCGTCTGCTAAGTTTAGGTCTGCATATTACCCCAAACTAGTTTTATCTTATTCATTAGTTTTTACAAAGTTGTGATATACAACGAAAAGTCAACAAAAATAAAGTTTTTTACATTAAAAATAGCATGTTATTGCTAAAAATATTAATGACTGAGATTGAATTCTCGCTTAACTCTTGATGAAGCATAATTAAATATTAAATTAAATTAAACTCTTGGCTTAATGTTTCACGATTATATTTAACAATGTGACAATTACAAATTAACAATAACTGCAATATTTTTTTCCAAGACACTAACAAAGCGTTTTTGTCGATTATGAATCCGCACATACCTTTTACACTCTACCTACAATACACAAAATCGATTGTCCAATGAGTCCAATTGTTTCTTACATCAATGCACCAGCTTATAAAATTTGTAAATATCTCAACTCAAAATTACCTTCATTAATTAAATTCAATCCGGTCCACAGTATAAAAAACTCCTTAGAACTTATCAATCAATTGAAAACTTTAAAAATTCCCGCTAAAGCAGAATTGATCTCTTTTGACGTAACAAACTTGTTTCCTTCTATACCCAATGCAGAAATAAAAAATATTATAAATAGCACTTTAAATCTCAACAATGATGTTTCACAAGTAATTAAAAAAAAACAATGTCAGCATTATCCTTATGTTTGAAGCAAAGATATTTTAAATTCAATAACACGGTATATCAACAGTTAGACGGGCTACCTATGGGATCACTTTTATCACTCTTACGTGAAATATTTATGAGTAGTTTAGAGAAAAAAAATTTCAGCTCAAACATCACGCTAACAAAAAACGTTTTTCTTTTGGAAACGGTATGTAGACGATGTTTTCTGTGTCTGGAGTGGGTCCGACAGACAATTAGATAACTTTTTATATTAAAATATAAATATATTATAGAAATATATTAACTCATTTTATACATCCATTAAATTCACAAAAGAAATAGAAAATGAGCAAAAAACATTAAACTTTTTAGATTTGACCATTACTAGGAAAGATGATTCTCTAACATCTGATATATACAGAAAACCTACATGCACACATACCTTAATTCCTAAATATATTAATGAACCATTAAATATTAAACTTAGCTCTTTTTATTCTTTTATACATAGACTTTTGTACATCCTGCTCTTCCATGAAAATTTTAACAAAGAGGTGAAAACTTTGAAACTTCTAGCAAATAATAACGGTTATGATGGAAACATAATAGATAATCTTATAAAAAAAAAGCAACGGAAAATCCTTTTAAATTCAATTCATCCATCTCAAATTATAAAAAGCAAACAAAAATATCATTTTATTAATTTCATACCTCAACTCAGCGAAAAAATTTGCGAAAGATTTAAGAAAAAAGAGATAAAAACAATTTGTACTAACAAAAGAAATATTAAGTCACTTTTAGTGAATAATAAAGAAAAAATAAATGTTGAAGACAAAAGCGGGATTTATAAAATTTTTTGTAATGAATGTCCAGCGTTGTATATCGGCCAAACAGGTAGAAACATAAAAACTCGGGTTAACGAGCATAAAAGGTCGGATTTTGTACAATGTTAATGAAACCGGATTCTCAAAACATTGTACTAACTCTATAATAAGATACTAAAATAAATTAAACTCTTGGCTTAATGTTTCACGATTTATTTAACAATATGTATAGTCAACATGTTTCGAGCGTTAGCTCATTTTCAAGACTAAACTACTATAAGAGATGTACAACAAATTTATATCTACAAAATGGATTTGAGTAGGGAGGATAGTTGAAAATCTAATTGTTCATTTACAATTTCTTCTTTTCTCTTCCAAGAACTGCTAATTTCAATTGCTTCCAGAAGGTCTAAACGTTTACCTTTATTACCTGAGTGTAGGCATTTAGTTTTATCATAATCTATGAAGTGATTAGAGCTAATACAATGTTCTGAGAATCCAGTTTTATTAACATTGTACAAAATCGACCTTTTATGTTCATCAACCCGAGTTTTTATTCTTCTACCTGTTTGGCCGATATAAAATGCTGGACATTCATTACAAAAAATCTTATAAATACCGCTTTTGTCTTCAACATTTGTCTTTTCTTTATTATTCACTAAAAGTGACTTAATATTCCTTTTGTTTGTACAAATGGTTTTAATTTCTCTCTTCTTTAATCTTTCGCAAATTTTTTCACTCAGATGAGGTATGAAATTAATAAAATGATATTTTTGTTCGTTTTTAATAATTTTAGATGGATAAATTGAATCTAAAAGAATTTTTTGTTGTTTTTTTCTTATAAGATTATCTATTATATTTTCGTCGTAACCGTTATTTTTCGCTAAAAGTTTCAAAGTTTTCACTTCTTTGTTGAAATTTTCTTCGGAAAGCGGGATAGTCGTGAGTCTATGTATAAAAGAATAAAAAGAGCTGAGTTTAATGTTGAGCGGTTGACTGCTATCTTTAGGAATTAGGGTATCTGTGCATGTAGGTTTTCTGTATATATCAAATGTTAGAGAATCATCTTTCCTAGTAATGGTCAAATCTAAAAAGTTTAATGTTTTTTGGTCATTTTCTATTTCTTTTGTGAATTTAATGGATGTATAAAATGAGTTGATATATTTTAAAAAGTTATCCAATTGTCTGTCGGACCCACTCCAGATACAGAAAACATCATCCACATACCGTCTCCAAAGAAAAACGTTTTTTGTTAGCGTGATGTTAGAGCTGAAAATTTTTTTCTCTAAACTATTCATAAAAATTTCACTTAGTAGGGGTGAACTAAGTGAACTAAGTGAAATTTTTATGAATAGTTTAGAGAAAAAAATTTTCAGCTCTAACATCACGCTAACAAAAAACGTTTTTCTTTGGAGACGGTATGTGGATGATGTTTTCTGTATCTGGAGTGGGTCCGACAGACAATTGGATAACTTTTTAAAATATATCAACTCATTTTATACATCCATTAAATTCACAAAAGAAATAGAAAATGACCAAAAAACATTAAACTTTTTAGATTTGACCATTACTAGGAAAGATGATTCTCTAACATTTGATATATACAGAAAACCTACATGCACAGATACCCTAATTCCTAAAGATAGCAGTCAACCGCTCAACATTAAACTCAGCTCTTTTTATTCTTTTATACATAGACTCACGACTATCCCGCTTTCCGAAGAAAATTTCAACAAAGAAGTGAAAACTTTGAAACTTTTAGCGAAAAATAACGGTTACGACGAAAATATAATAGATAATCTTATAAGAAAAAAACAACAAAAAATTCTTTTAGATTCAATTTATCCATCTAAAATTATTAAAAACGAACAAAAATATCATTTTATTAATTTCATACCTCATCTGAGTGAAAAAATTTGCGAAAGATTAAAGAAGAGAGAAATTAAAACCATTTGTACAAACAAAAGGAATATTAAGTCACTTTTAGTGAATAATAAAGAAAAGACAAATGTTGAAGACAAAAGCGGTATTTATAAGATTTTTTGTAATGAATGTCCAGCATTTTATATCGGCCAAACAGGTAGAAGAATAAAAACTCGGGTTGATGAACATAAAAGGTCGATTTTGTACAATGTTAATAAAACTGGATTCTCAGAACATTGTATTAGCTCTAATCACTTCATAGATTATGATAAAACTAAATGCCTACACTCAGGTAATAAAGGTAAACGTTTAGACCTTCTGGAAGCAATTGAAATTAGCAGTTCTTGGAAGAGAAAAGAAGAAATTGTAAATGAACAATTAGATTTTCAACTATCCTCCCTACTCAAATCCATTTTGTAGATATAAATTTGTTGTACATCTCTTATAGTAGTTTAGTCTTGAAAATGAGCTAACGCTCGAAACATGTTGACTATACATATTGTTAAATAAATCGTGAAACATTAAGCCAAGAGTTTAATTTATTTTAATATTCAATTATGTTTCACCAAGAGTTAAGCGAGAATTCAATCTCATTAATTTAAATCGAAAATTTCAGATAAAGAGTTAATAATATGTAAAGCGGACAAAGGAAACACTGTAACCATTATGAACAAACAGTTATATATAGAAAAATCGGAAAATTTGTTTGATTCCTCAAATTTTGAAATACTCAAAACTGACCCCACAAATAAATTTCAGGTAGAAGTAAAATCACTTATAAATAACTGCAATAGTATCTTCCAAGACACTAATAAATCATTTCTGTCAATTATGAATCCGCACATACCCAGCTTATACACTCTACCTAAAATACACAAAAACGATTGCCCAATGCGTCCAATTGTTTCATATATCAATGCACCAGCTTATAAAATTTGTAAATATCTCAACTCAAAATTACCATCATTAATTAAATTCAACCCGGTTCACAGTATAAAAAACTCCATCGAACTTATCAATCAATTGAAAACTTTAAAAATTCCCATTAAAGCAAAATTGATCTCTTTTGACGTAACAAATTTGTTTCCTTCTATACCCAATGCAGAAATAAAAAATATTATTAATAGCACTTTAGATCTCAACAATGATCTTTCACAAGTAATTAAAAAAGAAACAATGTCAGCATTGTCCTTGTGTTTGAAGCAAAGTTATTTCAAATTCAATAACACGGTTTATCAACAGTTGGACGGGCTACCTATGGGTTCACCTTTATCACCCCTACTAAGTGAAATTTTTATGAATAGTTTAGAGAAAAAAATTTTTAGCTCTAACATCACGCTAACAAAAAACGTTTTTCTTTGGAGACGGTATGTGGATGATGTTTTCTGTATCTGGAGTGGGTCCGACAGACAATTGGATAACTTTTTAAAATATATCAACTCATTTTATACATCCATTAAATTCACAAAAGAAATAGAAAATGACCAAAAAACATTAAACTTTTTAGATTTGACCATTACTAGGAAAGATGATTCTCTAACATTTGATATATACAGAAAACCTACATGCACAGATACCCTAATTCCTAAAGATAGCAGTCAACCGCTCAACATTAAACTCAGCTCTTTTTATTCTTTTATACACAGACTCACGACTATCCCGCTTTCCGAAGAAAATTTCAACAAAGAAGTGAAAACTTTGAAACTTTTAGCGAAAAATAACGGTTACGACGAAAATATAATAGATAATCTTATAAGAAAAAAACAACAAAAAATTCTTTTAGATTCAATTTATCCATCTAAAATTATTAAAAACGAACATAAATATCATTTTATTAATTTCATACCTCATCTGAGTGAAAAAATTTGCGAAAGACTAAAGAAGAGAGAAATTAAAACCATTTGTACAAACAAAAGGAATATTAAGTCACTTTTAGTGAATAATAAAGAAAAGACAAATGTTGAAGACAAAAGCGGTATTTATAAGATTTTTTGTAATGAATGTCCAGCATTTTATATCGGCCAAACAGGTAGAAGAATAAAAACTCGGGTAGATGAACATAAAAGGTCGATTTTGTACAATGTTAATAAAACTGGATTCTCAGAACATTGTATTAGCTCTAATCACTTCATAGATTATGATAAAACTAAATGCCTACACTCAGGTAATAAAGGTAAACGTTTAGACCTTCTGGAAGCAATTGAAATTAGCAGTTCTTGGAAGAGAAAAGAAGAAATTGTAAATGAACAATTAGATTTTCAACTATACTCCCTACTCAAATCCATTTTGTAGATATAAATTTGTTGTACATCTCTTATAGTAGTTTAGTCTTGAAAATGAGCTAACGCTCGAAACATGTTGACTATACATATTGTTAAATAAATCGTGAATCATTAAGCCAAGAGTTTAATTTATTTTAATATTCAATTATGTTTCACCAAGAGTTAAGCGAGAATTCAATCTCATTAATAATAAGATACAATTGTTTTATCATTATTATGAGTCATCAGTCTTATTTAATCATCAAACAAGAATCGATGACTTTCAAAACGCTCCCAGGTTCTATATCCGAATGAGGAGAAAATTAGTTCGTGAACTGATGTAAGACAAGATAAAAACGAATGAACAAATTTTTTTCACGGGAGAAAGTACAAACAAAAGCAAAATTCTTGGTATAGCCCTCAACGCAATTGGAAGGAGCCGTTCATACAAGCTTCGAGCTTATTGGCTCTCCTCAGAACGGCTTAGCAAAGTTCAAGGTGTACGAACCTAGAAATGGAATCAACAACAAAAGAACACTCCTGTAAAGGACGTCCCCACTTTTAGGCTTCTACGTGAACTCTCTGGGCTAGGAGACATGGTCAACGTATTTCCTTTGCGGCGACTATTTATCCTTAACAGAGTCTTCAACCGAGAATGTGAAAAACGAAAGAAAAATTTTTTTTTTCGTTGATTTCATTTCCAGGTTCGTACACCTTGAACTGGCTATGCCGTTCTGAGGAGAGCCAATAAGCTCGAAACACGTGTCAACGGCTGATTCCAATCACGTTGCGGGCTATACAAAGAATACTTTTGTTTGTACTTGCTCCCGCGAAAAATTTCTTCATTATATAAATACATATACAATTGAAATTCTATTGACCCTTATAATTTCAACTGTAGAATGAGTTTTACAAAAAAATAATTTACATTTTGTTGACTTTTGAGCCTATCACCATATCATAACATCCTTAAAATTTCAATTCGTTCTTTCTCAGATAAACGGTTCATTACGACCTTCAAGCAAACGCCAACAATAATTTATTATGTCGAAGTTATTGTTGTAGTAATAGCCATCTAAATGTATTACTTTTACTTCACAAGAGAACATGTAAATGCAGCTATAATTCCGAAATTATGTCAATAATCAGCTATATGGAACAGTACATGAAAAATAATCAGTATTTTTGAGGGTTCGAAAAAGTAAGTCACAATACATTGTGAACTATCTGGAGAACAAAGTTTCTTATAATTTCGGAAAAACAAAAGATTCGGCAACATC
The DNA here is from genome assembly GCA_030704895.1 of Henosepilachna vigintioctopunctata. Taxonomy (NCBI): domain Eukaryota; kingdom Metazoa; phylum Arthropoda; class Insecta; order Coleoptera; family Coccinellidae; genus Henosepilachna; species Henosepilachna vigintioctopunctata. The sequence continues at coordinate 1,348,396 of JARQZJ010000091.1, forward strand.
ATAATATTGCCCGTAATATAAAACTCTTACATAACAAAACTAAAAAAAAACTACACAAACTTACTTGTTTTTGAATCAGCTCAATAAATTTCGAAAATAAATTTATCAGTTAATCTAACGTAATACGTTTAATAATTTCAAAAGCATAACATTTGGTTATGTTTTATCTGTACCGAAATTTAATATTAATGTTTTATCTCAACTTAAATGATCTATTGAATAAAAAATATCCACAAAAAATAAAGCAGAGAGAATTAAGGTAAATTTATATAAATTTTGACAAAAACTTTTTGCATAATTTAACAAAAGTTAAAATAATTATTTCCAACCAATATACATATGTAAAAAATATATTTACTAATATACATTTGTAACAGGTTTTACATTGAATAGCACAATAACTTAATGAACATAAACATTATTTTTATATTAGAGAATTTAAAAGCAGAAGTTGATAAAACAAATTTTAGGATTGAATCTATAATAAAAGAAAAAAACCACCTCTAGAATAATTTTATTTAAAATTTCAAAAGTTGTATCAATTGAGGAACTCATATTACAAAATTAAACAATATTGAAATGTTGAATAATTAGCTAAGCGATGTTGAATTAGTAGGAATTTTTGATTCAAAACTTAAAGTAATTCATTATAGACTAGTATTTATAATTTTTACAACAATCAAAAATTTCTACGCCTTCAAATAACCTAAAGTTTATATGAATATACATTTAAAAAGATGTTTTGCAAATGAAATTAAAAAAAAAATAAATAATGGAAAAAAATTCTGTCAAATAACCTATTTTCTTAATTTTTTACCTAAACAATTTTCCTGCTATAATCAAAAATCTCTGGGATTTTGTAATATAAAAAGTGATTTATTAAAAATTAAAACAAATTAGGAAAAAGAAAGGAAAAAAATTCTGAAACCCTTATAATCACTTATTCCATGCTGAATACGTATTGTTATTGACTTGGGTAGTTACTTGACTCGAGAAACGATTTTCAAAAGTATGGTATTTATAATGTTCAGTGAGCTCTCTCTTCATGATGACTTGTTTGCAATTTTCGCAAACAACCAAATTTTTCTTGCATTTGCCTGAGAGCACTTGGAACAATGCCTGTTGTTTCTCGATATCCGGCAGAAGGACTAGCAATTCAGGAAAAAATTCTTCAAAATTCGCACCTAGAACTTGCTTGCAGTAGTCGTAATATTTCTCGGAGCTTAACTGGTTGTTACGGAACATTTCAGATCGCTTCTTGAAATCGTTCACGGAATCATTCGTACTCACCATACTCAATCTTTTTATTATGTTCTGATTTCTAGAGGAAAAATTGTCGGGCTGTCTGTAGTTATTCACTTTTGTCGTAATAGCATACGACTGTCCGGAGCTCGTCGTAAACGTCAAATCGTTTGGAAGGCCCAAACAAGGAAATTCGTTGATATGATTCTCAAATCCAGGAGGAGGTGGTACATTAAAGCCAGGAGGAGGCTTCAATGGTTCAGTATTATTATTGTTTTTTCTGTTTTGAACAGTATCAATAACATTTTCCTCAGTTTGTACAGTTTTGGCAGTTTCTTTAATTGTCTTATTGCTACTTAATTCGGTATTAATACTAGGTGTTTTCCCCTTCTTTTTCTTTTTGGTTTTATCTTCAATTTTTGTGGTTTTTGTTATTTCTTGAGCTAATGTGTCGGTTGGTTTCTCTTTTTGCGTATTTTTGGCACTTTCTTTTTTCAACGAGTTCAGATTAACCCAATTGCTTGATACAGGAACTTGGATGCTAGACGTTTTCTTATTTGTTTTACCTAAAAAATGGTTAGCATTAGTGAAATGATGATTATGAAATAGTAATTTCACAAAAAGTACGGCTCTAAACAAAATGATTGATCATTAAATTTCATCAATATATTCAATATTTCTTCTATTTCATCAATGAATAAGCAACATCAATAAAAAGCAATTTCCGAACACAACATATTCTTCCAAAAATTAAATGCGTTAATTTTGTCCAACCAAATTTGTGAAAATTCGCAAATATATATCGCAAGCATTGTTGATCCCTAAGAGTTTAAAAATTTTTTCATTATTTCGTATATCTGTTAATTGTTTACTATTTATATACTATTTACTTTTTGATAGAATGAATCTTATCTTAGAATATCTTGAACATATCTTATCTAAACTTAACTTGAGAAGTAATATAAAACTCAACATGAGATCAAGAGTCTACAAGGCAGGTTTGTAACATAAAATCTTAACAAAAGTGTTTATACCTAAACTTGGATTTTCAACTCACCTTTAGATAAATTTGGGAACTGACTAATGTCAGTAGGTGGCAGCTGGGGAGCAGGATTTACTTTTGATGCTTTCTCAGGTTGTTTTTTTGACTTTACTTGAACCCACTGAGGTTGATTATGAGCTCTTTCCTTAGATGGGCATCCAAGAGCAGGAAAAGCTTCCGTCAGTTGTTTTTGACTAGCTTGAGATCGAGAACCAAAAGTCCCTGTTATGATCTGTGTATGAAAACTGGTGTTTGGCTTGTGGTTGAGTTGTATGGAGACCTGAGGGGCCTTGCTATCTGAATTACTGTGAAAATAGATATAACCTTACATTTTGAAGTTTATAATTGAAATAGAGAATATCAAAGCGCGACGACAAAATGTGATAATGTAATTATAACCAACTGTAGTTTTTTGAGAAAAACTTAAGTTAAACCACTGTTAACAAACTGAAACAAACTGTCTTTTTTAGGAATTTCTTTGTATGGTGCAACTGGGAGCTTCACAGTTAATAAAAGTTTAATGTCCTCATAATTATTTTAAAAATGATGAATTAACTATTATTGAAGATTTTTAAGTTATAAAAACTGCCCTTTGAGGTTTAAATTAATTCCAGCAATTATTACAGCTTAATATCATGTAATTGTTAATTTTTTACTCACTTATGTACACTAAGCATGACCCTGCTTTCTCTAGAAGTAGAGGGCTTCCCCAGGGCAGGGAAATTGTTTGTATTTTTACTAAAGCTAACTTCAGAGTTTCTGCTAGTTGTAATTCTTACTTCAGAGGTTGGTCTATTATTGCTATTGCCTGAAAAACAGATTTTATCAACTTTTTATTTACAAGTTTCAACAATTTGAAGAGTTAATTATTTTGTATCAGGAAAATTGTTTCATAATTTTTTTCTAAATTCAGTTACCCAATAATTGAAAAGTAATTATAACAAAATTATCATTTTTTGAGTAATATATTTTTACTGAAATAACTGAATACATAACACTATTGAGTTGTCAAATTCGTACTATCCATAGGGAGCAGATTTTAGAGTTTTTCTGTTAAATTTATAAGGCAATAAATCCCACCTAGTGACTTAAAGCTGAACTGTGAATAAGTATTTTACGAAACGTTGCCAGACGTAAATAACTTGAAGTATTCAATCATTCCTCTGATATGCTCAAAATATCAATCCCAATATTTTGAGCATAGCAGAACAATGGTATACACCAGATCAATAACTCTCCTATCACAACAGCAATTTATGTCAAATCTCACTATCAATTTGAAGAAATGAAACACAGTAATAAATTCTGTTCTGAAATGTAATGTGAAACTTGTATTAATTTTGAGAATCATAAACTGAATATTTGTAAATTTAATTTTTGTAAACCGAAATTTCAGTATAAATTATTTTAACTCGCACAATATCTTCGAATATTTACAATTGTTCTGATATTATTGTCACTTCTACTGATCTACATGATACTTCTAGAAATTTGCTTCTACAGTCATCAAGTAAAGTACCAAGATATTTTTCTCCTCTTTCTCATTTTATTGGTTGGAACTTTTATATTTTGAGGATGCCTCTGTATGGTATTTTTGTTTATATATATATTGTTTCTCAATTGTCAAAATATATATATATATATATATATATATATATATATATATATATATATATATATATATATATAAATAAATAAATACCTAAAGATGGAAAGTCATTTTTGTTCAATTTTTGATTCAACTTTGAAGTGAAAGCTGTTGCTGGTTTTAACTGGGTAACTTTACTGGAAGAACCTGCTAGAGCTGGAAAATCCATTGGTGTTAAGGTGTTATGAAATATGCTATCTTGTCCACCTCCTGGTCCACCGGGTTCAGAGCCAACAGCTCCCTCCTCGTCATTCCTGAAATGAACCATATTAATGGATCGGTATTATTATTATTAATATGATTATATTCGAATATAAACTAAAATTCAAACACTTAAACTTTTGATTTACACTCTATTGACAACATAGCATGACGCGTTTCGTCTTTAAAAACGACTTCTTCAGATGGCAACAGAACACAGAATAAAGTGTCGAAAGTTTAAGTGTTTGAATTTTAGTTTATATTCAATTATAATGACTTTACATCAAGTAAACGCCAACTCTATTAAATATGATTATATTCCTTTTAGAAAAAGAATAATATATGAACACAGACATTCTAAATATTTAAAAGAGTATGTTATCAGTGTTAGAGGAATTAACCCATTGCATGCTATGACATTCATATATGAATGACAGTGACTTTTTCCAGGAGTCCGCGTCATTCATATATGAATGCCAGTCTTTTAACTGTATAACGGCGTGGCTTTCATAAATAAATGACAAAGGCATACAATATAAATGGAATAATGAAAATGTGGGCCCTACAGAAAACTTCGCTAAAGTTGGTTCTGAAAAAAACGGAAAGATAAAAGTCGTGACTTCAAAATGCAAAAATTATATTTATTAACAGAAAAACTAATAATAAACGAACCAAAACCTATTTATTCCTTTTATACAATTAACTAAAATCTATGTGTGCCTAACATTAAAGCATGGCAAACAAAGCTGGGGTTGCCCAGGACACTTGTCACAGTAAGTGTACACCATTTTTGCCCGACGCCTGGCTTCTGCACGACTACCTTCTTCTTGAATTCTTCAATAACAAGAAGCACACTTTCTTCTCAGTTTCTTCCCATCATCGTCAACCTCTGCTTGCCAGATGGTGATAAGCAATTGCAGATGACCTTGATACTGGTGCTGTCCTCCTTCGTCCGGCATATCTAACAATGCTCATGCGATGTTCTCTCGAAATTTCATTATTTTTATTTTATTTTTAGTTGCATGTTTATACAACACCCAAGCATTAACAATTGCTTGGGTGTTAAATTGCCATGGAGTTCCATGGCAAGCTTTCTATACCATTTGACGCCTTTTCTAAGTGTTGTAGCATAGGAAGCCATTTGGTCAGATAAGTCTATTCCCGCCTTTCCCTTGTTGAAAGCAAGAACTGCCAAAGGCTTTTCTGTTGCACGTTTAGATTTTCGCTTCTTGATAGAGATATTATCTGGCTGAATTTCGTTGTTAGAATCCTGTGACGCCGTATCGTCAGTATTCTGGAGAGTAGGATCAGGTACCTGATTCGCAGTAGAAGTGGATGGTTGTGCAACTTCGTTGTTAGTAGAATGCCAAGCTTGGGATTTCTGTGGATGAATTGGTACCAATATTGGTGCGTGTTTTGTGGATAATATTCTAACATCTCTTGTGTCTTTCCACTTAAGGATAACGATACCGTTTTGGTCCTCCCTAGATATAATATCCCACTTTTCAGTTTTAGGCATTAGAACTTCTTTGGGCATTTTTTTTATGCTTTCACTGTTCTAACAAGATGTGTGTGTCTATTTAATAAATTATTGGCTAATTCGTAGCTAGTATAGAAATTATCTACATATAGTGTTCGTCATCATCTAAGAGTTGTGTACATAGTTCAACTAAAAACAGCTGTCATACACATTTCAATGACACTCAAAAACCTACAAAATACATTCAAAATTCAAAAATCAATCAAAAAACATATTTCTAGACGCTTTTTATAATAATCTTACAAATATTGGAGAAAAAACGTGCTTGGCACCTGGGGGTATTTTCATGAATATGGCTTGGCACGCAATATGTTAAGGAAGAATTTTATCAGACATCATACTTATATATAAAATGTATTGGACTATTAAACTAACCTAGTGTCTAATGGTTTCTTTCGTGATGTATTCCTGGGTGCCAAAGTAAATGCCAACTCTAAAGTCCTGAGTTGTTTAGATGCATTTTTTCCAAGATTTCGACCATGACTCGATGCTATATGAGCTGTAAATTAGGAAAACCAACAATATATTAGTAAAGATATGATAAATATTTTATAGCACTTCACCTCTCAAATCAATTTCAGTTCGGAAAGCAGCTGTCATAGGCACATTTTTACAGTCTCCTTCCTCACACAGGAAATGCTCATCTCTGAAATGTTTTTGTAGATCTTCAATATTTTTGTAATAAAGATGCCTGCCATCAGCATCACAAAAATGACAAAATAGATGCATTCTTCTCATATGCCTGAATAATTCATCACTGTCCATAAAGCGGGTATCACAGAATTCACACAGTGGATGTCCCCTACAAAAAAAAGGTATATTAAAAATAAAAGTAAATGTTAATGTTTAACCTAACCTGTGGGAAGTGTTATCCGGATCACCTTTTCTTCTGTGCATTCCTAATTCTTGTCTAGTGTAGGTTCTTCTTTCTGAAGAGAATATTAGGACATGTTCAATACAAATATCACAATAAAACAATTCATGTTCTCTTCTCATATGGTCCTTCAGCTGTCCAAATGTTTTAAAATTCCACGACTTTTCTTCAGGACATACTGAACATCGATTCTCCAACAATTTCTCATAGGCTCTCTGAATATCAGATGTTGTAAAAATAAGTCCATATTTAGCATCTTGCAGATCTGTTTTGGAATATTTTGGAAACAGGGAAACGAATGGCTCGATCTGATCAGTGAAAATTACCTATAAAAAACTTTGTTATAGCAAATATTGAATTACATAATATAACAAAATATTATATTAAGAGTTCAAAAGATTGCATGTACCGATTGCATTATATTTAAAGTCTTTCTAATACCTTAGGTAAATCCCCTCTGCAAATTGGACACTCATTTTGTCTGCAAAGAACTCTCATTCTGGTCGAACATTCATAACATACTGGATGATCGCATATACCAAAAGAATATATGTTCACATTTTTAAAACAGAGAATACATAAATTTTCGTATTCACTGGAATTTTGATCCACCGTTAGAGACATTTTTCGTTAATTAAGTGAGCTGAACTGTAAAACTGAAAAGTAAAACGCAAACTAGCCTAACCTTCCAGTCTGACAAGTTCGAAATTCATTGGTATGGTATGTGGTATGTGAATTTTTTGACAAGATTTAGTTTTTACCATAGAATATACCTAGAATTTTAGTTATTCGTAAGACACATAAATATATTCTGTGGTTTTTACACGCAAGACCACGAATTCCTGATCACAGACCTATATCGTAAAGAAAACAAAACGAATACATATTCTGTAGAACATAGTGTCAAACTTAGCAGTTGTCCCTTCCTACGTATATATCACCTACAATCATTATGTTAGCTTAGGTTATTATTAATTGATATGAATGTTAAGATACAATAAGTTATCTAACTTATTGGTTATCTAACACAAAAGGGTAGGAAAGTTTCTATATATCAATCATATGGACAAATTGAGTTTTACATTCTAAACGATTTTTTAGGGCTAATTAATGTGTTACAATCAAAAAGATTTTACCAAAGTCTCGTTAATTTAAATTACTATAAAATAAGAAGATCTATGAATGTTTATTATTTTCAAAATTCTATGATTTAACTGTCAACCATCAAAACAAGTCTAAGCTGATCAATTCCTTCTGTGACATTACGCATTGTTGTTACAGTGCGGAGGCAGAAAGGTTGTGAAGACTTTACGTCGTTGTTCGGCCGGATTGCAAGGAACTATAGTTAATTATTCTTTGACGAAGTGACTCATAAGTTAACGGTCCGAAAGAGAACTGCCTCCGGACAGGAGTAATAAACACCACATCCGCATAATTGTGATAGTGAATGTCCTGCATTAAGTTCCTTTTGCTTAATGGATGCATCGACCTTACTAGGGTAGGTGTTCAAATCGAAAAATGTTTTATGTTTCAATGAAGAGCTTCTTCAGCTCCGCATTTTTCACTCTTTTATATGTACCCGACATTCTGCAGGATATTTCGTTCATGTATGATTACGGTTTGAGATCAACAAAAACAATCTAAAAATAGTGACAGTTCTTCAAATCATGAAGAATAAAATGAATTATTGCAGTCAATATTTATTCAGAATGAAAATATAGTTACCCAGAAATGACACTATACTCACTAGTACATATAATTCAATTTATGTTAATTTATTCTTATGTCACGACTTGAATGAACGTCTTTTATGTGGAAAAATCGTGTATGTATTTGGATGATTACACCTGGTGAAAATAAATATCTATAATAATTTTGTGTATTGTACCTATGAAAATATTGAATTTCTTGTGAGTATATTTCATTCAGGAATAGCGATCGTCATTTTTTGGTCCTTGATATTCCATATAGGTACCTCCATACTTTCGAATTAGTGACGAAACTTGGGTTCTTGAATTATTTCTATAAATTCATATAAATGAATATTCAAGACGATTTTTATATGGTTATGCTGACAAATTTAGAAATGAAAATTATTATTGACATAGACGAGTCTTTGTTGAATTTAAGTCTAAGTTATAATTTGTCTAAGTTATATTGAAAATCCTCGTTAGTCCGATACTTCTGTTGAATAATTGAGGGTAGGTATTAACTAGTTATTGCTTTCTCGAAAAATGAAGTTTTTAGTTGTAAATGTGGAATTGTTTATGTGTGTTTATATTTCTGAGATTACAAAAGCATGAACTGCAAAATAATCAAAATAAAAGAAATATTTCAACTTCAACGTGCAAATAGTGAAAACAAGGAGAAATCATAAGTACTGTACCTGTGAAGATAAAAATAACCATTCTCACTTCATTTCAGTAATTATCATTTTCATTCGACCAAAACATCATGCTTCGATAAATACAGAAAAAAATAAGAAGCAAATCTAAATGTAAGGAGATTATAATTCGAAATTCTGAAGGTAGCTCGATGATAGAGGTTAGTTAAAACACGATGTTTTTGATGTATAACAATCTTGTTGAGTTCACGATTTATTCTAAACCCTGCATATGTGCTAAAAAGTGCTTGAATATATTCCTTAAATACATGACCTTATTTTGAAAATTTCCGGTGAAGCACAATTTTTTTGATTAATGACATTTCAAAACGTGGGGTAGGTACTTATTTGCTCGATCCCTGTTGTTGTAGAGTGATATTTTGATAGCAATTTCTCTTATAGTAGGAGAGCTGGCACAAATTTTTGGGTAGGTATTTGAGGCAAGCTGAAAGCATGTCACATACCTCTCCACATATACCACGATACGGAATTGCAGACCTGGCTGGCGCGTAGCGGAGCTAAATCAACCCCTAAATTTTTAGGGGTTGGCCGCTTGAAAGTCCCACCAAAATGATCTGTCTTTTTGGGAATCTTATCTACCCCAATACGGAATTGCAGACCTGGCTGGCGAGTAGCGTAGCTAAATCGACCCCTAAATTTTTAGTGGTTGGTAGCTGGAAAGTCCCACCAAAATGATCTGTTTTTTTGGGAATTTTATCTTTTAGTTATAGATAATACTCCATTAAAATTTCAAGCTATCTCAATTATATTTTTTACAATCTTTTGCAAAATATTTGTGCATGCGTCTGGCAATGTCAAAACTGCGATTACATCGCCTGGCTTATTTTTTTTTCGTATTGATTAATTTTCGTATACACTGCAACTTATAGGAATTGTTTTGCCTCAAATATATTTTTGGGGAAAAAAATTATATTTTTAAAAATTTAGGGGCTGATTTAGCCCCGCTACTCACCAGCCAGGTCTGCAATTCCGTATTGGGGGTGTATGAGTAGAGGTATGTGACATGTTTTCAGCTTGCCTCGAATACCTACCAGAGCTCTTTGACTATTACAATGCAGGCTCTTATCTTGTGCCAAAATCGTAGGATAATGAGACCTCCGATAATTAATTTGATATTCTGTGGCGGTAACGAAAAATCTCGTAACTAAAACTCAAACTAACCAAATAATCAGATAGTAAAAAAAGTTGGCAGTTATAGGGACTGCCAATAGAAGTGAAAATTTCAAAATTTAAAATTTAATGTTCAAATTAAAATTATCAACATCAATTTGGTTTTCACTTCTATTGACACTCCAAGCAACAGTTATATGCATATTTATAAAAGTCTAAGCTGAAATACTAACTGCGTCATTAATTGCATATGTTAAATATTAGAAAATTAATAACATATTTTCAAATGCCAAAATAATTTCTGTTATTTATTTCATCTTATAAATATTAATATATTTATTATTATATATTAGCAGTTAAGAGCATGTCGGCGTCGAGAACCAATGAGATTTTCCCCTACCAAAAGGTGCCAAAGCGGCTATAGAAGTTTTCACCTCAAAAATATATAAAAATAATAAAATAGAATTTTTTCATTCACAGGAGAATTTAATTCACTTGCAGAGTAAAATTTCAGAATCAAGACCTCATCAGATTTTGACAAAAAGCTATAGAGCCTGATACTTAATATATATAAATCATATACCTAACATAGCTTTAAAAATGCTTAATCTGTTTGGTACCATAGATGTGGGTGAGGGTTTTTCCGACATCGATTCCACTCAAACAGAAGCAGACACCATCTTAATGTGATTCTTGTTTTGAACCTTAAGTAATTGAAAATTTGTGACCAATAAAGATGTATTTGATTTTATTTATGACATTTTAAGATCGAGGAAAATCAGTGTTATGGTGGGAATCTCTGTTCTAAAGGGTGTTTTTTTTTTAGAGGTGTAGAACTTTAAATTGCAATAAAACAACGATGGATCATTCGATTGACAAGAATTTTTTTTTATTCGAAAGATAATCTTATGACATTACATTTTGAAAATGATTTCTGGCAAATGACTGTCACGGCTGGCTCGGATGTAGTCTAATCTGGACGTCCAATTTTCGATGACTTTTTCCAACATTTGTGGCCGTATATCGGCAATAACACGGCGAATATTGTCTTCCAAATGGTCAAGCGTGTATGGCTTATCCGCATAGACCAATGACTTTACATAGCCCCATAGAAAGTAGTCTAGCGGTGTTAAATCACAAAATCTTGGAGGCCAATTCAAAGGTCCAAAACGTGAAATTAGGCGGTCACCAAACGTGTCTTTCAATAAATCGATTGTGGCACGAGCTGTGTGACATGTTGGGCCGTCTTGTTGAAACCACAGCTCCTGGATATCATGGTTGTTCAATTCACGAATGAAAAAGTTAGTAATCATGGCTCTATACTGATCACCATTGACTGTAACGTTCTGGCCATCATCGTTTTTGAAGAAGTACGGACCAATGATTCCACCAGCCCATAAAGCGCACCAAACAGTCAGTTTTTCTGGATGTAACGGTGTTTTGACATACACTTGAGGATGATCTTCACTCCAAATGCGGCAGTTTTGTTTGTTGACGTAGCTATTCAACCAGAAGTGCGCTTCATCGCTAATGGTACGTCTATACGTACGTATGTGCGCGATACGTATTCCGCACAGAACCATTATTTTCGAAATAAAATTGCACTATTTGCAGGCGTTGTTCAGGCGTGAGTCTATTCATGATGAATTGCCAAACCACACTGAGAATAAATCACTTCTCAGCTGTTAAATCGCTCGCTATCTTCAACAGTAATGCCAACTTAAAGTTCTATACCTCTAAAAAAAAAACACTCGTTAGTAGTGTGTGGTCTCTCTTTTAATGTTCTTCGACATACTTGCCTCAAATCAGGAGGGTATATGGGTGCAACCCCTTCCCTTGGGAGGGGGTTGCACCCATATACCCTCAGGTTTGGCAGTACAAAAACCATAATATAGCCAATATGTATGGACATGTGAATGGATTTAGAAACAAACTGATATTATTCAAAACGACTCTACAACAAAACGATTTTGTTTTCCAAGTTTTAAAGAACATTATTTAGAAAAGGAAAAATTTTGAAGAATGTAATTTTTAGGACCACCTCAATTACATGGACAAAATATTCGTCGAATTTGAGCAGCGTTTCGCAGATTTAAAAAAAAATTGAGAGTTATATAGCACTCTCCACTCATCCATTTACGATCGCAGTTGAGAGTGTGAAGATTGATTATCAACTGGAACTGTGTGATCTGCAATCAGAGCCCTTTTGCAAGGTCAGAATAGGAACAGGAATTGAATTTTTCAAGCTCCTTGGTGAGCGTTTCCTGAATTTCTGCCTAAAAATGGGCTCGATGATGGGTAGTACCTATCTTTATGAAAGTGCACATTCAACAATGAAGTTCATAAAATCGAATAGGTCTTCATTGACAGATACTTCATTTAAACATGCACTGCGTCTAGCTACTATTAATATTGATGTTGCCAGAATTGTAAAAGATAAATTAATGAAAAAGTAATAAAAATAATAATACTTATCATACTTGTATTTTATATGATAATTATTTTGCGGTCCCCCAATGTATTTAGTCATTTTTATTGGCCTTGGGTCCCACCTAGTCTATACAGCCCTGTCCTACTCTATTAGATGCCATTTACCATTGTGGTGAACAGTTTTTCTTCCTATTAAAAATATTCTGAAGATTTTGGCAACTGTTCCTGTGTCCACGTTTGCGTCAGAAATAGGTTTCTCCATCCTAAAAAGGTTGATGACTTATCTCAAAAATAAGACGGAATACGACGGGATGTGAGACGAGAGATTAAATGTTCACCGGGATGTTGTGGTAGATATCAACAATATTTTCAATAGATTCGGTTTTAGACGTGAAAGGTTAAATTCAGTTATTTAGAAATCGGGAGGCTCAGTAGCCGAACAGTATAGCGAATCTATATCTCTTTCGGCTTACTTATGCCTGTGGGTTCGATTCTCACCATGTTCTTGGGCTGTTTGGAACCTGTTGGTCCAATCGGAGCTATAAAGGTCTCTGAACTTCGCTCTTAAAACAATGGTAATGATAATTAGTTGATAAATTCATTACGCTTGAAACAATTCAAGAATCTCAAGAGCTATACTTATATATTCTCTACTACAATGTCTTTTGGGTATACAATACTTTCATCAGGTGGATGAAAATTGATTACAAATGTTATCAAATGAACTTAAATACTACTAATCGAAAAGAGGTGTCAATCCTCTGATGTTACCTACTAAGCTTAATGTTTAGGAGTGAGAAATTGTTAACTTCTTTGAACGTTCAGTGTACCTCTGGTTTTCTTGTACCTGTTTATCAACCCCTCTAGTAAATTGAGTTTTAAGCTCTTTTTCTCAATATTTAGGATCTCGTGCTCGTTGTTAAAATTATTACCAAATCAATGATTGGCAAATCATTGAATTGAATTGAGTAGAATCAGATTTCATGTCTTGGTTTTATTCTTGTGTCAAATAATAATAATAACTTGACTTTAAAGTCATCGATTCTTGATTGATAGATTAAATATGGGCTGATGATTTATAATAATGATGAAACCATTGTTTCCTATTATCATTCAATAAGATCGATGAATTTTTCGAAACGCTCTTTATATTCACTCTCGAAAGTGATGGGTTCGTTCTCGTTGACAACATTTGTGTAGACAGCTCCCTGAGAGTTTTATTTGAAATATTTCGATATTTTGATTAAGAGTCTCAGTATTAACAATATATATATATATATATATATATATATATATATATATATATATATATATATATATATATATATATATATATATATATATATATATATAAATTAGAGTTCCGACCGTAACATAAGTTTTAGAGTTAGAGGCGTACGATTAAAGGACTCTTCCAATGAGAATTGATATCATCACCACAATTTTATACTATGAGGACAATTTGGATTAATTTACCCAATTAACTGAGTTTATTACACGTGTAAGTGTAACAATATAATGTTGAATTGCTCCTTCAACGCTTGATGGCATGCATAATAAACGAAGATAATTTAATTATTCTTAGAGCTGATGATAGTTTTACGTTTATACAATTGGAAATAACTACTTGTTAAATAGAAATTAAGATTGTTGTAGCTTGAAATTCACACAATTCCACAAAAATTGTTGAATTGTGAACCATTTTCAAGAATTTAATAGGTAAAACTAGATTTGAAAATAATTATTCTATTTAGTTCCAGTCTACGAAAAAACTATGTCGATTGAACACTCTTGGGGAATATAACATAGTATTGGAATTTGAGAGGCATAATTTAAGGAATTTTGCTTCGATTGCGAGATCAGTTTTTCATGTAATTTATTTTTTCATTTTCTAAGACGTTATGTCAGTTTTCTTTTTTATTTTTTCTAATATTTTATTATTCTCAAAAATTTTATCAATACCTGTATGGTATTTACCTGTATGGATCCATCATTTTGTTCGAAAAAATTAAAGTGTCAATGAATGTCGCCGATTTCGAAAATTTTTGGATAGTTAATTACTTGATCTATGTTTTTTGCTGTAAAATACATAAGATGTGGTTTATTCTCATTATTCTTTTTTTGATATTCCAAAATCTGATGATGAAGTTGTTATATGCTCTAGTATTGCAATAATGAACTAAAACTTTTACAGCTCTACTTACATATGGATATTATTTATCTATGCAAAGATTTCTCTTTGGCTTGTATTAGGAATCAAACATTATAACTATCTAGTACAGATTGATGATAGATTAATTAATTACATACTATATTTGAGCAAAAATTTTCTCTTCGAGTCATTTCTTCATTAGAAGTAATTCTAAAATTTTCGCCAGGTTTAATTGATTGTTATGAATGGAAATATTGAAATGAAATAATACTTTTTATACTATATGGAAATACTTCTAAGGAACAAACTCAATAGACTTTTTCAAATTGAAGTACATCGTATATTTTAACGTTTATAATTAATTTTTTATTCCGTGGTTGAAAATGACATAGACGAATTTTTTGTAGATTTCTAGTTTTTGTGGCTACGAACAATCAGATCAATCTGTTTTGTGGAGAATGAATATCGTGCGGTTTTAAATTGTTTCTCTCTTTATGGGAAAATAAAAAATGAACGTCGTAATTGCATTAATTGTATTAAGTAACGATTTTTTACGTGGTCTAGAAAGTTATTTAAAATTTGTCGAAATTCAATGAATAATTGATGGTTATATTTTTTTGTTAAATGTACCCTTACTCTAAGGAAATAATCTCTATTACTTCTGTCAAAACCGTTGACTCTAAACAATTAACATTGGTGGATTCGTGTAGTAAATGCCTCTATGAACAGCTTTCAGGATTTTCTGTGTTTTAAACTCTTCTATGGTCAATTCGATTCAGTTCTATGTAGGGATCTGATTATATCGTGAGGAAACAAAATGACATAACCTCAATTGTTTTTCTGAACCGAACATCAGTAACAATTGACCCATGATGTAAAGAAAACATTCAACTTTTTTTCGTTGCGCAGTGTTATCAGAAGGCGTGAAATGGTGAATATAAATTTCATTTTAATTTGTTATTGAATAAAGAGAGTTCTATAGAATTTCATTGAAAAATTAATGGGTTATTGATAACTTATTCAAAGAATGTAACAATTATCTTGATAATTGTTCGTTCTCTGAAGGCACTCTATTATTCAAGAAATATTCAATTGAATTATGTGCTTTTTGTATTTTATTGATCGGAAATTTTAAAAAATATGAAGTTTCTCGAAACGCTAAATTATCTTGGGATTGAAAATATATATTCAAGGTTCCATTGAAATCGAATATTTGAAATGGATTCCTTGATTTCGATTTGTGAAATTTAATTTAAATGTAATCTTTTCGATAAATGTTTGACCCATTTCCCCCACATAAATACTCTCTTTTTGGCGTAATCAATTTGCATACCCAATTTCCAATTTGAACACAAGCTTATCGTTTTTGAAATTTGTTTTTCGACTTGTCGTTAGTGCACAAATTGGAGTTTGGTAATAAGTTTATGGCGAAATTTCATGATCGATTACTAATATAATAAAAAGTCGAGGACAGCGTTGGCTAAAGTTTGATCGGAGGTCTAGGTACTTAGTTGTTCAAGGTGGTGTTAATTTTATGATGCATTGTAAGTTTTCTGCGAATAACATAAAGTTTATTGTTGCATATAAGTGTCATTAATATGAGTTGATTTCTTCAGAATCGTATTGAAAAATTGTTTAAAAATTTAACAAAAAATTAAATTATTTAGATCGCTTCCATTAGAAAGTTTATTTGCTAGATATAGGTTTCAGATAGTTTGCAGTTTTCAATAGTTTCCAAGGTTGTCATGATTCAAATCAAATGATCTAAATCGTGATTAAAATCAAGCGATTTTTTTGAAAAAAATCAACGATTTAAATCAATTAATTTTTAAAATTTTGCTATTAAACGAAATGTAGATCTTATTTCTCATTTGAGACCAATAGCAGCTGCGTTAATGCAATCTGACACTTGTGAGTTGACAGATGCTGTTAAAATACGGAAAAAACCATTGTGTGTATTTGAAGAGGAAGAGGGTAGCAAGACTAGTCATTCTAATTTAAATATAATAAAAGGGTTGTAATTCGTTATAAGTAAGCCATAACAACAACTCATTTGTTAGCAGTTATGCTAAGTCCAAAATTGGAAAAAATATATTGTCTCCTGAGGAAAAGAAAACTGTTTTTAGCTATGTCTCAAACAATTTCAATGACACCAATTTAATGCAAATTCTATATAAAACTTAATTCGAAGATAGAACCTTTTAGAGGTTCATTAATGTCTGATAAAGCTTTAGAAGCCAATATTATTGATTGGTGGGAGACAATATATTCCATAAATGGGATAAGGAATCACGATTTATTTCTTATATAAAAATTTCTAACTATACCGTACCGTCTTCGGCCGGTGTAGGGAGAATATTTTCTACTTGTAATCTATGCCATAATGATTTAAGTAATCGGCTTGGCAATGAAAAGGCCGCAAAATTTGTATTTGTTATGATATCTATGAATATGAAAATTGAAAATGTCTTAATGTAAAAATAGTTTTATTATTATTATCCTTTAAAAAAAATACTCTACTCATTGGTAGGTAGGTATATAATATATATTATAGTAATAGCTAAGTACTACCTACCCTCTCATCATATTGTTTATATTTAAAAGTGTTGGCGTTTACTTGATGTAAATCCATGATAATCACTACATAGTATAAAGCAAAGTCGCTTTTTCTGTCCCTTTGTACGCTTTAATCTTTGAAACTACGCAACGGATTTTGATGCGGTTTTTTTTAATAGATAGAGTTATTCAAGAGGAAGGTTTATATGTATAATAACATCCACTAAATAGTGGAGAAGTACTGTTATTTTTGGGGTTTCTAATGTGATGTCGTAAATAATTACATTTTTTCCGCTTACATTGCAAACGCAGGCTGAACCCTACGAGTTTTATCAAAATAATGTACTAAGTATTGTACACATTGAAAAGGTCTACAGAAAAGTCCGTGATGGTATATGTCTATCTCTTATGGATAACCCACAATAACTTTTTTTTGTCATTTACTTTTTGCGACAAATAATGGCTAATTTTCGAAGCGATTTTAACCCATACAGCATTAATCCTTAACCAATTAAATACCTTGAATACATTGTTCATTTAATATAGATATATACCTATGGCCCTTTACACCGTATGATTTAAGTGAATATTTTCGAAGATATTACAGATTTAAAAATTGCGGGGCGTAGCGTTTGCGGCGTGCGAAGCCGGGGCGGGTCGCTAGTGTAATATAAACTAAAATTCAAACACTTGAACTTTTGATTACACTTTATTGACAACATAGCATAACGCGTTTCGTCGTTACATATGACTTGTTCACAGTATTCTGCTACCATCTGAAGAAGTCGTTTGTAACCACGAAACGCGTCATGCTATGTTGTCAAAGTGTAAAACAAAAGTTCAAGTGTTTGAATTTTAGTTTATATTCATATATTATACTTTATAGTTTATTTTTTAAAAAGCACTGTTTGTTTAATTTTTTTGTTAACATTTTCAGACAGTCTTATTAGTTTGATGTTTTCTACGACAAAATGAATTGGTAAAATCACAAAAAAATATGTGAAATCGTTTAATTCAAATAAATGAAAAAATGTAAAGATCATATAGATCTGATTTGAAAAAAAAAAAATCAGATTTTTTTCAAATCATAATTTTAGCCAACCCTGATAGTTTTACTGCTGCAAAACTCTTTACACAAATCTTGTGTTAAACCGTTCATTAAATTTATTTTTCAGTCAAATTTTGAAATAAATGTACTTTTCTGATTTGAAGTTACAAACGGCAACATTGCTTGTGTTCAGGTACCTAAAGTCGGATTGCCTGCGTTGTTTTACCGATTTTTCTATTGTTACGCTATAGCTATGTCATATTTTATATACTACCTTGAAAAACTACACCCTTGAAATAAACGAATGTTGACACTTTTCAAATGATTCGTATATAATCCATAGTCGAACTAAGCGCTTGTCCAATATTTAAAGCACATACACATTTTTGTTCCACTGGAAAGAAAAATATTAAATTACCAAAAAAAAAATTTCAAAACATCTACCACTTATTTTCAAATACAAAAATGAATATTATAATTTCAGTTATATTTGTATTCAAGACAGTTGAAATAATAGGTGAAACTCAGACATTCAGAAATTGCAGTCTATATTTGTACATATCTCAACGAATAGGAAGCTAAATCAGTAATCACAAGCATATAACTATATATTCAGGACCATATATTAGGCATGAATATAATTTTTCTCTAAGATACAGACTGAATCTGCAAATACCCAGCTTGGTCAATAATAATACTTGGGTGGTTTTTACGAAGTCTTTGAATATCCCAAATGTAAACATTAATTTTTCGACATTCGAAATGAAAAGCACAGAATCCACATACTTTGGTTTCTGCTATGACTTGAAATACGTGATGAAAGTTCGGAACTCAGTAGGCGTACCATCATTGACAAGTCAGCTGTATTTTGAAATATTTTTGAATTGTAATCAAAAAGAAAGTTTATTGAAGTGATTGATTATTTACCGATATGAAATGTAAGTGAAACGATTCTTTAAAATACTTTAAATATTCCCATATTACAGCAACTGCCGTCTCTTAGGTAATAAAAGCTATTGTTTATGTTTTTTAATGTTATTAAATATGTACGTTAAACATTCGATGTACATTAATATTGTTATCGATATATTTTTCATTTAGTGAATGGGTTTTATGTATATCGTAATATTAAGAGAGAATAGATAAAAAGTTTATTTTTCAACGGAAGTAAACTTTGAGTGACTGTCTTCATTCTCTTCATAGATGACATACTTATAGCATTCATTATTTCATTTATTCGGTGATTCAAAACCAAAGTATCATAGAATAATAATTCTGGAGTGATTATTTTCTATAATAATATAATGACAGTTCAAGTGAAATATTTTATTAGAGTAGTGGTATATTTGTGAATTAAGAAGCCCTTTTCATTTGAAATACAGAAATATAAGTAGAATGATTATTCAAATTGCGTAAGTATGTACCTAATTATTTTCATTTTATATCGAAATACTGAATCAATCGTTGCGATTATAGTGAAACAACAGAATTGAAATAAATGAATCTAAATGAATAGGTGCATCTAACTAATTTATATTATAAATGTGGAAGATTACGTGTTTGAATGGATATTTGTTTTGAAGGGCGTCATATTTAACTTTGAATAGGATATAGTATAGACCTCCTATTAGGAAGAAAAATGCATGGTTGATTCACACATTTTGTTTTTCTAGGGCACTAGTACAAATAGGACAAAGCCGCAGTCATTCACTAGTTGAATATGTACATAAATTTAGAGAATATTTCATTCATTCTATGGTCATAGCAACCAGCATTTCTAATGTGCTCATTTCATTCCGTTAACTCGCATATATATTATTATTTATTACATGTGTCGATTGGTAATCTTTTTCCAAAATTTCGAAATAATATTTCAGAAAGACGTTGTGCAAATTAATGTTGCTGATTAATTTTTTGTGATAAGGTACAGTGCTAATTGTTACAAGCGATTCCCTTTGAAATTACGAAATGGTCGTGAAAACAATAAACTCATTCTCTTCGGCGTTCCAGATCTTCAGATCAACAAACAAATGTACTGAAACAAACCGACTGACCCAGTTTTTAATTGTTGCCAAACGCTAAGTAAACATTCCTAAGAATGTGAGTGATCCTTATGACTCGGGCGGCGCGGCGGCAAGAAGACAGAAAGAAGATCGTAGATACGTGTTACAGCTTGATATTCATTATGTCATGTACGAGCGTCGTATTTTCTCACGGATTTGAGAAACGGGAAACGAGATCGTAGTTGTCTTGCTAACCAAACAAACTCGATGAAATTGCAAACGGTTGCTTATTTCGTGTCTAATCGACCTCCGTTTTTATGGTCGAATTGAAATTGAATAGTTTACGGTTTTTAAAAGTATATTGTAAAATGCGAAATTGAATTACGTTCTGCATGGTCTATTATGAGTAGTGTTGAACGAATTGTCATGCTAAGTAGGAACCGAACCGAACTATTTTTCATCTGATTATTCATCTAAATTTATATATGGCAGAATGTGTTGACCATTGGGATTCAAAGAGATTTAGAAACACACTGTAGTATCTACGAAATTGTTTAAATACACAGTTCAAAAGAAAACCAACTATGAAGCACGAACAAATTTACCTATATATTTTTAATAATACAACAATATTTAAAATTTTCTCATAATTTAATATAAAATAAGCATGACGACGTTTCGAAGTACTACTTTATCAAATGCTGGATTGAAACTAGGTGTAATCTTACAAAGTCAGTACTTATAGCTATTTTTACAGAACATACCAGGTATGTTCTATGACTAACTTGGAGTGGCGACCATAGAATACACTAATATTTAACAAAAGGATCGTATACCTGAAAATGGATACTGAAAATCAATTTCTTTAGTCAGCTTTTCCAACGAAATGTTGGAAATATACAAATATACAACTAAGATTTCTAAGCACAAATAAAGGAAATTTAATTTTTTTTTATATAAAACATAAAATTGAATGTAAATTAACTAAAACCTAGGTAATCAATCAAAGTTTTAGTTAATTTACATTCAATTTTATGTTTTATGTATAAAAAAAATTAAATTTCCTTTATTTGTGCTTAGAAATCTTAGTTGTATATGTGTATATTTCCTACATTTCGTTGGAAAAGCTGACTTAAGAAATTGATTTTCTGTGTCCATCTTCCGGTATACGATCCTTTTGTTAAATATCAGTGTATTCTATGGTCCCCACTCCAAGTGAGTCATAGAACATACCTGGTATGTTCTGTAAAAATAGCTATAAGTACTGACTTTGTAAGATTACACATAGTATTAATCCAGCATTTGATAAAGTAGTAGTACTTCGAAACGTCGTCATGCGTATTTTATATTAAATTATGAGAAAATTTTAAATATTTTTGTATTATGGATATTAATTTTCTCCAAGTATCGGCCTCATCAATTATATATTTTTTACTCATAAAGAAAATGCCAAACAAATTATCTGGATATTACAACTTCTCAAATGTCTACAAATAGATGTGCCAAAAATCCATTTTCTCCACTCCCAACTCGATTAGATGTGAGTGATGAGCATTAAGAACGGTTCCATCAAGATATTTTTGCGATTGAACGAAAATATTAGGGCCGCTGGAATGAAGCAATGTTTGCAGATTACTGCTAGTTTAAATGTAGAGATACTCCAGATGTCACTTACAAGAGGAAAGCTAAAAGATCGCTATCAAAGGACTCGAACAAAATATCTAGATATTACAACTTCTCAAAAGCCCACAAACACGACTGTCAAAAGACAGTTCTTTCGTCTAAATAGAATGCCAAAAAGTGAGTGAAAATGAAACGAAAATTTGCTACTTAATGTACCAATGAATGATTTCTTCTAAATTGTTGACGAAAACTGGTTTGTTATCATTTCAGTTATATCTCCCAAGGAGGAACTGTCGATTTTCTAACAGCTGAGAAGTATTATTTATTCCGAAATTATCGACATATTTATTTTGGCATAGATTCAAGTGCATACACATCTCAGATGTACATTGATGATAATCTACAAGAATCGAAAAGTAGGTCAATTGATAGAATAATCGTGCGCCCAATTTATCTTCCAGATATGTTTTCCTACTACTGAAAATATACTGAATTTTGGAAAGTGTAGATGAATGCCTTAAGCGATTCTCACTAGAGGTGAAAGGATCGAAGCTCTCGGTTTTCGAGAAACTGAAATATTGATCTGTTGATGTTAATTACTACGTATTAGTAGGTCAACATGTGCTAGTTTTATCATTAAAAATTTGGAAATTTCATGTGGCTTCTGTATCGAAGTTTTAGCTTGTTTTGTGTATTTATTTAGTATTTCGTAAGAGATAAAATGAATAGTAAAAATTTCAAATATAATAAAAGTTATTATTAGCTCTTATTTTTAATGCCTATTTTACACATTACTTGTCGTTTTTGCCTATTTATTCAATTTTAGTGATTTTGTTGGAATCCGAACCTGTTTTTACGTTTAAGTTGAACGATTCGCGGTCTTGGATATTGATTTATTATTTACCACTATTTAAATGGTCTAAGAATTTATCACAATTTGTCACACCAAGTTAGATTGAGATTTGACAATTTCCAATGAAGAAGTGGGATAGAAGTAGTGCCACAATATGAATTATCTGCTGATTTCAAGGAAAAAAATAGAAGAAATAAGGAGCTCTTTTGATACAGTTGTGATATTTTGACGGCATACATTTTTGTATGATAAAAAATCAATCTGATTCGTCTCTCGCCTAGCTTGATTTTCTCTAATACATATTTATTAATACAGAGGTAACAATAAGACTTTGCATTTTTTCAAATTTTTTTTTTTTCTGTTGTACAAGTTTGTTAGAGCTGTTTCTACTCACTTAATTCTCTTACATCTTCACATTGAATGTACTAGGCATTGAAAACATAACACTGTTTCATTTAGACAAACTACTAAAGGAAAAAGTATAACGATGTCAGACCAGGCAACCTGTGCGGCCAAATTAATTTTGCTATATGTAGAAACATAATTTAAGCGCCAGGAAAATGGTAAAATGAACAATAACAATGAATATTGTGAACAATATTCATTGTTCGAATTAAATGAACAAATTATTTTAGCTTCTAGACAATTTTGAAATATTGCTATTTATTATGTTTCAATTATTTATATTTAATATGTTTTAATGGATGCTCAAGTTGTCGGTTCACTGTAATTTTCGATACGGAGATCTCGTAATATCGTTTTTCATTGATCAGTTCCTATCTTTCGAAATATCGATTTACATCGTAAATAAACTACTTATTAGAAAAAATACTGTTAAAACGGAGAACAACTAAACAACATCGCGGTTTTGTGAAATTGTTTTTATTTTTAGACGTCGGTATCTGTGAATCCTGGTTTACAGACGATACATTTCCGTTTATGTTGCATTAAATTCGAGGTTCCATAGAAGTTCGTTTTGTGGTTACGTTCTGGAAAAATTTTATAAATTATGATATTTATTGCAAAATAATGTTTTAATCGCACAAATAGGTACCTAGTTGGATTTCGCCAAGTCATTCTTCCACTTCAACAAATAATTATTTATATTTACTGCTTACTGCATCGAATTAAATTCAATTTCAAATTTTCGTCAATGGTCGAACCCTATAAATGAATGATATGAAAATATTACAAAAATCTTGATACCTTTATTAAAAATAAATTTTCCCTATTTTATTTTCGAAATTCCAGTGAAAATATCAAATAATTCCTGCCAAACTAATTGTTCGTATGCATTTCTGCGCACTATCTTTAATGGTACTATTCAAATAGTTTTGAGGTTATATAAGTTTTCAATCAGAAAAATGTACTATGTGTGAAAAAAGCATCCGAAGAAGACCACATTCGAAGAAATGTGCGTCATCGATTTATTGTTCGGTATGTCTGTAAATTGAAAATTTAGAAATGATTCATTCGTCCCTTAATGTGTATAACTGCCCACGGTGTCTACCCAAAATGAATCCGCCCCTGGGGGTCCGCTACGAGATTCCTTTGGTATTCGTTCTATTGAATAAATGTGCTGCCTATAATTTCGTATCGGCGTTCTACTGTCAAACACATTATCGCAACGTCGACGTTTGTTTCTAACGGATTCGTTTTACTTTTATTATTTACGCTTCATCAGTGCCGCTGACCCACTAATCCCGAACTCGGTCTTGAAGCTGTTCTCGTCCGGTTTGAAATCTGGAAACGATCGCTACGAACTCTCCCGTCCGGTCCGCGTTATGGGCATTTATTACCACCAAAGACCAGTTTATATGCAACAAAATATTCAGAATAGTGCAGTGTGACCCAGGTAGTGCGTAAGATTCGTAACATTTTCGTAACTGAATTATAAACTAGAATTTTTTAAATGAATGACACGAAGGTTTCGCTGATTTCTTGGTGAAACATTATGTTAAAAACAATACATTAAAATTAATACACTTGGGTTAGTTTCACTAAATATATCAAAAACTCTACATATGTTTAGAGTGGTTAACTCATTATCAAGAGTAGGTACACAATGTTACTGAATTACAGAATATACTTAGTTACAGAATGTTTTTGTTTACAGAATAAATAATGAATTAAATCATGAGGCAAATGATGAAATACGTGTATTACGTACAAGATAAGGTTATATCAAATTTTTTTTCAAGAATTACCTATCATTTTTATCAAATAGATTTTCTGATTGATTTTGCAATTGTTTTTGTTCCTCAATTTGCATATCTCAATATTGTCGTAATGTAAAGAATCACAGAAAACATCATAGTTCTGAACCGCACAAATTCATTCAACAAACTTCTCTGTCGTCGATTTCTTTTTTAAATATTTAATATAGTGTTGGCGTTTACTTGATGTAAATCCATTATAATTGAATATAAACCTGAATTCATCGTTTTTAAGTCGTTTGTAACGACAAAACGCGTCATGCTATGTAGTCAATAAAGTGTAAATCATAAGTTCATGTGTTTGAATTTAAGTTTATATTCGATTTCTTTTTTGTATCAATTTAGATTCGAAAATGCAACATCTTATAAATAAGTATATAGTTAAAGTGATCATACGTCCCGCTTTGGGCGGGACAGTCCCGCTGTCAGTCAGTCTATCCCGATGTCCACAGCGAGGTCGATATACTCCCATTTTTGTAAACCGATCAAATGATAATTTGAGATGAATTTTTCTATTTTATTTAAAATTGAGCGAATTGCTCCACAGAGCATTGGAATGGAAATGGCGGCCCATAGTCCATAAAACTGCAACTGAATTTCTTCCTGTAGATTTGGAATGCATCATAGTACATAGACATAGACAATATACAAATTTTTTCACATCTGCAGCGTTTTTCGAACATTTCAACTCAAAATTGTGGTTACATTTTCTGCACACACAAGCCATCTTTCATGAAGCTGTGTTGAAAATCGAAGGCCACTACTGGAGCTTCAGTAATGTCCCGCTCTGGTAAAAAAAAAATAAATGGCCGCGTTATATATGGTACGATTAATCTTATTCAATCGGGTTGTCGCTTTCCTATGATATACAGTGTAAACTCTTTATAACGATAATCCTTCTTTTTTACTAATAAATACGTTCATCGGTATTATTGTTTATATTATAAATTTTCAAGTTGTGATTGAAACTGTCGGCAAAATCTCGAATGACATGCTACAAGTAGTGAACTCAAGTGATGTCAAAACCCGGGAAAGAGGTAACAGTAGCTAGTACACAGTTCATGAATCGGGACTACGTAATGGCCAAACAGTAGAAACTGATCAGTTCAAAATTGGAGACAATCCACCACTGAACTAATGAATGAATTGTTCAACATACCAGAAAATTTTAACGAAGATCTACAAACATATTAAGAACATATAGACGAGGATGTGCCAAAATCTGTTCACTTACTGATGAACAACTTTTTCATTTAGTGTCAAAAAGTAAGGAAAACCTGAGTGAAGATAAAGCACATGATATTGTTCCATGATTTTGAACCACCACTAATTATTCAATAAGCACTAAGTTATCGAACAGCTTTTTATTGCTTAATCAAAAGACTATTTTACCACATATCAAGAGATGGATAAAATACATAAAAGGGCAAACTTAACAGAATATATGTTTCAAGAATAATTTGATTACCTATTTTATCAAATATATATTGAAGATTGTTAATTAGATTAATTTTCTTTGTTCACTGTTTTTTCAATTCATATAACTATAACTCTATAGTTTTAAAGAGTAGATAAGTTTTTATAGAGTAACCTTTCACGATGTATATATCTAATCTTTTTTAGTAGAATTAGGAATTTTGTTTGTAAAGGGTGTTTTTTTTAGAGGTATAGAGTTTCAAATTGCAATTAAACAACGATGGATCATTCAATTGACAAGAATTTTTTTTGTCAATCGAATTATTATTGATGACTTTTTCCAACATTTGTGGCCGTATATCGGCAATAACACGACGAATAAATGGCCAAGCGTTTGTGGTTTATCCGCATAGACCAATGACTTTACATAGCTCCACAGAAAGTAGTCTAGCGGTGTTAAATCACAAGATCTTGGAGGCCAATTCACAGGTCCAAAAGGTGAAATTAGGCGGTCACCAAACGTGTCTTTCAATAAATCGAGATTGTGGCACGAACTGTGTGACATGTTGCGCCGTCTTGTTGAAACAACAGGCCCTGGACATCATGGTTGTTCAATTCAGGAATGAAAAAGTTAGTATTCATGGCTCTTTACCGATCACCATTGACTGTAACGTTCTGCCCATCATCGTTTTTGAAGAAGTACTGACCAATGATTCCACCAACCCATAAAGCGCACCAAACAGTCAGTTTTTCTGGATGTAACGGTGTTTTAGCATACACTTGAGGATTATCTTCACTCCAAATGCGGCAGTTTTGTTTCTTGACGTAGCCATTCAACCAAAAGTGCGCTTCATCGCTAAACAAAATTCGCTTATGAAAATCGGGAACAACGGCAATCTCGTTTTGGAAAAAAAAATTGCACTATTTGCAAGCGTTGTTCGTGAGTCTATTCATGATGAATTGCCAAACCAAACTGAGAATAAATCACTTCTCAGCTGTTAAATCGGTCAACATTTTCAACAGTTATGTCAACTTAAAATTCTATACCTCTAAAAAAACACCCTTTAGATGAAAAGATTGAACTCAATGCATCGAAAACTTTATTTCGATGAGATTTATGAAAAATTTCTAGTTATGAGATATACATATTATATATAACTTAGTTTATAGGTAATTAAACTGTCTGTTGAGTGTGCCCTTGTATGTAAAAATAAAAAAAACTCTTTAAAACGATAAGAAATTGTCGGTTCGTTGATTTTCGTTATGAAGAGTTTACATGTAAATTTAAAAGCAGAAGTAATTTCGGTTCCATACTTCGTTCATGGTTAGTGTTTCCATTTAACAATTTTTTTCCGCATCCCCTAGTTCGTTTACAAGAGGGGCACAGACTGACAACAGGTATACAACCCTTGTCCGGAATAAAGTGCAGATAATAATTACCTAACAACCCTCTGACCGACAAAACATTCCACTCTCGGGGCATTTCAAACATAGCGTTTCCCATCGATAACAAAAGATCCTACTTACTTGTTTCAATTCTGAGTGGATAATAAAATATTTATAGTATTTCATTGAACTTTTATGGTCTATTCAGACTTTGAGAATCGGGATAAAAGTTCCCAGCAACCTGTTTCTTTTTTGAAAATTGCTATAATATGAATATGTATTCCGAGGATTTCATACATATTTATTTCGGGAAGAAATTCGAGAATTGTATGCATTATTTTGTTGCACATAATCCGGCTTTTACAATTATCTACCGCTCCTACTTAGCGATGTTGATAATAACTTGTTTGCTGCTGGAACGATCTATCGGACATTTAGCTGAGGTGCAAGGCTGCCGCTGTTTACCATAACCAAATTATCTGACCGAAATTTTCTAGATTTGTGTATAGAAATTCTATGCTCTCGACAGTGCAGGCCTCTATTGGGAAACTAACGCATAAAAATTAACCTACATTGATTGATTTGCGATGATAAATGTATACAAAACACGAATAAATGAAAGTGTAGCCGGAATGTTTATTTATTTATTTAGTTATACATAATATACATATATATATATATATATATATATATATATATATATATATATATATATATATATATATATATATATATATATAAATACCTAGTGAACGGGAAACCCCCTTTTAACAAATATTTTCATTTTATTCTCTTTTTCTTTAATTTCATTACTGTTACTAATTCACGTCTGCTTTGTTTGGATTTTGTTTTATGAGGAAGTGATGGGAACTTTTGAAAATGAACAACAAATATTTGTTTAAAATGCATCATAATAAATATCAGCCTCTTCGAAAGTTTTGATAAAACTGTTCTCAGATTTTTGTAGTTTGGTTACTGAATTTTTTTTCCTCTACGTGTCTATCTACGACCTGTCAATGTTTTCTGTAAATATAAGCAAGCCAATGATGTTTGTTTATCCGAGTTAATGGCGTTTAAATTTTAGATGTTCTGAAATAGGTTTCTAGTGGGTCATTATACAGAAAATACTCGGATTAGATATATAATTGTATCATTGGTATTTATACGAATCGAAGTGGAAACGTTACACTTGAAACGTGTGAAAAACATATGAGGTCATATTACTTTTCAAAGCAGGACAGTTCACATATTGTATAACTTCAGGAAAACTCAAAAATAGGTATATATTTTTTTAATTCGGTGGCCCTACAGTTTAACGCTGGTTCCGAACGGCCATTGGGCTTGTAATCGATGTACATTACTCAGCATATACCCATGCCTCCAGCGGGTCTCGAACCCGAGTTATACCGCACCATAGTCGGGTGTTGAACCGACTAAGCTACGAAGACCTGCCAATACTTGATTTGTTATGATACAACTAGTTTATAAAGAAGAACTAAATAGCCGAGGTGATGGAGGAGGCTACAACCGGAAATATATGGATTGGAAGAAAATATAATGAAAAATTTTTAGGGCAAAATCAACTTGACAGGTTTATCTCCTGAATTGTGGTGCATTTGATAACATTAAATGCAATTACGTTGTGTTATATCAAATAATTGTCCATTATGTAGAAAGAAAATAGAAGAAACTCTCAATCACATTAACGAATATGACTCATGCTTGTGATAAGATTGAAAATGAAGTTAAGTGTAAATAAATGATTGATATATAAAACACTGTTCGATAAATATGGAAATTTGGTATGATATTAGGTTCATTTGTCGTTTTCTTTTTGAAATTTACTATAGCTATGACAACTTAGGTCTTTCGATATCGATTATTTTTATATATGATATACTTAATGAGTTTTGCGCTAGAAAATATCGGAAGAATGGATGAACGTTCGAAATTTCTCAGAAACTTCATTCGACATTCGTCTGAAGATGTTCACTTCGCTTTATTTCGGCGTATTTATTGTTTTCCGCTTCTGGAAAATTAATCCGTAGATTTGTAGATTAATCCGGCGAATCGGCAACGTGGCATCGATGCACGCTAATTTTCGACGAGTGGAAACCGAAAAAAAAAGGACGTTGCCCTTTCTAACGGATGCAGCCAGCAAGTGTTTGTCGCAGTCTCCGTGCACACACAAGTCGCCCGTTTCTAGTCTGCGTGACTCATAATAATTCCGAATAAGACACTTCTTGTAATTACGATAACTGTTGTCGTGGTTTACAGGATGGGCGAATTTCGCCAAGTTGTTGAACGGTTCCATTGACTGCCGGAAGTCGGAAAAACTGGTGCGATAGATCTAATAGACAATGGAGCTACTGTTTGAAAGTTTGACAAGAAATATAATTTTTAAGTGATGAGTTAATTACTCAAATTATTTATTTTTTTTTTGAAAAAAAGTGAATAATTCTTTGTCTGTGTTGATTAACAGATTTATGAATTGAAATTCGTGAATTTGGTTAATCAGATACATAATCAACTTATGTTTATTAGAGTATGTGTATTAGACAGTATTTTGAAACTCATCTGTTATTTTTTATAAACATATGGAGCTTCATTACTTAGAAGGTATAAAACTCGTTTACTCATTATTCTCAATTTAATTTTTGGGTTGTATCTTTTCGGCAATAATTAAATCTAACCTACTTTTGAAAAGTATCAACTTTTATTCAATTTTTTTTAAAATTTATCCCAAGAATTAATTTACCATGCACTCGTTCTGCCAATTGTTTTCGATTCTCGCTTTTGTAACTTCCGTACTCTTGTTTTCTCTATTTGAATTCATAGTCGGTCAGTTTTTAACTTTTCTTTCGCTTTTTCTTGAAATATGAAGGCTGTATCGTTCGCCAAAATTAAATATTCACATAATGAAGCTTTCTTTGTATTCGAGGTAAACAGGCGACATAAAACCGACCCCTGTGGTACAAGATATTCTATAATGTAGTGTTACTCTCCTTTTCCTTCAATGTCTTAGATATTTTGTCAATTGAAAACGAAAGAGAAATGTTTTATACTGGTACCTATAAAAAAAACGATTTTAAATAACGTAAAGTGGAAGTGAACAAACACAATTTGAAATCAGAGTCACGGCCGACTTCAAACAGGCCATGAAATGAGTATCTGGCAACAGGGCTATGGAATAATACAACACCATTTAGTTGAGCTGGTATAAGATGCAAATAGGACGCTTTAAATAATTTGAAGTTTTGGTATAAATTCTATATTTTTCTACAATTTACGACTTAAGTTTAAAGTCGGTCGTGTCAGAGCTTATATATTTTTCCTATCATATAGATAAATAAGATAAACAATGAGTTTCATTATTGCATTTCTTGTATGTATATTGTCAGATAATTAAATATGCTATTTAAATGTAATTATTGAATCGATTAATGATATTAATCTTGAATTATGACGTGTTCTATATTACCGTAACAATATGAAAGTGTTTGTGGTTCGAAATAATTAGCAAGTGCAATATAACTGCTTAAGATTTCTAGGTCCACCCAAAAATATCCCCTGTATAGTATAAGTGGAACCTTTGTTCCCACTACTTGTGATTGCCGCTTGGTGCCATTAAAATTCAGTTAAGGATAGTACAACATGAACGTTCTAAATCTCTCTATCGGTTGTCTGTATATTGTTCATAATTCCCGGAGTTGTTTTGTTCAATCTCAAGTTTATACTGAATTAATGTTCACAACAGTCTATTTTTCTAGAGATTTTAGTCGGATAGTGTTATTAATTGATCAAATTCCTAAACGGTGAGTTGACAGATGAGTTTAAATGTTATAATGGTAATTTTATGTGAAACTAAGACTGTTACTTTGATTTCAATTATATGTGCGTTAACTGAAAATGAAAATGTTTTAATTGCATATCAGGAAAATCCACAATAGTGGAACAGGCAATTCCATTGAATTTAATTATTGTATGTTGGTATAGTTAAAATATAGAGCGTAATTCAGTGAAGTTTCAGTGAATTCAGATTCAAGTGCCCAAACCCATGTTTCAGGAAAATTAATATATTTAGATAATTGTTTCTTTCGATGAATGATTGTTTGAAGTTACGTTTGATAAATAATACAATGGCATATTAGGTAAATATTCAATACAATTTTTCAGTACATTGGGCAATTTTCAATGCAATGCAATATTAGATAGTAAGATTATATATGTATACTTGTAACTGCTAAAGAAACTCATTTAATAAAATGGTTCTGGCAACATGAATATGTTGACAAAACGATGATTAATACTAGATGTATAAATATGTAATGGCATAACTTGCGAACAAAAATGTTCATATTCTGAAAGACGTAACAAAGTTTTTCAATTTCCAAATCTTTTTTATAATGGATATCAAATATTTAGATGGATAATTTTTAATTACCTATTGTTTTTTTATTGTTTCATTTTACGATCAGAATGAAATAACATTTGATAGCATAATTTATATCCCTTTAATTGATTAATTTTTGAACTATTGATTCAAATTGGTCGTTTTCGTGCCCACGCTATTTTTTTGTGTGTCTATTGAAATGATGAAAAAAAGTTTTGAATGTTTGAAAGTTTTCGATGTTTTGAAGTGCCATGATACGTTATTTACAAGCCCCCCTTTTTGACTTTTTTTGAATAACCAAACTGGAATTTATTGATCGTTTATTTATTTTATCTATAGAATGGAAACAGTTGTGTTCAATATACGGAATGAATCTGAAAGTCTATTTTTAATAGCTACACATAGTATAAATGAATCTCCATGAGATATGGTGATATGAAACAATTCAGTTCATTTGAATACCTCGAAGAAATTAAAAAATTCTCAGGATAAAACAGCATCGCAAACGAACAAAGAAATACCAATGTGCAAAAGGCCTACAAACTGACATGGGCGGGCTATAATGTGAAGTATAGTTCGATAAGACACAGTCAAAAATAAGAGAAGTAGATGAACAGGAACAAGAAATTCTTTCGAAAATTTACGGATCAATTAATGAAAATTTGGTTGAAAAGACCTCAGAACGAACTTTGAGCAAAGACAATTACAATAACGGAAGAAATCAGAAAACGGCGAGCAAAGTTTTATGTACATGTCTTTAGAATGAAACACTCAGAATAGCAAAGAAATTACTCGATGTAATAGCAAACAATAGGTGTTCCACAGAACGGCTAAAAGAAGTCCAAGGGATCTTCAACAGATCGATATAGAAAATCTGGATGATCGTACAAATGTTGCTATAAAATCGCACACGTAAAGCTTCTGCAAAAAACATCGGGCAATCTTAAAATAAAAGGACAGATCAACGAAAGAAGAAGCATTCTGAGAGGAAGAAGCACTTCTGAGAAGAGGCAAAAAGGCGAAAACGAAAGCCCCTCAACTTATGATTTCAAGTTTGTCTGTATAATATAATTATAATAAATATTAATAGTTTATTACTCATCTATCTACATATAAAGTTTTATTATTATTACCACAGATAAAAAATCGGCGACTTCTGTGAGTGAAGATCAAAGATCACCGAACGCTTTGTTGTCCGTTTCCTCTTTCAACAGAGTGACTGATATAATTTATAATAGCAAATCGTGTATGTGATTACGATGGTCTTCTAAAAATATTTCAACATATGTAGATCACAATGTTCCTTGTCTATGATACGTTCAATCCATTGTTTAATTAACTGTGTGGGTTTTACGAGACTGAGAGTCGTCGCATTTGCATATTTATTTTGAATCGAAATCATGCGTTAAGTTTTCTACGCTTGTCAAGAATTGTCACCCACATTGTCACTAAATGAAAATTTAGACTTCTCAGATGGATCATCTTAGAAATATTATGTGCAAGTTTTTCAGACTAGACAAGTAAAAAGATATTTTTTTGGTGTTCTTAAGTCCTACGTTTGCTGGTATGTTATTGTAGATAATCCGGTAATTTTGATATTTTGTGTCTTGATATAAAGTAGATTACAGAACAATTATTCCGTTGGGCAGTGGTTTCCAATACCCTTGTACCTGCGCCCCCCTTTAAAAAAAATTGTTGCGCCCCTAATTTTTCTAACAATCTAATTTCATAAATACTCAACTGATAATATAATTTATTTAATGGGCTACAAAATAATAAACAATATTTTGTAAAAATATATATAAAAAATAATTATTTATTATAAGAAATAATAATTTTAAATGTAATAAAAACAAATCTTACTAAAAACAAAAATACAAAAAAAGAATATATAATTATTACAACATTATAAAATTTGAATGCGTGGTTGAGGTTGTTTTTCAGTACAAATTTTCTCAAACCATCATTGAAGAAATCGCGGTTCTCAGTTCCTTTTCAATCACTTTTCAACCACGAAAAATTCGCGGGAGTATTGTAGATTACCTATTTTTCTGATCCATTTTTTGACACCTATTCGACTTTTTTGGTTGGTATTCGAAAATGATTTTTTGGAATCAAAACAGCTGCATGCACCCTTGCAACATTCTCGATCATCCCTAGGGGGCCGCGCTACACAGGTTGGAAACCACTGCCGTAGGGCCTTGCTTGAGTGGAACGGAACATATTTTTATTAATCATTTGCGTCCATGTTGATGAATTTTATCAAATCAGAAACGTTGCGTTTCGCTCGGATAACGCGACCTTTCGCGCACCGGAAATAATTAATTTTTAAATTTCGCTCGTTAAACGCTCGAGGGGCTTCTCAAGTTCGTCTGGGTGTATCATTTCGATCTCGTAGCCCTTATCTCGATTTGATATCTAGTAGCGATACAGTTTTCAACATTAAACACTCGAATTTGAACGTGAGCACTTCAATTTCCTTCGACAAGACGACCGGCGATCATATCGCCGCGCCGGTGACGGCAGCGTTACGCTCTACGGCCACTTGGCGAAGAGGAAGAGGTATAATCGCAGCACGCGAAGGTTATCGTTTACGATAATTCGAATTCGGACAATCAAAATTGCCGGTACGGCAAGGTTTTTTTTATCATCATGACAAACGTAATTGAGGAATAATAGATAATGAACGAATTTCCGATTGGATAAATTGAGCTGGCCGTATTGTGTTCTGTTCGAATTGGGTAATTGATTAATTTTTCGTATCGGTGTTGCAAGTTCTTCCGAGAATTTTTGGAAATCTTCGAAAAAGTTGAAATAATTTATCAAATATGTTGATAAATTATTGAAGCTGATGCTTTAGGGTACCATATTAGTTAATTACCAGTGGTCGTCTAGTGGTAGATATTCGATAATACTTTTATCAATTTTCGAGTAATGAGTTATTTTTTCAGAAGCACTTTGTGCTTTTGGAACCTTAGACCTGTAGTTTATCGCCGTTTCCGAACGGCCGAAGAACGTTATGGGAATTGATCCCATCAGCACCAATAAGCCGAAATCGTTATAGGATTTCTATGCCGCCGTTCGGCTGCTGAACCTCTAAGCAAGTGTTTTTTAACGTCTTAATGATAAGGGCCGACTTGACAAAATATTTGTTTTGCTATAGATAGACCTCTTATTTTTTGGGGCCAATATAAGTTATTGTCCGAATTTTATATTTTCTAATTATAACTACATGTTGTATTTGAGTCACTGATATGTTAATGTTTTTCAATTTTGTTATGTAAGGAACGTTTACCAATTACGTAAGGCCTATTGGGGGGTGGGTGAGGTTGGCAATCCCTTATGAAACTTGGCATGAAGGAAGAGGGTTTATTCATCATATTTACGAAAGGTTATCGACTACGTTAAAATGCTACTTTGCTTGCTGACTTTGTACGATTTTAAATTGTTTCGTATATCATCTCGAATTCAAAGAACAGCGCGTGAAGCTCCAAATGAAACTGGATGCTTTCTATACTAGTTACTATTAGTATTCGTATCAGTATCGGTATTTTTTTTCGCAAGCGCACCCACTAACAAATAATAAAGAAGAGCAAATATATCTACCGCTGTTTCAAAGATTATCGCTGAACTTGTCAATCGTGATTTTGTATATACATATAATAATATAATTATATATATTATAATAAAGTGATTTTTGAAATACTGCAAGGCTCATATAATGACCCCACTGATGAAATAACTGTGGATTCTTAAGAGTAGTGTGTGTCTACAATATTCAGTGTTAACAGTTGATATAATTATCAAATTCATTATATTTTTGAATTCTAAAACACTTGGAAAACGTGGAAAATCAAGAATTATTGTTAGCATATTCAATATTTGCCGTATTTTCAAAGAATATCCTGTTTATGTTAGAATGATGCAAACCGAACGTTATAATTCTGATATTTAAGTTACTTTATCATCCACGAAATTCCAGTCGTGATTAATTTTATCCTAAATCACTCTTTTGTCATTCCTTGAACAATACCATTGAATTGATAGTTATCGATACCGATAATGCTATATTACGATAATGATGTTTTAATTCGTACGAAGAAGAACGTGAAATTGAAGTTGTTTTGGTTTAAGGTTGCGTCATTTTGTTTTTATCGGACAGTAGTAATCCGGAAGCGATCCGTCTAACATTTGACTTTATTCAGAGGCAAGGAAAATCAATCGAACTTTTGGCTATTTCCGCAAACATTTAACTGCAAGCGTGTTTTTTCCGAATTACCCACCCGATATGTAAGTTTTTATTTGTCAATTGATTGCGTAAGTTACTGTAAAATCCCATAAGAATGTTTTCATTTTTTGTTCTCTCGTGTTTTATGATAGAATGAGAACATCAATTTCTGTATTCTATTCAAAGAAACTGCTTTTTAAGCAAATCGTATCTGTTTTTAACCAGGTGAGTTAATCCAAATAATATGCGTAATTTAACTGAATAATTCGGCTGCTAAACTTTTTGTTTGAAACACAGATTCCAAAACAAAATATATAAAGGAGAAGTATTAATATATCGCTAAAAATGAGAAAACACTGAATAAAATATTTATGATGAATAGATTTTCTATCGTTAACTATCAAAATATGAAATTTGGATTTATTACCGTTTCGAATATTTGTTCATCGTCAAAATTTTCTTGACATTTTAAAATTATCCATAGCACTGTGTTTACAATTCAAGTGTCTACTGCTTTGTCTGGAACAAGCCGCCGTGAATATTTCAGCTAATCATGGATTCTTCAGATATTGCCTTTAATGGGAATTAAGGGGTCATGCCTTATAACGCACGACCTGTTTGTAACTCACACTGACGTCTTCTCTTTCCATTCTTACAATTACTGCCTCGAAAGTGATTATTAATACCTTATAGGGTACATATATGCACCTACTCATTCTAAATATCGATATTTTTATGAATAACTAGCTTTTACAGTAGATCGCCTGTATAATTTTGTGAGGTAGTCATTTAGGGTAGGGTAGGTATTTTATAATATCTATGAAATTATTTTAAAATTGTTCTTTTATAATTAAATTGAAATCATTGTGTACAGATTTCATTATATCATTTATGGAAGTAGCAGCTATAAATAAATATAGTAACATGTTGTGAAATAAGAAAATAAGGAACTATTAACTAAACTAAATCAAAGAAGAATTGAGAAATTTATTATTTTAGTTAAGAGATGAAAACAACTAATAGGAAAAAATAAGAAACTAAGCAAGTATTCAAGACGCTATATAAGCACATGCAATAATAAAGAAATTCAATTCGAAAATTGCAACGAAATTTTTAATGATCCAAGCGATCATTAAAGACGTCTACCCGCGTTTGGGTTGCCTACTTTTCGACTACGTACGTACTGTCCCTCTTAAGAGGGTATAGAAGAGTTTCGACAGTTTCTAATCTTTATAATACTTTGAAATACTTTAAACTCTGAGTAGCAATCGCCAATAATAATTAGGAAGAACTGATAACGTAAGTACAAAATTGC
Source organism: Henosepilachna vigintioctopunctata (assembly GCA_030704895.1). Taxonomy (NCBI): domain Eukaryota; kingdom Metazoa; phylum Arthropoda; class Insecta; order Coleoptera; family Coccinellidae; genus Henosepilachna; species Henosepilachna vigintioctopunctata. The sequence goes on from JARQZJ010000091.1 coordinate 1,386,076, forward strand.
AATGAAATAATGTAGGTAAATACGAAAAACGTTTATACTACCTCCCTCGGATTGCATTCACAAAAAGGAATATCGGCAATAATCATTATTAGGAATTTATAATCCAAATATAATATTTTATTGAAATAACTCTGAAAATCGGAACTTTCATACTAACTTTGCACCCCCCTTATACTCCCTTGAGGAATGATTTCGAAAAAATATTCTACACGTGTTTCATGACTTTCAATGAAGATACTTCGTACAGAATTTTATTCGAACAACTTGAAAAATGACAAAATTTCATACTAACAACCCCCCCACCCATTTCACTTCCTTTGTGGTGAATTTTCGAAAATCCTTTCTTAATGCTCCCCTATGTTATAAAAAAACGCCTGTGCAAAGTTTCATGTTTTTAACCCTTATAGTTCAGGCCCTGCGTTGATATAAAAACAAAGTTCAAATTGACTTTTGATTATTATTACGAATCGTTTTTCGGGCAATTTTTAAATTTTTCTCTGCGTAAGAACCATCTTCGAAGTTCAAGAAACATTTAAAAAAAGAATTAGCGAAATCGATTCAGCTGTTCTCGAGATTTGCGCTTAGCAAAACATTCAGCGATTCATTTTTATATTATAGAATTATTGAAAAAGTATTTCACCCTGTGCAAAGTTTACTTTCACTTTCCTTTCAGTCGTTTTATTCTCAAGGACTACTATTTCCAAAATTGATTTTATTATTTATTTGGGAAGAATAGTTATTTCAAGCACCCTCGATTATCTTTCGGAGATTTATTTCAGCGAAGGGGAATTTGATGGCAAAATGTGAAATCGTACGGAAGCTTCTATTGCTTCTAAATGAAACAGATGGAATTCCAATCTTGGATATTGGGAGATTTTTTTGTCTCGGCCTTATTACGAAAAACAATGAAACTTGTTTTCAGTTTCTATTGTCGAGAAAATAATCGAGAAATCAGATATTGATCAAGTTACTTCTATGCTTCAATAGTTGTCTCGGTTCAATACATTGATCTGAATTTGTCATTTACTCTATACAGTTCACAGCTCGATTTGAATGTGATTCTGTAAATTTCTTAGAACTTAAAAATCGAATAGGCATTTCTATTTGTAGGTAAATGTATTTTTATTTTCGAAATATTTATTTAATTACTAAGAAATAGATGTGTATTTCTTGAGCAATTTCTTTTATAAGCAGGAATGTGTAAATCATTAAATTCTTGATTAAAGTCCTGAAACTTTCATCAAGACGTTCTGAAAATTGCATCTTTGTTTAATATTAAACATGGAAACCAGAAGTCCTAAAACTTTCTGCCTCCGAAATGTTTGTTGTTTCTAGAGATTTAAATATTTTTCAGTTTAATATTTCGAAATATTAAAATGGTGCACTCATATTTAAGTTATAGATGTAACGTCAGATTTGCTCTAGAAAATGAAAGAAATGATGTGTACTTACTTCATGACTAAAATGTAACTAACTTACTTCAATTTGCATAAAAATTAACATTGTGTTTTATTGTACGGGACAATTGTCCAATAATTTGAATCCAGAAATGCTTTTTGCTCTAACACGCAACGAATTAAAATGGCCCAGTTCATTTCGTCCCTATGCTATGCATTTTGGGAACCGCTGTCTTACTTTTAAACAAGGTCTCTTTTACTAATCAGTATAATCTGAGCGTTTACTGACCAATTTAAAAGTAGCTAAACGTTAACAACAGATTTAGTTGAAAGAATGCGCTGACAAACTTGTTCGCGAGATATCGCGTTAGTAAAACAGCAAAGGAGCTTCTATATCTGTTTCTGAATTTATGTTATTCTTTGAATTAGTTGTTATTTCTGAATGAGATAAAGTTTTCGCTACTCCACTGATAACGAGTCAAATCTATCTTTTTACGAACCTGAGTTATCAAGTATTTACATGCATAGATTTTACCATAACAGGTTGTGCAGGATGAATAAATATATTTTATTTGTTGAGTTGGTTATTTTTTGTTAACAGCACAGGAGCTTCTATATCTCTTTTTGAATTTATGTTTTTTTTAAATTAGATGTTATTTTTGAATGAAAGTAATTGATTCCATTAGTAGATGTAATACTCGTAATACGTCATATTACGGAAAAGTGCGGTTCTGAGACCGCAACAATGTATCAAAATTATATCGCTTGATTGTGAAATGCATAAGTTTTCGCTATTCCACTGAAAAAGAGTCAAATCTTTGCACGAACCTGATAAAGAGTTATCAAGTATTTACGTGCAAAGATTTTCCATATCAGGTTGTGCAGGATGAATACCTAAATATATTTTATTTGTTGAGTTGGTTAGTTTTTGTTAGCACAGGAGCTTCTATATCTCATTTTGCATTTATGTTTTTCTTTGAATTAGCTGTTATTTTTGAATGAAAATAATTTATTCCAGTAGTAGGTGTAATATTCGTAATACGTAATATTACGGAAAAGTGCGGTTCTGAGACCGCAACAATGTATCAAAATTATCTCGCTTTTTTTGATTTTGAAATACATAAGTTTTCGCTATTCCACTGATATCGAGTCAAATCTTTGAACAAACCTGATACGAGTTATCAAGTATGTCCGTGTAGAAATTTTACCATAACAGGTTGAACAGATATATAAAAGGATGAATAAATATCTTTTATTTGTTGAGTTGGTTATTTTTTGTCGAATACGTTGAATTTGTTGAATATTGATTCCTACTATTGATTTGAAGACTTTTTTCGAATTTTGAATTAGTCTTCCTCAGGGTGAGTTCTAATTAGTTAATTTAGTGGGTCCTATTTTTGTTATGGAAGCTGGGATTCAAATATTAATGCAGGCTAAAATTATAAAGTTTTTCTTCAATCTTTTCTCTTCCTGGCTCCCTCTTTTCAATCTTTCTTCTTCAAAGGACTTGGTGTCCCTATCTCCATTATACTTCACCGCCTTCTTTAGAAAATTACTTACTTCCAGAATATTTGAATTTCGTATATATGACAATGTTCGTTGTCTTAAAATCATGTCATGCTTTCTATAATCTACTGTGATATCTTTCAAACCGACTTAGAGATTACAGGTTATGTTATTGTCGAAAATAATGCTTTTAACAAGTAATTACCTATCTCTATAAATAATATATCTGGTAATATACAATACTGAATACATTTACATTATGGGAATAACATTTTAAGTGGAATAATATTTATCATATTGATCATATGAATATATTATGAGTTCATATTCAATCTGAATGAAACGAATTTTTTCCTTATCGAGATATATAATTATGAAACTTCAACTTGAGATAGTTTTTAAAGAGTTTGAAGATATTTAAGATAAGATGATTATTAGGTATGTAAATACTGAACAATCACAAAAATGCATTTTGACATCACAAATGAATCAGAAACAATCTATATTGGAATATATGTAGATAGGTACGTAAATGAAATTTAAGTTGATTCAATAAACAGACAAAGAATTTCCAACGATTCATTTATTGATGACATATACAAGTGATTCATTAGCCTATTTTGGATTCGTCTACTGGTAATCTGTTAGCTGAGTAAGTTCTGTTCGAAATTCCCGACAATAAATTCGACATTCTGGTAAAATTTCTTCTGTTGGAACAGTTCGATATAAGATAATTATAAATCGGTTTTTGTCTGTGAATTTTTAAAATTCATTTAGTGTTTTGACTATTAGGTATATATTTTGTTGAATTCTGCCTTCTATTTCTATGTGCGGTGTCTGTGTATCCTTGTTAATATATTATGTGTGAAACATATTTTGTTCTTGTAATATTTTTCAAGAAGTTTCGCAATTTCTTTTATTATATAAATTTTATAGTTCTTTTCCTTTTTTTATAGCTTTTTTTTGTTTTATAGTTCTTTTATTTCCCTTGTTCTTCTTTTTTGCGAATTAAAGAATTTATACATCATCTAAAGTTGATGTAATTACTCAAACTTTGGTTAGATAGGAACTACCGATGATATGAGATAGTATTATCAAAAACACTTTGATGTTTTTAGTCTCTGAAAAACCGTCTTTTATTGTTTTCTAAATACGAAAAATAATGAGAAGTTTTAAAAATTAAAAAGTCTAATTAACAAATTATCATGCGACTTCATAATAAATTCTTGGTAATGAAAGCAACATTATGTTCAAAACCAAATAATATTATCAAAATAGGTACCTATATGAGATTATTATCAAACGTACAGCGAATCAATTGAAATCATTCATTACATGAGCATTGAATATATTTATGAAGTAGAGGACGAATATTTTTGTGATTGAACAACAAATATTACCATCATTCCACTATAAATCATATTTATATTCAACGAGAAAAATTTGTAATCTTTAACGAGAAATGTTTCATTTCAATTTCTATCAACAATATCGGATGCGTTTTGTGTCAACATATTGTTTATTCGAAAACGTTATCCAAATGTTGAAGATCATTTATGTTTATTTTTCAGAATGAATCTATGAACGGCAACAACTGGCAGATTTTCTCGTCCGTCAATCTCGACGTAGTGGACATGTACAGGGCGTTCCGTTTTGCTCATTAGATGCAGATCGACATTCCTCGATGATGTAGTTTTTAGGAAGAATTGGAGGCCAAAGATTTTAGAATTTAATTCGAACGAGTCTAGTTTTTAGACAGCCATGGGTCGCACAAGAAGAAATCCTAGGTGTCATACCTTGCCACAGATTTCCGGTGGGAGTTCTGTCAATTTTATCTGGTAAGAGAATTCTGAAGTGTTTGTAGGATAGGTGATCAGATATATAAGAAGTTTTGATGCGACTTTTGAGTTACCTTTTTATGAGGGATAGGATAATTAATCGTTTGACATCTTACAGACAGTCGAAGGCCCTAAAATTAATATTACGCCGGTTATCTGAAGGTGACGTCCAATAAAACGTAACTTTGTTAAGGAAGCTAACATAAGTTAACCTTTTTTTACTGCTCATGTTAAACAAGTTTTCTGTAGTAACCTTACATTTCCACAACAGGTTTCAGTTATTTTGTTTTATTTGGACTGTCTTTCTGAAAGAATAGACTCTCCAGATAACGATGTCATGGTGAGGGAAAAACATACAACGTCCTCTTTCTTACACCATATGCAAGGTGGTCTCCAGCAATAATAAAACTTTCAACGCGGCCTACCATGTTTATCTATTTTAGAAGAGTAAGCTTTTACAAAGTAGATTAGATCAATATTCAGTTTGTATTTGAACAACCCTCGTACAATTTTGGATGAACACATAATACAATATTTAGTTTGTATTTCACCAACCCTCGCAAAATTTTGGATGAATACATAATTCATTTGATGATAAATAAACTGAATCCTTTATTCACACTTCCAAAAAAAAAAGAGAAATTTCAATGTTTTTATTCTTCCAGGAAAAATCTAAAAAATTTTTACGCATATTCACATGTTTTTTTGCACAGAATATTCACGTTCCATTTAATTCCTTGCTTGTTGACATTTTTCAGCTGTTTGACGACAATTCTCTATTTTTGCGAATTAATTATATGTAGTCAACAACGAAGATAAATAATGAATGGTTTATGTTATGCTTGATTTATTTTGGAATTACCGAAGTACGTAATACTTTTATAATTGTAATTTTGGAAAACCTACATGAGTGGATATTTGATACATAATTGCAGTTATGAATTGATTAATTTAGAATATTATATTGAGCATGAGATAGCTATTCATTCTGATTTTCGAGCAGATTTTGAGGAATATTGGTTGTAGGAGAACATTTTTCAACAAATACAAATTAAATTTATCAACTAATGATTAAATTAAGACATATTTATTATGTATTATAATTTTTATTATCATTAAACATGGGAACGTCGAATACATTTTCATTGTGAAACAAACGTTAGTGAACTCAAGGGGTCACTATATCTTTTATAATGTGCAGAGTATTTTTACAGATTACAGTATTACAGAGTACATAAATTCAGCTTCAAGGTAGCCGCCTAATTAGTGGTAGTAAGCTTAATCTTAGGGGTCCAAGTGGCTAGTGCTGTAACCGTAAAAATGTATAGTTGATGAAATAATATTCCGCCTAGAAAGCTGCATCTGGAATGTAGGCCAAGCAACGGGGAACAACTAATAAGGGATTTTTGACATTATTTATTTCAGCAAGCTGACTGTGCCATTAGAAGAAAGGTACTTCATACTTTATTCTTATTATAATTTGTACAAGCCAATAATAAATTTTTTATTGACGATTTATACTGAAAAATCGCATTTTGTTTAGTTTTTCATTTGAAACTTTAAAATTATCTAATTATGCGAAGTCGATGACATTTCAATTGACATTGATCCAATAACGAAAAAAATGAGCCGTCACTTGACCCGACCGAATAATTAGAAGCGGAGAAAATTCGGATTAACTCGAAAATTTATTGTTTATTTAACTAATTAATTACTTCGTTAATTTTTGTCTTATTTGGCTGCGTTTTGGTGGAAAAGTAGCGATCTTGGCGCTCTTCATGTTGGAAAAAAAATTGACACTGTGGTATAATTATTTTTTGCGAATGTGTCGGTTTCAATAAACTAATACGCTCAATTGCAAAATGTCTGGATGCCACACGAATTGTCCAATTTGGTTTGTTGAAACGGATTTCGGAAATATAAGCATACAAATATAAGAAAGCATAAGATAAATATAAGTACAACAATATTTATATCCTGACTTTTCGAAAAAAATATTGAAAAATACACGAAAAAAGGTGCAAATATGACTTCGAAGGGCCAAGCCACGACCACTTTTAATACATATAAATATAAATAATATTATTTATATATAAATAATATATAAATAAATAAATTTGGTAAGGCAACTTTTCATGTAAATATATCCCACTGACTAATAGAAGTATATTTTTACGCAGTGGGGCTTTATCGAAAACATCCTTTTTTTCTTGAAATAATAAATGTTTTACATTTGTCTGTTACATAAATATGTGCTCACAATACCCAATATAATATTCTATATGTTATAAATACGAAAAATATTTGTTCTTATTCGTTCGCAATATACAAAAAGAGTTGAAATAATGCTCAAAACTTTGGGAACAAGCGACTAGGGGAGTAGACCACTAACTCAACTTTGGAACGCCGAGCGACTACGCTCTTCATGGCCTGTATTAAAGGAGGTCGTGGCCAAGCGCTCGTAATGGATGCAGTGGTGGGGGGACTTTGAGAGTAGGAGCGGCAAGTATATGCCAATTGAAATGTCAAAATGAGTTTGCATAATTTATTTTTAATGGTTCAAATGAAACACTAAAAAAATACAATTTTTCGGTATAAATCGTCAATGAAAAATTCATTATTGGTATTTACTTTCCCAAATTATAACAAAAATAAAGTATGAAGTACCTTTCTTCTAATGGCACAGTCGGTTTGCTGAATAAAATAATGTCACAACAAATTCCCTGTTGTCCAAATTCCATCTTGTATTCTGAATTTTCAGATCAAATTCAAATTTCAGTTAAGCACTCCTTTGGTGCTAAATTACACCATCGAGTCGTCGGATGGAGCTCCAACTGCGGCGACCTTATACTTTCAAGAACAATGTTAACTAGAATTCAAAAGGTAGAAACACACTACCTTCTTACTCTCTTGTGCATTTCAAACAAGCTCATATTTGCTTGGGTACAAAAGGACATTGACCTTGAAGCAAACTGGAAATTTATCCAGAGGCGCATGGACGTCAAGACTTCATGTGGACCGCTATTGTGCTGTGTCATATGAATGGAGCACTTCATGTGATCATGTGCATCTTCGCAAATAATTGCTCGCTAACCTGTGCGAACAAGGTTATACGCATTATACTTTCTCATAAGGTAGCGTACATGTAAGCCTCTTGAGCCTTGCTTACTTGCCTTCTTCTTACACAATTGGAAAGGGAAATTGTCTTTAGAAACAGAACACTCTGCCTTCTTCAGTAAATGCATAAGGTCGTAGTTTGCGTTGATGATTCCACCTCTTGATATATTCCTCAATCTACTGATAATTTACGATTTACAAATGACTACTAATACATTTCGAATTCTTGTCAATATTTAATGAATAAAGTTGATTGATCTCGATCTTTTTTCAGTTTTTTGCTCACATGTCTAGTCCTACTACTCGCCGTCGGCGCATCGTCTGGCGACACTCGCGACACTTTCATCAGACACCTGAACAAGATCGGCAAGAATCTTGGCAACGCGCTCAACACGGCCATGAACGAACCGAATTACACGAGCGTCCACGTAAACGTCACCTACGAGAGCAACGCCGTGTACAATCCGAAGGGGCTCGGCGAACTTTACAACATCACCAAGAGTTTTATGAAGATGATACTGCCGGAGGCTGTACCTCGAAGTGAGTAGAAATCTAGGTTCTGATTCTAAAGCCAAAAGAACGTTGGTTGTGAACATAAATTGAGCGACACTTCATTGCCATTTTTAATGAGTTACAATTTGAATTTTGAGTGTATATGAACAAATCCATTTGGTCATACACAATCAACACACTGTACGTTTATAAAATAAACATGTATTTAGGCTGTTGTTAGGTTAGTTCTTGAAACAGTGCCACGATTTCCATTCAAACCGACAGTTTTCAATCTTTTCTCTAGTAAAACACTTAAAATATGTGAAAGAATGTCTAATGAGACAAATACTATGTCGCTAACTAGATGAAAGATAGATATCAGCTCCAAGATATCTTCTTAGTGTCTTTGTGTTCAATAGTTAGAAGCGATGACATTAGTTGCAAGTTATAGATCATCATGATGTGGAATGATTTTATAAGTTTAATCATTCGAAATTTCACTTAACTTTTATACTAAGGCTTGATTTTGTCGCAGGCTATTTCTCTTCGCTTCTCATGGTCACTTTTCTGATTATATCACATCTTAATTTTAGTAGTTTAGGCAGGTACGTCTTTACTTTCATGACGATTTTTTACTTTAGTCTCTGCTAACTTGTTATGGGTAAGGGTGGATTTTATTAATTTAATTTTTATTAACTTCGGTTATTAGAGACCACTATAAAAGTTACACTCTATATCTCCAACAATAAATTTATTTCTTTTAAGTAATTTTCAATCCACATAAATATCGTAGGCTGCTGTCGATTGTTTCCAAGTTATGGCGGCTACAACATTGTTCAAAAGAAGAACATTCCATTAGAAGGCGTTTAACATTAAGTGTGATGTTACATTCTGGACATTTCGCTTTTTCTGTCTTTTGCAATAGGTGTTCGTGCGTTAGGCTGGTATGTCCAATTCTTAAAAGATTAAAATTTTTAACGACTCAATTCTTAACGACTCAAATTTTCCTTCCAGTATTCAGAAATCAGCTTTGATTTCTTCCGATTTATTCTCACTTCGTTTCTAGTCCTGTTCCCATGCGGATGTTATGCGGTGTTTGAGATATGTTTTGTAGTAACTGCTTGAAATGTTGTTGTTGTAGTTGTTCAGATGCCTCTTGGTCAGCTAACTCGTTTCCTAGAATACAAAGGTGAGACGTAAGTCCCAGGATTTTCATGATTTTGTTCACTGATTTAAAAGTGAACTATCGATACTTTATATGTTTTAGATGGACGCTCTTACGATATAATCGTCTCAGGCTTGTAAAGCTACTCATAGAGTCAGTAATTATGAGATATTTGTCACCTCCGTTTTGCGGCATATAGCACAGGGCTTTAAGAATTGTGTAAGATTCTGCTGATGATGTACTGAGGCTTTAGTTTGTAGAATATTGTGCTTGCTGGTCTTGTAGTTGCCGAAGCCACGCCTACGTCACTTCTGGTCGCATCAGTATATATTTGCTAGAAGTCTGGATGTGGGTCAATAATTTCCTCAAAGGCAGTATCATGCTAGTATTATTATGTATTATGCTAGGTGACGTAACCTTCTTGACATAGATTGATAGTCCATAATTGCAGTATGGGGTTTCGATAACTCAAGGAGTAACACTTATCTGCGTATCTTCTATGGTTGAAGGGAATTGCGTATTAAATTGCCGCCATTCTCAGCATTCAACAATTCACGTCTTTGCTCTTAAGAAGATCAATATTAACTGGATTCGGTTTCATCTGTGTAAATGATCAAACTTGAAATCATTTAATTCTCAATATTTCTGCTAGGTATATAAATGTGGTAATTTACAATTAAATGTTACTTGCTTGAGATGTTCCTCTTTATACTTGATTTTTACCGGACTGGCATGGGTTCACTTACTTTTACAAGTCTCTTTCACAAGGAAAAGACACAGAATTGAGTGCAATTATAGCGTCGGTGGTCAGGTTCTTTCTCGTTCTGATAAGGTGAGAGATCTTGGTGTAGTCTTCGATCAGAAGCTTTCCTTTGTCCCACGCATTACCCAACTTATTTTATCTGCCTATATATATGGATTCGTTATATGCAATGGCAAATATTTTAATAATTCCTCAACACTCATAGGATTATTTAATACCATAATCCGCAGCAAGTTGGGGTATAGCAGCACGATCTGACATCCTATTTACACTTGCCATCAACGCCATCTTGAGGCTATTCAGAGAAAGTTCTTAAAATTCTCAGTTTGGAGGAAGGATAAAGAGTATCCACAGAGAGGAGTCAAAAATAACGAATTATTACTCGATTCAGTTTAATCTCATTGCAGAGTAGGAGAGAAACTTTATCACTCAAATTTTTGTACAAATTACTGCACAATAGTATTGATTGTCCTCCTCTTTTCTCCGCTTTGAAATTTAGTAATACATAATTATTCCACCTAGAGACTCCGAGGACCAACACCCTAATACAATTCCCCATTTGGTTCATGAAGTCTACAATCAATAGAGTTGCCAATAATTGTGACATTTACTTTGTCTCCATAGAAGTTTTTATTAGGAGTTATGTGAACAAAGCGAATTGTCTAAAGTGAATTGATTTAGATTGAGTTCTTTGTAATATTTCATTGAATGTTATTATTTAGTTATTAGTTACTACTTTAGTTTTTTTTAGATAATATTGAGCTCTTTGTTATATCTCATTCATTTTCTGTAATTGGATTATACCTGTTGAGAATAAAGAACTAATTATTATTATTTATTACTTTCTCAACCATATATTATATGGTTTCTATTATTTGTGGTCCAAATTTTAGACCACGGAGTGGAACGTTCGATGATGTTCGAGAACTAAAGATCAATGCTTAGGATGAAAGGATATCTGTATATCGGTATTGTGAAAACGTTGTAGATTCATCAGAAGAATAAGTAGTTTATGAGTGAGGGATTTGTGTATACATTTGTGCATATATGCCATAGATAGACTTTATTCTGTTACATCTTTTATGAAATCAGTAAATTTCATACTTCAATATTGCTTTCGAAACTTGATAATTTATTCGTTTTTTACAGATATCCTGACGGTAGAGAACAACTCCGTCAGAGTCGATGCTAGAGGCCACGTATGGGATCTACTTCTTCAGTACTCGGTCGTGCTGGTGATATGCCTAGTCGTAGTGCTGTTAGGGGCATCGATGCCCGTCTGTGGCGTCTTCTTCTGCTGCTGTCGTTGTTGTGGCAAGTGTGGCGCCCGTTCAAGACCTTACGACAAGAAGCATGACCTGTGCCGCAGGATCTACCTCGCTACGTTGCTCATCGTTTGTGGCACTCTTCTTCTGTAAGTACGCTACGATTCTTGGTTTGAAAATGCTCATAAAGACCACTATACCAGGTGTAAATATCGCATCTGGAACAATCTGATATTATTTTTTATTCTTATCCAAATTTTTCAGTTCGGATATCGAAGTTTCTGGTCATTGTATCAAAAGTAGGAATTCATAAATATGTTCCAATCAGAAATATTACTCTGCTCTAACAAAAGACAAGAAATAGACTGAATAGACACCTTTGATAAACTAATAGGCCGCAAGTTTTTGTAATCCTCAATATTCTCATTTTTGGGCAACGGTATTACCAGAGCAGCTTTCCATTCTTCTGGAAAATAGTTTTCTAATAAACATGAATTAATAATATTCAAAAAATGATTTCCCAATGATGGCAAACAGAGTTTCAACATTTATTCCATCTATACCAGCATCGGTAGTTTTGATTTTTAGAATCACAACTAATATCACAATACAAACAATGAGTAATTGTCTTAACAATTTTCAAATCATTTTCACTACTAATGTACAATGCAAGCAATAATCGGTTGTAAATATGAACTGGATAAAGTATGTATTCTTTATTATATAGATACCAGATAGAAATAGAAATACAGTGAAAAATAACCATATTTCCAATATAAGAATGAAATTTTTTCCTCATATTTGTGAAACGCCGTTCAGTCGTTTTATATTTACTTCAGTGAGCGATAATCTATTTTTTATCAGTTAAAAATGATCCTAACGATGACTGTACTTTTGATAATCCAGAGCAATTGAACTTTCAATTGAATTTTTTCTTCATCACTCGAGTTGCAATGTCTTATCGATCGATCAAAGTGATCTCGATGAGAATCTGTTAATTATTTCAATTGATCGATGAACTGACTAATCATTCTTCGTTCCATGAAAGCGAAATTCTATACTTCGCATGTACTGATAGATATTGTAAGGAGCTTGTAATAATTAAAGCATTTGTCTTTCGTAGGTTCGGAGTCGTTTGTGCTTTCGTCACAAATGAACGCCTGCAGAGCGGCGTGCAAAATCTGCCCGAAGATGTGAGAAAATCGGTCAGAGATACGAACAAATTTCTGAACAATACCAACGGCCAAGTCAACATTTTACTGAAGAAGAACTTCAACGAATTTTACGGCTCGATTAGCCTCAGTTTGGACGGTAAGTTTTCACCTATAGATGTCAGATTTGATTCTCGGGCAATTCATTGAGTAATTTTATCGGAATTAAAAAAAATGTGTATTAATAAGTAACTAAATCCAAGTTGGTGAGGATATCAGAGAATCCAAATTTGTAGCGTCATTTCTGCACAAGGAGTGCATGGGCAACTTTATCAAAAGCTAGTGTTGACCTGGTTACGGTCTAAGGGCCGTCGTCGGCCGTCTGACGGCTGGATATATAGCATTATAGACTACAATTTCAAAAAGTTTGGAAAAGTTTGATAAGATGGATATTGACCTGTAGTTATTTACAACAGAAGGATCACCTTTTTTCAGAACAGGTCCTATCTTGACCGATTACCATATTTTGGTAAAGTGCATAAATACAATCTTTCACAATAAAACTTGGTATTTCATCGGGACCAGACTTAAGTTTATTAGAGCTTCTTAGCGGCAATAATGATTTGATTTAGAGTTATTGAACTGATACACATCGCGTCGTGACCATCGTGACCATCATTATACTGAATTGCATTTAACTTTAGCTCGCGCTGGACCATGTTGCGAGTTGCTGTGAGGGAAATTATTTGAGTTTGAATGTGGCAAAGTGTAATGTTGTCTTTTTCACAAGGAAAAGAGACCGAATTGACTGTGATTATAGCGTCGGTGGTCAGGTTCTCTCTCGTTCAGATAAGGCGAGAGATCTTGGTGTAGTTTTCGACAGGAAGCTTTCCTTTGTCCCACACATCACCCAACTTATTTCATCTGCTGCGAAAATATATGGACTCGTTATACGTAATGGCAAATATTTTAATAATTCCTCAACATTCATAGGACTATTTAATACCCTGATCCGTAGCAAGTTGGAGTATGGCAGCACAATCTGGCATCCTATTTACACTTAGGCTATTCAGAGAAGGTTCTTAAAATTCTTAGTTGGGAGGGAGGACAAAGTTTATCCACAGAGAGGAGTCAATCATAACGAATTATTGAGTACATTTAGTTTAATCTCATTGCAGAGCAGGAGAGAAACTTTATCACTCATATTTCTGTACAAATTACTGCACAATAGTATTGATTGTCCTCCTCTCTTGTCCGCTTTGAAATTTCGTGTTACAGGCAAAATTGTCGTTATACAGAATTATTCTTCCTAGAGACTCTGAGGACCAACTCCCTAATACAATCCCCACTTTTCAATAGAGTTGCCAATAATTGTGACATTCACTTTGACTCCATAGAAGTTATTAGTAGGAGTTATGTGAACAACGAATATTGACTAAAATGAATTGATTTATATTGAGTTCTTTGTAATATTTCATTGAATGCTATTATTTAGTTATTAGTTACTATTTAATTTTTTTCAGATTAGATTGAGCTCTTTGTTATATCTATTTTATTTTAATTATTTAGTATTCAACATTATGTTATTATTTTCTGTAATTGGGTATTATACCTTTTAAATATTTGATAGTGTTGGCGTTTACTCGATGTAAATCCATTATAATTGAATATAAACTTAAATTCAAACACTTGAACTTATGATTTACACTTCATTGACTACATAGCATGACGCGTTTCGTCGTTACAAACGACTTCTTCAGATGCTTACAGAATAATATTATTCTGTAAGCATTCTGTATTTAAGTTTATATTCAATTATACCTTTTGAGAATAAAGAACTTATTATTGAAGAAGTGCGCCATTATGTGCTAATTGCTAATTCCTTCGTATGACTTTCCAGAGTGTTCCGACATAGTGTTCAAGGAGCTTGAACAAATCTCGAACGCCAGCTCGATGGATGAGATAGCCAGCATCGCCAGACAATTCCCGAACTTCAGGAGCGACTATGAACTGCTCAAAAAGTCAACTAACGATCTAAGAATTTACGCTTCTCAGCTCAACGACGGTAAATTGATATTTTTCTTTTCAAGAATGCGAAATATTCATTGGTTTCAATTTCCAAAGTAAACAAAGTGACAATTATCTAAACACACAGTGTTTTCAGTAAATTATGCTACTAAGTTTTCGTCAAAGTGGGTCGAAACAAATGTTATTGTGAACTAATGCGTCCTGGTTCGGTCTAACATCCATTGTTCCTTTCGTACGTTTCGCTAGCATTCGTTTCAGGATGTAGACTGTCTTCTAGATCTAGAAACGAGGTTGGAACGACCTTGAAGATTTTCGCGACTCCTGCTATCGAAACGTAAGAAAGAAATTTCAAGGGACGAGGACTTTTAGACCCCAAGCGGAACATCAGTTCATCAACTAAGTAGTACCAATGTACTATTACCAGTACAATCAGTGTATTATATTTTTCAATTTGGTGGAAATCGATGAGAATAAGCTTGTTTTGTTCCCCAATATATCAATATGAATTTTCACCAATTAGTAGTGAATCTGAATCTAAATTTTTCTTCTCTTATTTCAATTTTATCTGACCGTTTTTTAGCCGTGCGGAGAATTAAGAAGGACTTACTCATCACACTCCAGAATTGCAACGGGAAAATGGACCAGTGTACTGCGTTAAACAGGGATATTAGTAGGCTGCAGACCAACGTGGATTTTGACAGGGTGAGCCATCTGATTTCAGACCTTGTGATTGAGAATTTTCAACTAATGTTATTGAAGATTGAGCGTGTTAACTGAAGAACACGGCAATTAAAATATGGTTCAAAAAAGTACTTATTTAGTGAAAGGTAATGCATAATATATCTATTAAAAAAATGTTTTCTGTTTGTTGACATCAGGAATGCGTACTAGCCTGCAATATGGCCTTTTCTAGCTCACGAAATCAATGACATCCTGTGGTTTTAATTTTTGCACCAAATGAATATTCAATATATGTATGTTTTTGTGATTCTTGCATTGTCTGCTTCCGAGTAACCTTTCATAGAGACTCAATTCCAAAAACCACGATACTTATCTTCATACCTCTTCCACATTTTTAATTCCGCCTGTTCTGATCTCAGACTTTCTTTTGGGGCTCCTTGAATATGATCGATCATACAATTTAAGATGTGTTATGGTCTCTTCTAGCTCACGAAATCAATGACATCCTGTGCTTTTGAATTTTGCACCAAATGAATATTCAAGATATGTTTTTGTGATTCTTGCACAGTCTGCTTACGAGTAATCTGTCATAGCGACTCAATTTCAAAAACCACTAAACTTATCTTCATACCTCTTGCTCATTTTTAATTCCATCTCTTCGGATCTCATACTTTCGTTTGGGGCTCCTTGAATTTGATCACTTATACCATTTAGGATGTGATATGGCCTCTTCTAGCTCACGAAATCAAAGACATCCTGTGGATTTAATTTTTGCACCAAATGAATATTCAATATATGATTCTTGCACAGTCTGCTTCCGAGTAACCTGTCATAGCGACTAGCATATTTTAAATTCCATCTCTTCGGATATTAGACTTTCTTTTGGGGCTCCTTGAATTTGATCGATCATAGCATTTAGAATGTGATAGTTAATAATTATGAATAAATTTAAATAACACTCTTCATAAAGAAATTATATGAGTTTATTCAGGACTTACGCCAACGAAAGCATTTTTTGAATAGAAATTATATGAGTTTATTTATATAACTCATTTATATAAATCATAATATATCTTAATTATTAAATTTTTAATCCGAAACTTATCCTTAGTTTAATGAAAGTTGTGATAGTAACTTTGTACAATTGTATTTTTATTCCCCTATATTGCTAGTATGGATATTTATAATGAAATTTCACTAAACCTAAACATTGAACCTTTTTAATATAAGAAAATATTTTTCATGCAGTACATTGACAGATATTTTCCAAGGGTAAGTGTTTGAATGAACACGCGACACATAATTTCGATAATTATTTACTGCTATTTCTTAGCGTTAGATTTTCTGAAAAAAATTTCTCACCTTTGTATTTACTTAGCTGCCGGATATTCAAGCACAACTGATCGAACTGGACAGAATACTGGCCAACACGAACGTGGACGATATATTAAAGGGAGAAGAGAAGCTGCGACAGATTCAAGTCGACATACAGAACGCTGTCAAGGACAAGACCGACGAGGCTAAGAAAAAAATCAGGGAGGCGGGTAAGATTATTTTTCTCTACTCGATACTCAATAAGAGTACAGTTTTTCAATCCGTTTGTGTAAAAGGGGTTTTTGTCCGTATATTCTAAAATTTTCCATGGACTGTTAGATCATTTCAGATTACATAACAACAAACAACAGAAATTATATCTTGTTTCATCAAATAATTAGTAGGTTCATGTAAATATCACTTTCAATAAAATTTAAGCTTTATCGAAATAACCATTTAATTACAATAAACAGATTTTAATATGAAAAATTTATCACAATTAAAATAAAATAAAACTAGGTATTTTGGGATTTTCACTATATTTTGTTGAACATATCGATATTGTTTCACCAATACAGTGGCTTTCTGTGAATTAAACGATATTTTTCATTTCCATTATGTTAGATTTTTGTTGAAATTCCGAAGCCCTTCCATGAACTTTACTAGTTAAAATCGAACTCTGAAAGTCATCATAAATCATTTGACTATCGCTCATGCAACTAATCATCTTGTTTAATTGTTCTTTTGGTGGCAAAACTAACATTTTGACATCATCTCATAATATGCTTAAAAAGTAAGCCATAGTTATCTAACTCTGATCAAAATATAAATTATTATATTTTATTCTTCAGAATATACGACTTTATAATACATTGTGTCTTACGAATTACTTTATATTTTAAGGTCACACTATATCTAGCAACGCCGACAAAATATCGTCGTACATAAACAAATTTAGAGGCTTCCTCAATGAAGTGGAGACTGGAAGAGGAGGTGATGAATCCGCCCTGGATACTGCACAGAGGTATATCGATCGGTATGACCCCTATCGGTACTACGTCGGACTAACCGTATGTGTAATTCTGCTGTTTATCACGACGTTCGTTGTCTTAGGACTTATTTGCGGCATCTGCGGCAAACGACCTGGTGGCTACGGCGACGACTGTTGCAACAAGGGCAGCGGCAGCCAGTTTTTGCTGTGGTAAGTGAAAATTAATCTTTTTTCAAGTATTAGGGTTCCATACTTGTGTCGTATTTTTTCAATCACTGTGTTATCCTCAGATGACCATACATTTTGATGTTTGGAATAACTATAAATCGACATTATATTAATAACTTGCTTTAATATTTTATTTTTTCTATTCATATATTGCAATAACGTGAATGGATTTTATTTGCCAATTAAAAACAATGAATGTTTCAGCGGCGTGATGTTCATGTTCTTCTTCACCTCCATCATAGCTGTTACCGCACTGGTGTACCTATTAGTAGGCATTGTAGCTCAAGAGGCGGCTTGCAAGTCGCTGCGAGACCCATCAGACAGCCGCTTGTTCGCCCTGGTGGACCGTTTCAACCTCTCCGAGTACGGTTTACACGGAAAACTAAGCCAAGTCATCTCTCGTTGCCATCGTAACGAGACCGCTTACGTCGCGTTCGACCTCCGTCGACATTTCGACGTCGACCGGGTTTACGGTTATCTGGACGAATTCGACATCGAGAGGGCACTGAACGCTCTTGACAGGACCACAGCCGAGATCAACTTCCGCGATTTTGTCCTGCTGACGCCGATGCAATTGAACACACTGAAGAGTATCTCCGAATCGGATTTTCCCAACGTGGATTTCAACAAGTTCCTGGACGAACTTAGCGCGAACTTTACCAGCATCGACCTCAAAGTGATACGACAAGAATTGACGGCGGCAATTCGAAAGGTCAGGGAGGATGCCGATAATGGTCTCAGGAATGACGAATTGGGTCTGAAGTTACAAAGCGTCTTAGAACAGTTAGATTTCTACGAGAAGAATGTTGTCAGACCGATGCAGGAGATCGCTCAGATAGTCAGGGACACTGCGACCACTTTGGATAAGAGGCTTCGTTTGGGTCATGGCAGTTTTCGAGAAGGTATGATGGATCTCATGCAGAAAGTGAAACAAGCTCAACACACCCTGAGGGAGGAGGGGCCGAAATTAATTAAAGAGGTGAGTTTCTGTTTGACGTGACGGTTTCGCTTCTCCTATGAAAAGATTGATGATTGATAATAACCCATTTTTTGTATCTTCCGTCATCTGATGAACTAAATTCTCTAATCAAAATTTCGGAGAAGTCCTGGAATTCTGATTGTTCCATTTCATTTTTTCATTGTTTGTTCATTTCAAATTTGTTCATTGATTGTTTTATTTTGGTAAAATTTGAGTATATATGTAATGAGGAGATCCCCGGGGATATACTTTTGGATAACTTCTCTTTTCTAAATACATATGTTGTCTACAGGCTGCTGCCGACTTCGCTCGCGACATTCTTGAAGAATGCAAGAAGTACATGGATAGAGTGGTAAACATGACTAAGAAGGAAATCGGTAAATGCGGCCCGGTCAGCAATGCCTTCAACGCCACCCTGACGACTGTGTGTGACAAGATCGCCCTTCAAATGGTGAGTAGTTTTTGTTCTCTTGCTCAGAAGTTTTTTCAATTGTGCGTTCTTGAGGTTCGATAACATAATAACCTGATTGATTACCAATATTAGCAATTTTGCGGTTCCTCGAAATCCATCATTTGATCGGAGAACCTTCGTTTCTAAGTGATAACCAAATGATAAATACAAAACGCTAATTAAAAATGAACTTAGTTAGTGGACTTTGGGTTGAATTGTTTTTCTACATTTCGAATGCTATAGAGACGAACCTCTATCATTCGTTATATTCTTGTTATATTTTTCCATAACAATCGTACCTTATCGATATTTGGTCCTAATTGCAGCTACGCTAATCTGCACATCGGTCACATCAGACTTTCTTTTTGTACTTTACAGTCACGAAACGTAATATAAAAGTCCTCTTTGTTGGCTAGAAGATAATCACGCATCATTGCGCAGTTATTGTAATTTTAGATGTAAAAGATCTAGAAACTTGACTAATCACAGTGGCCGTCCACAGTACAATTTAGCTTGTTGTCGTTTGATAAGGTAATATTTTGTCAAATATGCGGTTTGCAATTATATTACACATGTCCTAAGTAATTTGAGAAATTGGTGAAACATATAAGCAACGTGGCATCTTATTATCGAATGATAGGTATACTCAAATCTATTAATTCATGAAAGCAGCAACAATAATAAATATTATGGTATCTTGTCAGAGACATAAATGGACAAAAATGCTATTTCTACTATTTCCACCAAGTATGGCAGGAATTCACTGCATCTCTGCCATATGGCAGAAAAGTGGGAGCGGTTGTTGCCAAATGTGTGAAGCTGTTAACTCCCGTCACAACTTCATGTGAACCTCCACTTCTTGTAAATCTATCTTCATTAATAATTACATACTCACCTTACCGTGTTTATATATTTATAGATGTTTGTTATATGTTAAAGAAAATGAAGATAGGTTTATTAAATTGAATAGTAATCATGAGTATTCAACAAGGAACAGTAATGTGCTACTAATTCCTATGCATAAAACAGCTAAATTTGAGCACTCTCTCTATTATCAGAGTATTAAAATCTTCAACCATTTACCATCGAATTTGAAAGTACTGAAAGCTTATTCGTTCAAGAGGAGAGTTAAATCTCGGCTCTTAACAAAGTCATACTATAGTGTGGCAGAGTACTTCGATGATTTGGATGTAGGCAATAATGTATGAATCAATTTTTTGTATCATATGTTTGTATATTTTTTTACCACAAATGTCCTTCACCATGTGAAGTTGTCTCAAATGTTTAATATTTCTTAGGTAATTTTTTCCTTTCATTTTCGAAGAAAGTTGTATATCATTGTGAATATAAATTCAACCAATATTTTTGTTCGAGGACATAATGGAAGATCAGACTCATAACTGAGTTCATTCCTTTTGGGAATAATCTTCTTAGTTGTAATTATTGTATCGATTGATTGAATGTAATTTTACAATGTAAGGAATACGTCTCAAAACATTTTATTTTATTATTATATTATTATTATTACTTAACCTAATCATAAGAAATATTCCTTTGCAGTTCATGAACAGAAATATTAATGAATATTTTTTTCAGAATGGTTTATGGTTCACTCTGGTCTGTTCCATGCTAGTCTTCCTACCAACCATTGTGATTTCGGTGAAACTTGCAATCCTCTACCAAAAACAAGTGCCATTCAGTGATTATTACGTTGAAACGTAAGTATATCAAATTTTAAGTTATATTATATTCAATATATATTCGCAGATTCAATCTGGCATCCGTGCAAGTTGCAGGCATGTTTCTATATATTATTTTCTTATTGTTGTTTTTGTTGTGGTCAATTTCAAAAGATACCCCAGTATCTTTTTCTGTTATTTTGCAGCGAATATTTGTATCCCGCGAATGATAACATACCGTTGAACAGGTGAGTATTTTTTTTTGAGTAAAAATGCATGCGATTTGTTTTGCTCTTGGTCAGTATATTTTCGAGTTCATATGTAGGTGATTGTTTTTGCAATTATTATTGTTTTTTCTTTTTGTGATTTAATTTTGCATGTTTGCCTTCGTTATAGATTTGGCAATTTTAGGGGGGACTGAAATATCCACTCTTTTTGGTTTTGTTTTATTATCATTAATTATATTCTCCAGTTTTCAAAATTTTTATGTCTTCTTTAGTAGATATATAGTAGAACGCTGTATATATACTTGCAGCAGCCATAGTCATAAATACCATTAAGCCGCTATTACCTTAAATCATCAAGTAAGGGGAAATCTGGTGAATATTTTTTATTATATCTTAGGAATGAACCAAATTTATAGAAGAATTTGTCTACTTATTGCGTCAATTTTGTAGATTGGGTAATTGCAGTATGTATTTGGCATGTATTCAGTTTTGTATTTATTAACGATAATATTATATCATGTAGTTGTATTGCGTTTTCAATAAGAAAAAAACAAAGTCTGCCAATCAGAATCTCAATGTCGTCATTAATCTCGTTCAAAATTTTCATAAAATGGACTTCAGATTAAATGAATTTCAGATTATCTTCAGATTTAAAATGTTCATTGCGCAGCCGTCATTTTGCAGAGGCAACTTTCAAAACTTCATAAATTCGACGATTATTTTCTGAAATTTAAGTTATATAAAATACTCTTAGCGCAGCCGCCATTTCTGTGCTGTCGCTGTATCTTCGGAAATAGTTTTGAAAATCTTGACAGTGTCTTTCGAAAATGAAATCTGTTGAATTTATTTTGCATGCCTTTTTAGTGAGAGGTATTTTTACATAATGAAAAACTATCATTTTATAATAACGTTGGGTTTGTCAAGTTACATTGTCACATTAGATACATGAAAAATAAAAATAGTGTTAAGTAAGATTCGCTGATCTCTTCGTGAGACATGGTAAATTGAATGAAAAACTTCTGGCTTAATTTCACATAATTGATTGTTTCTTGACAAACTGACTTGTACAACTTTGAAAATGAGGTAACACCTCGAAACAATTGTCGAACAACATTATAATTCTGGGAAACTAAGCAACGTATTTTATATTCAATTTACATTTCCTTATTAAGTTCTTCTATTGATTAATTTCTTTTAGCTCAAGGGAATACTTTAGGTATTCAATTTTCATTTTATATGAATAAAATTTTTTTGAGATACAATAAATGAATAACTACTTTGTACTTCTTTTTAGTTTCGAATAACTTCGAAACTTGAAAGTAAATTTTTTAATACAAATAAATTTTCCAAATTTTATTTAGTTTTCATTTTTAGATTCATATACACCAAGTTCTTTTGATTTTCATTATGAATTATCAATTGTCATAGTAATTGTAATTTAACCTTAAACTATAAAGTTGTTTTATTATTTTTTTTTGTTCGAAAAATTGTTTTCATATTGATTGTTACTTTTCCGACTGGCTCTTTTTGTTAAATTAAAAATTTTGTCTGTTACTGAATTTTGATTTCATATTCATTGCTAATGGAAATTTCACAAAAAGTGCTTCATAGATCACATCGTTCAAAACATTTAAATTATTCAGATGATTTTTAAAAATTGTGTTAAAATCCGTTGGACTTCAGGTTCAGGTTTTGGATTTCCTTGTGTGTTCTCTTGTCATTGAAATTTTCCTAGGAGGGTAGGAACGTTTACACACCTGGCGCCCAAATACTTTTTTATGTTTTGCTTTGCGCTCGTGTTGCGGCTTGAAGCGCAATCGGTTCCAGAACAGTTTCAAGACATTGTTCTCTTTTCGCAGCGGCCGCGGTGGCAAGGAGAAACGGAAGAAGGGCAAAAGGAGGGAGGATCGGACACAGCTGACCTCGAGGACGGGAAACGCGGAGTTGGTACCGAGGGAGGTGGCTAGCAGCTCTACACACCAAGACGCCAGATACTCCGACATGGCCCCCAAGTAAGGAAACGTTCAATTCATGTGGATTCATGTTTTTTACATTAATATTTGATGTCCGCGCGTCATACCTCTTCAAAATATACGTCTAAATTAAGAGAAATTATAAAATTTAAATCCGTATTCAATCTTCCTATATAAGATCTTTCAAAGTAAAAACAGCATCGCTAGTAAAAGTTAACTTAATGTTCAGAATATACTAGGAGTTTAACATGACATTCAATTCACACTATAGAGATATAGACTTAGACAATTCAATTTTATGTTTTATTTCTAACGATCATTCTTCACTTAGTACTGGAAAAATTGAACCCTTAATTTTTCGTTTCAGCGGACATTTCGAGTACTACCGAGACGACTTCGTATACTGCCGACACTTTAATCTTTGACCGTTGATTATAAGACAAACGAGACGAATGGAACTTGCCTACACGCAATTGCGTTTTTCTACTTCGACAAGGAAAACCTACTGACGAACTTACATTTCTCTACGGACTATCGTTTGAAAGTATTGACTGAGTCACATATTTAGTCCTTATTCCTGGTGAATATGTAATTAATGGAATATGTATTGGTGGATAAAATACCACCAAAAGAATGATTGCCTCTTGACTTAACGCGCATGCGCTAACATCGTAACGAACTGTCAAATATGTGAGGTTATGAAGATTTACATTTCAAATTCAAAAATTGAATGAAAATATGACAAATTAGATCTGTCATTTGCTGAGTCTAAAAGTTTGATATCATGTACACGAATTGTGCTTTTCGTATCAGCTGACGTTCCTATGATTTGTATTTTTTTAAAATCAATTTTGATTGTCATAAATAATGCGCCTGTGCAAAGTTTCCTATATTCTGGGATTCTTGAATTATATTTTATCATATATTGAATTTTTACACAGATTTCCACACAAATGTTTGACAGATTATGTTTGACAGATTATGTATCCTGTTTTCACTAAATCTAATAATCGGAAAACGCCATGCTGTCTTCCGAACTTTTACAAACCTGTGACCATTCAACGTCGTGCCAGGCATCTATTTTTCTGTGTCTCATTTGTTTTAATTAGTCATAATTAGACATTATGTTATGAATATCTGTCGTGTGTAGGAATTGGGAGGAATTTCCTGCCGGAGGACCGCCTCAATATCAAAGAGCGCCGACGGAATACGAGAGACCGCCACCGTACTATTTCCCTGGTACAACCACGTGAGTATTTTTCCTGTTTTTGTATTCTCATCAAGAAGCTCTTATCGACCATCACACGTAGCGAGTTTGTCCGTTTAGCTTTCCCTTTTCGTTCCTCAATAATAGTCGCTTAATTAGGAGGAAATTCGACGACAAATTCTTCTTGGATACTATGTTCATTCTGTTCGATATGAGCCAAACAAATTGGAAATAATAACGAGTTATATAGCATATAACTCGTAAGTAATATATATATATATATATATATATATATATATATATATATATATATATATATATATATATATATATATATATATATATATATATATATATATATATATATATATATATATATATATATATATATATATATATATATATATATATTTAATATACTCTTGAGTATACGAGTACGAGGGTGGGGTGAAAAGTTTCCTGCCTGTCGAAGAAAAAAACGTTTTTTTTTGCTTTATTTTTTAACATAATCTCCATCAACACTGATAGATTGCTCATAACGGTGTTCTAATTCAATTATACCAGTTTGAAACGTAGATTCGTCAAGGTCCTCAAAATACTGATTTATAATTTTGATAACATCTTCGTTGCTCCCAAATATTTTACCTACAAGCCATTTTTTGAGGTTAGGAAACAGGTAATAGTCGCTGGGGACTAAGTCTGGTAAGGTTTTGAACATGGCAACAATCGACGAATGCGCTGGCGCGTTATCGTGATGAAACAAAAATTTCTTCTTCTCCAAATGACGTTGCTTAGTTTGCACCTCGCCCTTCGAAAGTTGCAATGAGTCTGCGTAATAGTGACCAGTGATAGTCTTATCCTTTTCAAAATAATCAATGTATATAATTCCTCTCGCATCCCAAAGAACAGTAGCCATAACCTTGTTTGCCGATAAAATTGTTTTTGCCTTCTTTGGAGTTAGTTCCCCCATTCCAACCCACTGTTTTGACTTGTCTTTATTTTCAGGAGTGTAGTAGTGAACCCAAGTATCATCAGCAGTTACGAATCGACGCAAAAAATCGTTTGGATTACGCCTATACAGCGCCAAATTTTCGGTAAAAATGTTTTTTCGAATCAGTTTTTGGCCGAGAGTTAGCAAACGCGGCACCCATATTGCTCACAATTTTTCTATGCTCAAATGATTGTGCAAAATATTTCGCCCACGTTCAGCTGACATCGGCCGGTCTTAGCTATCTCATGCATTTTCCCTCTGCGGTCTACGAATACTATTTGACGGATTTTCTCAATCATTTCTGAAGTTGTGACCTCAACGGGCCGTCCTGAGCGAGGCTCGTCCGAGGTGCTCTCACTACCCATTTTGAATTCAGAAACCCACTGCTTAATAGTTGAATATGATGGGGATGAGTCTCCTAGTGTTGAATTCATCTCATTCTTTTATTTGTTTTGGTGTAATATCTTTCAAATAGAAGTATTTGATGACAGCACGTTTCTCCAGTATTTTCTCGCGCAATGTGCTCACAAACGCAAACTAACGTAGCGATTGGGCTGAAACATTTACATACAAGACTGAAACATTACATTCAGTAGGAATGACACTGTACGACGCCGCTCCAAATGTAGAGCTAGTGGCGCCATCTCTTGGCTAGGTCGGAAACTTTTCACCCCACCCTCGTATATTAAAACTTTTCGTATTGACCGCTTCTATTTTTCATTCGTGCCATTTTACCACAAATTTTGTGGCGATTGTTTACTTTAGGCTGAAGTCGTCCAACTTTTCGTAATGTGAATATTATATAAAGTTTCATATGGTGTTACTGTACCCAAACAAAAACTTAGAGAAGAATACAGATCACTGATAAATCCCAGTAATTGCAGCTAATAAAAAATTTTCAAAAACGCACATAAAAATTCTAATAATTGCTTTTGTAGCTTTCTTAAACCTGAAGCGAAGAGCTTTCGCATATCTTAGAAAACTACAAACAAAATAATGAATCTTCGGTAAATTATTCTTAGCATAAAATAAGAAAACGTTACGTCGCAATTAGGATCGAGCACTTAAAATCTTTGGTTGCTTCAAGTTGTTCCAATTTTTTGAATTGATAAAATTAATACAGAATACAAAAGAGGGGTGTAATATATTGATACATGCTAAGGGGGTTGAGTGTTAATAAAAATTAGACACCATTTCAATGATAATTTTCATGTTTTTCGATTTTCAAAAACTGGTGAAATACCTAAGAATACGAATACAATATCCCTTGTAATTAATTATTGTAATTGCTGTGGTTTCTAGAAGTTGTTATCCTATTCAGTTTCCTCCAGTTTGAAAATCGAGTTGTAAGATGTTTGTATAAAATATAGCGTATATAGTATCCATAGAAAATTATAAAGTATTCATAGACCGTTTGTGTTTGTTATAATTAATTTTCTTTTTAAACATGAACAATCAAGCACCTTCAAACAATATAAAGTTAAACCATTTTAACCCTCGATCACTCGCGCAGTTTTTAGCCTCATGAGCACTCGCGGGGAGTTGTGGCCACCCCACATATTAAAAGTGCATTTATATATATATAATAGCGGTTAATGGAATTATGCCAGCATTTCATTATTTAGTGTTGTATGATGTATGTGAATAAAAAACCTAAATTTTACAATCAACTTTATTATTGTTCTACAAAACATTATAATAATCAGCCTTTTCAGTCATAATATTGAGATCTTTCCTCAAAGAACTAAAAAAAAAACTTCTTCGTTTTTAACATAAACTTTCTCATTGAAAAACATAAATATAAAAATGAATTAACAAAATTAAAAAAATAAATCTTATTTTTCGTAACAAGAACTACAAATTAACTTCATATGTTTTTGGCATATGTGGTTTGTTTGCAAAAATTGCAGTGACTCAACGTTTTAATATCTTTAGAGCGTGGACAAACAATACAACGCTGCTTTTTTGTTGGTGACATTACTTCGGTGCTTGATCCAGGAGTATTCAACATCCTCTTGAGTGTTTTCGGCAACCCTGGTTGTGAAGATCTTCTTTCAAGGTGACCTTGAAGCATGCGCAAACCCAATGATTCCAAAAACTCAGGCCTTTTCATGTTACGTTCCGATTGGGCCATATTCCAATTGTAGATAACATTGGCATTGATACCAGAAGTATCCAGCATATGAAAGAAAAATCTCATTGGCCAACGTGAACATATCCTCGAAATACTGTAGTTGCCACACATTTGGTCGGCCGTGTCCACGCCGCCTTTTGTTTCATTGTAGAATAAAACAATTTCTGGCTTTTGCTCATTTGTAGCTGTTGTGATAATGTTGTCATTATTGTCATGTAATGTAGATATTAGTAGAACATTTTTTTTCTGTTTAGGACAATAGGACACCAGAGTCAATGGCAATTTGTAATGAAAGCCAAAAATTGACGTTCCAACAACTCGTTGGCTAACAAAGGCAGCAGCTATCTCTTTTTTATTTTTTCTCAATGTGCCTACCATGGTGATTTTATTTTTCAACAATTCTTCTGCTAATGGAATGCTAGTATACCAATTATCACAAGTGAGATTCCTTCCAGAACCTAAAATAGACGCACATAATCGCATAACTATATCGCCTGGCTTATAGCTGACTTTGTAAGGTCCATCTGGTTGTTGACCAAGATATGGTT
Source organism: Henosepilachna vigintioctopunctata (assembly GCA_030704895.1). Taxonomy (NCBI): domain Eukaryota; kingdom Metazoa; phylum Arthropoda; class Insecta; order Coleoptera; family Coccinellidae; genus Henosepilachna; species Henosepilachna vigintioctopunctata. The sequence continues at coordinate 1,414,201 of JARQZJ010000091.1, forward strand.
CACTTTGGTACGTATAAAAAGTCTTTGCATCGCATAAAGCGAAACTTTTCAAACCATACCGCCCAGGCTTACTCGGAATATATTGCCGAAAAATACAACGTCCTCTAAATTTTAGCAATTGTTCATCTATAGTAAAATTCTCATTGGGACTATAGTAGTCACCGCAATGATTGTTGAATTGCTTGAAAATGTCTCTAATTGGAGCAAATCTGTCTGTTGATTTTCTTAACTCACGAGTGTTTACATCATCGAAGCGTAGACATCTTAGTAGGAAAGAAAATCGGTTATAGCTCATTGTTTTGTGAAAAATTGCAATACCCAGTCTAGACTCATCCCATAAATCTTTCAGCTTTCTATGGCCAGATTTACACAAACCAGACAAAATCAGTAAGCCAATAAGAGCTTTTATTTCAGTTTCATCGGTTTTATTGCAATCTCTTTGACGGGCATATTTATGGCTTATTTTTTCTATGTAAATATTTGTACAGCTAGTTATTTCTGCAATCATGTCGTCAGTAATAAAGAGATTGAAACATTCGAGTGGAGAATTACAAGATTTAGCCATACCTTTGGGACCTGGAGCTTCAGTAATAATATTGTGAGCGCGGGTTCTTATTGCAGTACGACCCTTGACTTTGTGCCACTTAGTTACTTTGTCTTTCCCTATGTAATAACGTTGACGATCCTCAGTTTCTGCTTCATCTACTTCAGACTCTTAGCCGGTAAAATCCTGCCGATAAAATATCCTGCTCTGATAAAGAATTATGATCAGATTCTTGAATAAAATCTTCATCCAAACTGGCATCACTTTCCACTGCAACATTGTCTTCGTTATCCGATATTATTTCTTCTAACAAAGCTGCCAATCTCGCTTGCTCTTGTTCCCAACTCATCTGGTAACAAAAATATTCGATAAAAAAATGTTATATACGAACACAGGAAGGTAAATAAAAGTTTGTGCAAACAAAAACCAATAAATATATGCTTAGAAATACATTAATATACATTTATTATAGTTGTATTTATTATTATTATTAAATAACGGCAAAATTAAATAATTTACCTTTGCAAAACAATTAAAATCACGTACCTTGCTGATAGAGTAACCTCCGCAAAAGTATAACACGAGCGCTCGCGGGGTGTCGTGACCACCCCATACAAACTTTGGCACGTCCTCACGCTACGAGCGCTCGCGCTACACTGCCCCTCCCGCCCCGCGTCGACGCGTTTAAAGGTCACTTGTAGGTACTGAGACGAGCGGGTGTGTAACTACAGAAATTATTATAAATTTTTACGTTCAAAAATGCGTGGGGTGTCGATAGCACCCCGCGCGAGTAATGGCGGGTTAATGGTGGATATAAGTTAATAAATAAACGAAATGAATATCGTAAATTACAAATTTAATTAAAGTTTTTACATTAGTTTTGATTTCGAAAAATTAATTAACCTCTTGTTTCTCTCGTTCTGGATTCGAAATATAAACGTATACCGTTTTCTCAATTTCTTATTTTATCATATAACTACTCGAATATTTAACTTGTCATTTAATTATATATATATATATATATATATATATATATATATATATATATATATATATATATATATATATATATATATATATATATATATATATATATATATATATATATATATATATATATATTTCAATGTTTGTCCTTTGTTTTTCAATATAATATGATAATATGAAAATAACGATAATCACAATCAGAAGTACGCCAAGATTTCTTTGAATCTGACAAATCAAAAGATATAGATATTAAATCCGGGATAATATAAAAGTCTAAACTGGATTATTTTTATTATCGAAATGAAAAAATCTCATTGTATTAAAATTATATTAACCTTCAATAGTATAATCTCAATTTATTCTTAGCGCTGCTCGGATTTAACTAGAAAGCATCAAGAACAAAAACAAACAAGTTGTTTTTCTTCCTATCTTGTGAAATCCCAGATAAGATTCCAAGAATTAATAATTAATAATCCTTGAATAAAGTAAAATCTCGACCTTAATCGCCTCACAATTGGAAGCTGAATATTTTTTTCTTTATCGCAAGTTTTAATGCTGCAGAACATTTTTCAGTGAAAAATCTGTACTGTTTGTGATATTATGATGAGGTTCTGATCATTCAGTAAATCGCTCAATATTTTCAGAAAGCGTTTAGCGAACTTCTTCTTCACGCTCACAGCGTGTAGGCGATCATCCACTCATTCTATAATACGTAATTGCCCCTCCGTAGCTAGTGCGAATATATCACCCACGTTTTCACTCCACACCAGTTCTTGATTGGCCATCCTGTAGAATGCCATTTTCGGCCTGAACCTCTTCTACCTTCTATTTTACCCATTAATATTAGTCTTAGGATATTATATTTATTGCCTCGGAGTATGTGGCCCAAATAAGAGATCTTGCGTTGTTTTAGTTTTTAATAACACACGCTCGACGCCGGCTTTTCTAAGTACTTCTTTATTCGTTATTCGGTCCACCCAAGGAATCTTTAATAACCTGCGGAGTGTCCACATCTCAAAAGCCTCTATACGGTTCATGGATTTTATTTTGAGTGACTATGTTTCGGTCCCATATGTTATTATGGGCCAAATATAGCATTTTACCATACGAAGTCTTATGTCTAACGATACTTCTCTTCGACATAGATATCTTTGAAATTTAATAAATGTGGTTCTTGCCATCGCCGTCCGTATTTTTATTTCCATATCGCTATCCAATTTGTCATTAATATGTCATTACCAAGGTACTTGAATTTACTGACCCTTATTATCGGTTTATCCTCAATCATTATTTGGGCCTGATTATGCTGTTCTGTGCTGATGATCATGAATTTTGTCTTTTTGATGTTGATTTTGAGTCCATATTCCTTACCTATCGTATTAATTTTGTGTAGAAATTGCTGTAGATCTTCTAAATCGTTTGTTAAGATGGCAGTGTCATCAGAATAACGTATATTATTTATTGAGATTCCGTTTATTTTTATACCTTTTTGCTGACTGTCCAGCGCCTTCTGAAAAATCATCTAAGTATATAATTGAATAGTAGCGAATTTCTAATTCTTGCGTATCTAAAAAGTTGTTAATACGAAGTATTGCTGTTTGAGCGAACGAATGAACCTTATTATTATATATGTTACAGGCCACACCCGATTTTAGGCCAAACTAGCTTTGCCTAGGCTACACTAGTTCATCCTATATGCGATCGGATTAACCGGTACAGACTAAGCCAAACTGGTCTGTCCTAAGGGCGATAGGAGAAACTGGTTCAACCTAGGAGGAACTGGTTGAGCCAGGTATGAATATGTACACTTCAGGATAAACTAGTTTGGCCTAGAGTCTAGGTTCTAGACTATAACTAATAATAAAATACCACAAAAAATAAAATCAAGATGCATTTAATAATATTTAATAGTGTTGGCGTTTACTTGATGTAAATCCATTATAATTGAATATAACTTAAATTCAAACACTTGAACTTATGATTTACACTTTATTGACTACATAGCATGACGCGTTTCGTCGTTACAAACGACTTCTTCAGATGCTTACTGAATAATCTTACAGGATTACATAGCTATGTAGTCAATAAAGTGTAAATCATAAGTTCAAGTGTTTGAATTTAAGTTTATATTCAGTTATAATGGATTTACATCAAGTAAACGCAAACACTATCAAATATTACAATAATATATAGTAAAATAATAATAATAATAATAATACTAGCAACACCATGTAAGAAATACATGGTGTTGCTAGTATTGTCAAACCTACTTATTTCCAATTCCATTAATACAATTTTGCTAACTATAGAGTACTAAGAGGTGGGACACAGCAGGAGCTGATTAATCAAACGAAAATAAAACAAAAAAAAATTTCTGCATGAAAAAAAAATTAAATAAATTGAAATGATCAATTTATTTCATTTTTCAGTTATGCTTTGTGGGTGTTAATAAATGCCAGGGGCATTTTTCATGAATAGAATGAACATTAACAAGTGAAAATTTGTCGCAATTTTCCGGTAGAAATGTTTTTCTCATCCTATTATCTAATCGCCTTTGTTTCTGTTGAGTCCTAGCCGCAGGCCATCGTTTCCGTATTTCCAGCTTTTCGCTTTTCGGATAAGTTTTAGTAGACACGATTTATCTCATTCAAGATTTTCGATTTTTCCTAGGTGCCCGCCGACCGCTCCCGTCGCGGCAGAGTGAATTCCAGCATCCATCTGTATTTTCATAATCTTGCTCAAGAAAAGTTTAATCGTTGAAATGTCGAAAGAAAATGTCTGGTTTTGAGCGTATGTGTCACATTTCATATAGTGGTTTATATCTGAATCACGACGATAAAGAAATATTTATTGACGGAGTGATAGAAACAGTTGATATTCGAATTTAAACGTTAAACTACTGATTCATCGTTTACTTTACATAACATGAAAACTAGTTTTAGAAATGTAAGGGACGTGCCATGAAGATTACGTAGTATGGATCATAGAAAATATCAATTTCAAAATGGAAGATACTTAAAATATTTTAGGATATTTTTTCCCAAGTACGTGTATTGTGATTCCAATTATTGTTATTCTTGCTTTATATTGCGTTAAATATGTTTCCTCTAAAACCGTTGAAAATTTTGTCTCATGTGTTATTCCTATAGAGTTTCTTTTTATTTTCAAGATTCAAGTCATTTTTACTGTTAAGAGATGTTGTTGAATTTCCTATCATTGAACATGACTCACTGCTCTAGAAAACAGAATTGAAATGCGATTGTTCAAAAAAATCACGTGTTTTAGTTATTGTAAACACGTGAACATGCGTAATTGTTCATATGTAATATTAATTTTTTTCACGGATATTCCTAACTGGATAATTTCAGTAGATTTCTCGTATTCTATTATCGATAACAAAATTATTTCCCAATATATCGATCAGTGAGCTGAATAGGAGATTGACATAAGAATTCAGATGATCATCTTCATCATTATTTAGCATAATGTTTCATCAAGTTATAAACGAAATTAAATAAACTATTCAGTTAATTTACTGTTTGGATGACTGAGTAAATTTTCGCAATTGAGGTTAAATTTGTACATGAAGAACCAAAAATAGGTGTTGAATTTTTTAATTTGTATAACGCAATATTTAACTCATTAATCTATCTCAAGAAACACTATATTATTTGGTGGTTCATTTTTTACATAAACAAATTCAAATCTAAGACAAATTTTGAGATGAAAGGTTGTTAAGATGATGGTAATATTAATTTTCGACGTAGTGTTCACAAAAACTAAACGTTTTACTAAAGTATTAAAATTCAGCCTGGTCAGCTTGGATTTAAGAGAACGGTAATAGTTATCGAACTTTATGTTATATTACCAAAACTCATCAACTCAGTTATATAATTAACAAAGTTTCTGGATGAATGCGAATTTTCTATTGGTTGATTCATTTCATGAATATAAATCGAAGACTGATTCAAGCATGAAGTTGTATTGGGCTTTTTAGGAAGTGGAAATTGTTCGAGGATGTAGAACTACTACGAAATATCAATGCAATTTTTATGATAAACGAAGAAATATATGAACGTGATAATCTGATACTTGGTATACCCACTTGGGGTTAGAGCAGTGTTTCCCAACTGGGGGCCCATGTCCCACAGGTGGGCATAGGGCAATATCAAGAGGGCAATTCGAAAATTCAACTTAATTTTAACTTTTCCTCCTTTTCGGGGAAATAAGACTTTCAGAAACTGTAACGTGGGGTATGGGGGCCGTCCATCAATCCTGTGATTCTTTTTGGCATTTTTAATCCCCCCCCCCTTAGTGATACATGTGGAGCTTCAAGACTACCCCCTATAGCTATATCACGTGTATTTTTTAGTATCTCCAAATAATCTTAATTTTTTGAAAATATTTATTATAAAATACTGGTTTAAATATCATCAAATTTTATTATAGAAAAGAAAAAAACTACAATAATAACCCAAAGAGTAGACAGAAAGGTTGCAAGTTTTTTGGACTGACATAAAAATCATGAAAGAAATACGAAAAACTTTTTTTTAACAATACATGAACATAATTTAATTTACAATGTCCTCAACCATGGATTAGCAAGACTTTCTTCAACACCAATTACTAGATAAGCATCTTGCAAGTTAGTTATAGGCACAGTGCTTTGTTGAAGGTCAACACTGGTTTCATCAAACCACTCACAAAAATAAATACTCGTAACGACGCTATTCGGTTCAGTATCGCGGTGTTGCCGAAAAAATAGTTACTCGTGATATTACTACACCCCCTCCCCCTTGTGATATTTGGTGATTTTTTTATGGAGCCCCCCTCCCATTTCGAGCTTGACATGATTAATGGACGACCCCACAGCACAAAAAGGTAGGGAAACACTGGGTTGAATAATTGAACTATTGCAAAATCTGATTGGTTCAATTACTACACAAAACTTTTGAATTTCTATGAATAATTTAATTTATTCACTTGTTGGTTCCTGAATTTGATTATTATTACATACAATATATAATTCGTCATGAAATTCAAAAGAAATATATCCGAATTTCAATGAATCAATAAAAACACAGAAAACGCTTGATATTTGATTTTTTGTGAACTAATGAGAATGAAAATGAATTTTTCAGTTAAAATGAAAACAGATTTTTTAATAAAAGACTGATGTAATAATCGTAAATAAAAGTAAATCATTTTAATTTTCAATAGTGTGATAAATTTAACCGTTATCACGAACAGGTATTCCCATAATTGATTCACAATTTTAACAAACTTGACTGAACGAACAAACTTGAAGTAATTGTAAAATTATTTATTGAGCAATGAGAAGCATGAAGGTATTCAATGAATGGAAGATGGAAAATGTGTTAATTTTGTTTTTAGGGAACAGCCATAAGTGAACCGAACAAAACCTGCTATCTCGAAACTGTGGATCTTTAATTATAGACTGAGTATATAACCTGTACGTGTGTATACATCACTAATTTTCTCTCTCTATCTCCAAGGTTGTTGTGTGAGAATTTGTTACGAATTTTTCATTCTTCGATTGTTCGGAAGGGTGGTATTCTCGAATTTCCCTTGAGTGAATTGAAAACAAAGCGTTATCGGCAAGACAGCAAAGGCTTGTCTATTTAGACATGTTGTGAATCGTAAATTTGAAGTTTTCGTTTTAATTCTGATGTAGATATAAATTAGTTTTCTTTTTTCGATATTTAATTTTTTGCGATCGAAATATTGATGACCGATTGTAGAAAACGAGGATGCCACCCTGCCGACGAATATTTTCGAAAATGTTGAATTTTGTAACGCGCACTGCCCATGATATGTGTATTTTCCAAAATAGCTAATCTTTGATGTATATATTTATAGATGGCAGAAGAGAAATATTATTAGTTTATGGGACAATTCTCGCTAATTGAATTATGAGAGAGATCGTGAAATAAATGGTAATAATACCGTATAAGAGAATTTCATTAATTTTATTTTAAATTTTTTTCAATCGTAATTATAAACGGTAATTTTTTCCATTTTTTCTCGCGATATGAATGCCCTTCGTAAATTTTCTCTTCTGCCAAATACCTATATGGGTATTTATTATTGTTCAGAACTCCTAGATATAAGAATTTCTTCAGTTAGGTGAATTATTATTTTCATTTGCCATTTTATTTCAATAAAATTGTATTTTTAATATTATGTATATTCTCGTTGGCCTTATTTAAATTTTTAGGATAATTTTGATAGGTGAAATGAATCGAGAGGTATGCCTCGATTCGCCATTTGTAATGATTCTCGAGATTATAATGTTATTTTCGAATATTCAGGGATTTTTTTAGAAATGCTCACATATAGTTACTAATATTCGAAATTCGTGTTTTCGACTGAATATATTATTTCGTGCTATTTTTCTGGATTACCAGTTAATCTGCCGCCTATGTCCCGCTTTTTTATTTTTATTTTCAGTGCAATATGTATATTTTGTTTATCACTTCACCAAGCACAAAATGATATGAGTTTTTCATCGTGAATAAATTTTTACCTTTTTTGTTTCCTGGAAAGTCTATGTTGCAATTATTTTATCTACTCTCATGCGATATTGTTGTAAATTGAATGAATTATCTATGATTATTGAAAATTGAAAGTTTTGTGCGAATGTTGGTTCTTTATAGTCGATTTTGAATTTTTGAAGGTAGATAAAAGGATTAGCATTCATATTCTACAATATCAATAGAAATTCGTTGATGCGATGCATTACGCCAAATGAAGTTTTAATTATTTGTATAATAAATAACTATTATTTTACATATAGCATGACTTAATTCTCAATATCCAATAAATTCTTTATCAAAACGCATTTTATTGAATTTCAGATACCTTTCCTTCCTTTTCTCAATTTTGTTTTTCTGAATGGAAAAATTAACAATAAACAAGGTGTTATTTAAGTGTTATTGGTTCGAGTTGTATCTCTTCATCTGTCTCCGTGTCAAATTTAATAGTGCTTCAGTTTCACATGAGAATATAACATTTGCCATTATGGAATGCTGTTTGCAGCTTAACTGGTTGTAGGACTGAACATATACGAGTAAGTAAAATCTCTGAAGTTTCTAGTCTGCATTATCGAATATAAGTAAATAGATCTCTTGATTCCATTTTTATGCTTTTTTTTATATCTAAATTTGGCATTTTTTCTGATATTTACCACTGCACTATGTTTTCCTCGGATGTAAGTTTAGGAAATCTTAAGTAATAGTTGATATAGGTATAAACAAAAAATATGATAAATACATGTTTTGACTACAAATGTACCATGCCTGTATTAGAAGGTATATCTGGTGTTTATAAGAGATAATTATATACACCAATAATTAATTGAAGTGTTTTCGCGGCCCTAAAACACTTCCATGTAGCACTCCAGATGTTATCGAAAAATTTGCGTTTTTTTGGTAGATCACTTTCATTTATCGAAGTTTTCTATTATCCAGATGGGTTTTTAACAGTTCGAAAGTTGCCGAAGAAATTTTTTATGAAATTTGTACAGTAATCCTCGATGCCATGATTTAACGAAGGTTTTGCTCACGTCAAATAAACTTAATAATATTGATGTATTTTTGTGAAAACAAAGCAGACCAGAACATTTCGGTGAGAATCAAGAAAATTTAGTAGTAGAACTATAAAATGACAGCAGATTTATTTCCTACTAGATAAAAACGTCCTGAACAGACTAAATTAAACTAAAAAGCTAAAAGACTAAAATTAACTAAAAGCTGAAATTGAAGAGGCAAAAATGGTCTTATTAACAACTATATGGAAAGTATTTGAGAATTATAGAAAGCAAACAACCCACATGCATGTCATAACTTCAGCATCCAATAAACAATGGGATAAAAACAACGAATAGAAAGTCCAAGTACTTGATAAAGAACTCCCTTGAGTTTTTACTCCAAACAACCACTTGCCAGTCTTGGAAATAGAAAGAGATATGATTGTTAACACACTACCCAATATAATTCAATAGTATGCAATTTTTTGAAATCCATCAAGTAACGAATTTTTAAAGGCAATCCTTTATATTCAATCAAATAATACAACAGTCAGTATCAGGAAAATGAGGATTGGCTACATTTGAATCAGATTAGATGAGAGTATCAGATAAAGGATACATTATTCGTCTTTGTGCTACCGCAGCTCCTCCCACCCATAATATCCTCAGCTGACGATGGATCCTCGACCAAAGCATTCAAAAAGGTAAGTGTAGTTTACATTATTCAAATTGTTTTTCGGTTGAAGCATTGAAATTGATTAGCGAAAAAGTTGTTAGGAGATAAATTGGTATTGAAAAATTGGATGAGTTTTGTCTTGAACCAATTCGTTTTCGTATAATGATTTTCTAACTGATGACCCTAAATGATCAAATCCTTTAAAGCAGTTGAATACGTACACAATAACAATCATGATATGAACTGAAACGAAATTAATGACAATATCTTGCATAACTGAAAATTTACAGGTTTTCAGAGAGATATTCCTTCATAAAAATGCGTGTTTTTATTGAAGTTCATGAAGAATATCCATTGTATAGCGTTTGCATCAAAATCAAATATTTCTCTTTTATCAAACGACAAATTAAGGGGGTCCTGATTTAGAAGTTTCAAAAAATCGATTTTTTTTGTTTGAATATATTTCTTATGTATCTAAGAATCTATAGAAAAAATTATATTGGCTTAATCGAAATATTTCAAAGATACAGCACTGAACGCAGTGGGGTATCAAACAAGTAGGCTTACGAGCACTCGGGTAGTTGGGGCGCGCGCTCTCTTCCCTCGATCAAATAACTCTGAACTATTCGAGGTGTTTTTCTGAATTGGCTACGTAGTTATCTTGAAGAAGGAACAATGGTAGTGAAAATAGTCGAGAGTTATTCTCAGACATGACATTGCTCTTGGGGTGCCGCAATACTCTGTGCTCGGACCTCTTCTATCAATATTGTTTATGAACGATCTGTCTGCGAAGTTCTACCGGTTTTTGGTGACACTATATGACGATGATTTATCGCTGGTAGTTTCTGGCAGGACTCCTGAAGAACTTCTGGAGGCATGTGAATGCATTGTGAGGGATTTTGTAAATTGGTGTGGAATGAACTATTTGATGGTGAACGTTGACAAAACTGTATGTGTTCATTTTTGTCTGAAGGGCAATGGAATTAGTACCTTGGATGTTAAATATGGGGACAACACTATATCATCATCCCAATCAACAAAGTTTCTTGGAATATATGTAGACAGAAATTTGAGATGGACATCACACATTGAGGTCTTATGTAAAAAATTGAGTAACTATTTTTTTGCAATCTCTAGAATTAAGAACATCGTACCTAGAAACTGTGTTATGAATGTGTATTATTACAGTCTTGTATATAGTCATCTGAATTATAATATTCTGCTGTGGGCTGCCCTACAGAAATAAAGGGTGTTTATTACACAGAAGCGAATACTTCGATTAATATTCAATATTCATCAACGAACATCTTGTAAACCTATCTTCATTAATAATTACATACTCACCTTACCGTGTTTTTATATTTATAGATGTTTGTTATATGTTGAAGAAAATGAAGTTAGGTTTATTAAATTGAATAGTAATCATGAGTATTCAACAAGGAACAGGGATGTGCTACTTATTCCTATGCATAAAACAGCTAAACTTGAGCACTCTCTCTATTATCAGAGTATTAAAATCTTCAACCATTTACCATCAAATCTGAAAGTACTGTAAGCTCATTTGTTTAAGAGGAGAGTTGAATCTCTGCTCTTAACAAAGGCATACTTTAGTGTGGCAGAGTATTTCGATGATTTCAATGTAGGCAATAATGTATGAATCAATTTTTTGTATCATATGTTTTTATATTTTTTTTAACACAAATGTTCTTCACCATGTGAAATTGTCTCAAATATTTAATATTGCTGAGGTAATTTTTCTCTTTTCTTTTCAAATAAAGTTGTATATTATTGTAAATATAAATTTAACCAATATTTTTGTTTGAACCAATATTTTTGCTCTAGGGCTGAATGGAAGATCAGACTAAAACTGAATTCAGTCCTTTTGAGAGCATTCTTCCTAGTTGTAATTATTGTATCAATTGAAATGAATGTGATTTTACCATGTAAAGAATGTTTCTCAATAAATTTATTTCATTATATTATTATTCGTCATAATATTCGTCTAATCTACGAAGAACTTTCACGACAAACTTTTTACGCGATACGCAAAATTCGAATGAATCTTTTAATTCTACCGTCTGGCGCATCAACCCAAAACACTTCAATTCTGCCAGAAAAATTGTTGAAATTACAGCGATGCAGAAATGTTCAAGGGGGGATGCTCGATTTGAGAATTCGCCAAATCTGTAAAATATTTGCGGATATCGTCGACACACAACGGATCAAGAGGGAAAATCGGCTCTCCCAGCACGTAGACTAGAGCAACTTCATCATAACGACTGTTTTGAGGCGAAAGAGGGTTTATTTTGTGGCGGAGGGATAGCTGATTATCGTATTATAAACATTAGTAGCCAAAAAATATTAATTTTTTGACCGAAAACTTAAAAGCCCGTGTTCTCCAGTTTTCGTTTTTACTGAACTGGCGGACGTGATAGCAAAAAAACTAGACGATTAATCAAAACAAACCAAAGTTTGTTAGCTTCAGTATTGTTTTCTCTTCTATTAGAACTAAAAATATTCCCGAAAAAAATTCTTAACAATATTTTTAGCAAGTTGAAATTATTATTTTTTCACAGCAAGCACATTTTTTGTTTCAAACCTGAGAAAACATTTGAATTTCATAATTTCTTTAGTTTTTCTCAGTTCATATTGATGAAAAATATTTTAAATCAAAATAGATTTTGGTTTTTAGTTTCAGATGAAAATTCATCCATCTGTTCATCCGATTGAAAACAGCAGTTGAACGAATGTACTTAAAAATCGGGCGCCAGTGAATATTTTTATCTGAAATTTTTTTTTCTCATGTTCAGACATCTAATGAAATAATCTGAAATGTTTACTCGACTTTCCGTATTTTTTCTATCCCTAAACAATTCCCGAAAAAATCGATTTTTTGAACCTTCTAAATCATCACTCCCTCCCCCCTTAAACGACCATCCTTTACATGAACTAGAGAATGATTCATAATGATAATCCATGATTAGAAATCTTTAAAATATCATGTTTATATATATAGGTATATAAATTTTAGGAAACTATTCTGTTATCTCTACCTTCGATTTTCTCGGAATAATTCGATCATTGTTTATATTGAGTTTGTGTTATAAATAAGAATTTTATGTTATAGATTAAGTTTATCATTTGGATAAATACGTAAAAAAATTTGAAATCAATCAAGACTTCATGATAGAGTTCATAAAATTTGTATTATCTATTTTTAATTCATTGAAATTGCTATTCCGAGAGAAACCTGGTTCAGTATTCGCTCCGTAAATACGTTTTTGATCTTAACCTGGAGAATACCACTCATAAATTCATGGTAAAAGAGGGTAGAAGTACGTCGAAGTGAATACGGAGATATAATTGATTTGTATATGATATATATATATATATATATATATATATATATATATATATATATATATATATATATATATATATATATATATATATATATATATATATATATATATATATATATATATATATATATATATATATTTCTTGAAATTGATTTATTGCCTGATTTTGAGGTATTTATTTTGAAAGTTTTTAGTATTAACAGGCTTTTTTAATATGAAAAAGTTTATTTCTGTTGACGTTTCGTTGTTATATTACAACTTTGTCAAAACTAATTTCAATTAGTTTTGACAAAGTTGTAATATAACAACGAAACGTCAACAGAAATAAACTTTTTCATATTAAAAAAGCCTGTTAATGTAAAAACTTTCAAAATATATATATATATATATATATATATATATATATATATATATATATATGTTATAGTTATGTATAAATATCTATTTAAAATAAAACTCTCAGGGAGTCGACTACACAAATGTTGTCAACGAGAACGATTCTATTACTGTCAACTGTCAGAGTGAATATTAAGTGGGCTTCGAAAAATCATCTATCCTATTGAATAAAAATAAGATAATGAGATACAATTGTTTCATCATTATTATAATATGAGTAATCAGTCCTTATTTAATGAATCAATCAAGAATCGATGCCTCTATGTACTCTTACTGATGTCATGAGTAGGAATATGGAACGCTTAGAAGAGTTTAAACGCCCTTTCTTCGATAGAAGGAACTCACGTGAATGTTCAAGAAGTGATGTTTTCCTCATTCGGATATAGGACCGTTTTGAAAGACATCGGTTCTTTATTGATTGATTAAATAAGGACTGATTATTCATAATAATGATGAAACAATTTTATCCTATTATCATTCAACAAGATCGATGATTTTTCGAAATGCACTTAATATCCACTCTCGAAATTGATAGGTTCGTTCTCGTTGACAACATTTATGTAGACAGCTCCCTGAGCGTTTTATTTGAAATATTTCTATTAAAAGAAATAATTCTGTAGTTCTTGTGCTCATATTGTACTTGTTGAATATTAACATTAAGATTCAATAAAGTATTAATATTATAATTATCCTATGAATTTCTTTCGACAATTTTTCTACAAATTAATCAAAATAACCACATAGCCAGCTCCGTTACAATGTTCTTTCGACATTTGTCAAAAAATTATCGAAAGAAAGTTATAGTACTTTTTACACGTGTCAACGGCTGCTTCCAATTGAGTTGCATGCTATACCGATAATTGTGTTTTTGTCATTTGTACTTTTCACCGCAAGAAAATTTCTTATTTACTTAGTCGGTTGAAGACTCCGTAAAGGATAAATAGTCGCCACATTGGCAATACGTTTACCAAATCTCCAAACCCGGAGAGTTCACGTGGAAGCCTAGCAGTGGAGACTTCCTTTGCAGGTGTGTTCTTTTGTTGTTGATTCCATCTCCAGGTTCGTACACCTTGAACTTGGCTACGCCGTTCTGAGGAGAGCCAATGAGCTCGAAACACGTGTCAACGGCTGCTTCCAATTGAGTTGCGGGCTATACCGATAATTGTATTTTTGTCATATATATATATATATATATATATATATATATATATATATATATATATATATATATATATATATATATATATATATATATATATATATATATATATATATATATATATATATATATATATATATATATATATATATATAAGGAAATGAAATTTTTTGTGCTCATGGCACTGAATGAAATATTTAAGAAAATGAACACTAGAACATTCACTTGAAAAATTGAAATTAATCAAGAGAATGTTATAGCAGAGCTAGATATGTGAACGTGTACGATGTGATGTCTCCATTATCACATCGTACACGTTCACATATCTAGCTCTGCTATAACATTCTCTTGATTAATTTCAATTTTTCAAATGAATGTTCTAGTGTTCATTTTCTTATATATATATATATATATATATATATATATATATATATATATTTCACAATGGTTTCCAGATTATTATATAAGCTCAACTTATATAGGTGCTGGTAGAAATTTTATAAAAGCCGAATTTTTTTTCTCTATAAGCTCCAGCACTGACTGAATACTGTGTACTATTGTGATTTGCTGCGTTATTCGGTAATAGTTCAATCCATTCTTTATCTTTATCTGATTCCTGAAACACACTCTAAATTGAATTACATACGTGATATCTGAACGATAAGGGAATTTTTATCATAGGATACTTAATTAGGGTTTTGTTTTAACCGCATATGGTAAACAAAATGATGACTTCATGCCCGAGATAGATACTCGTACAATGAAATAGAAGCGTTAGCGTTGTGGATTATTTTTATGAATCAGATGTAGTGGAATTTATACGGATATCAACGGATACCTTCAATAGTTTTCAATGTGTAGTTGATGATTAGGTTTATTCATTGTAAGTTTCTTTTCATTCATGAATATATAGCTAATATTTAAATTCTTAATTTTGACATGCTATAGAATCTCTTCATGTAGCAGTTAATTATGTTGTCAACCAAAATTATTGTTATTCTCAAAAATCGATTCGTTTTATAGTAGAAATGCACTGAAATTTCTTCGTATTGACCGTACCCAATGTTCCAAAATGATTTTTTCTTGTGTGAGTTTATTCTAATACTTGAGATGCTCCAAAAAAAATTCAACGAGGATATCATGTTGACGGTAATTTTATGTTGTTTGCCATTACTCACAAAGCTATGTATTTATCTTTAAAGATTTGATTTGCCTTCGACTTTCAATCTGAGTTCTTCATGTTGACATTTTTCATTATTGTCAATGACATAATTGAAACAGTTATTTCGTCAACGAATTATAATTACATATACGTCCTATATTTTAACTTTTGAATGAAAGGTAATGAGAAATACTTGTTTAAAACTGAACAACCCTTTACTCGACTAGTTTCGCTCTTTACACCATTATCAACAGTGGCAATGATCAATTCAAAAGGACCCGTCTTGATAATACTCTAAAAGTCGAAACTAGTCGATTAAAGAATTGTTCAGGTTGTGATTTCGAGAGAAAGTATTTCTCATTAACTTGCATTTAAATGTGAACTATCACAGAGTTGATTCATCGTCCATTGAATTTATTAATATAATATTAATTTTTGAATAATTGAAGTAACCTTAAATTGTACAGAATTAAGCTTGTCAAGCTTTATCTTGTTGAGTAGCTTAATATATCATTGATTTCCACTTTTGAGTCAAAAAATTCTTAATAATAAAATATTTATGCTAATAAAAAATTAATTCGAAGACATCCTGAAACAGAAAATTGATTCAAGGAATCCCCAAATTGATTTTGAATCTTTAACATAATTACTCTCATTATAAAAATAATTTTCAGAAATTTTTATAATTTTTTTATTGTATCAAGAAGTAGTCTTGAATTATTTTGTTACAGTACATATTGAAGTTTTATATGTCTATTGAAATGGAATGAAATTATTTCAGAAAAAAATAAATGTTTGCAGAAGTACCAGTGAATGCAGTTATATTTGAAATTCACTTCGCGGAAATAATATTTTAGAAAGAAGTTATTGTGATCAAGAAATCTTGTGTTACGAATGGAGCCAGGAGGTGCCCAGAGAAGGCGTGCCAATTTTTTCAGGCAAGTGAAAGAAATTTTCAGTTCGTAGTTAAATGAATAAGTTTTTCCACTCATTTATTGAAATTTTCACTAAATTTTTTTCGTTGAATATTGTAGGTACCTACTTCAATTAAAGATCTTAGAAAAAACTAATAACATCAATTTCATATAATTCGGGGGTTCATCATTCAGATTTATCTTTCGTTTGTTTATAAATTCCCTCACTTCATAATGTTTCAATTATTTATAAAGTGAGAAAGTATTATGTACTAATATATAATACTTCAGAGCTGGGGTTCCCAACCAGTGGGGCCTGCCCCTCTTGGTGGCGCAAGATGATTCAAGGGGGGCAATAAGCGGCATAGGTATCTATTAAATTCCATAATTTCTTGCGCAGTGCGAATTACGTGCTGTACTAACCAATATGAACCCAGGAACTTATCAATTAGTTGATGAAGTGCAGGTTTGAAAGACAAGTTTGAACCCCTGCTTTAGGGTCTCATACTTTGCACAAAAGACAAGAGGTACCCACAGATCTGAAGTATATTTGAAATAGTCACGAATTGGAATAACTCACAATAATATACTATGCTGTTCGAATTAATTGGCACAAAGGATAAAAAAAATGTTTTCGTAAAATCTTACCTTTCAATGAAGTAAATATGTCCTCTTTCGCACAAATAAGTTCTTGAACTCGTCTAGGCATCGATTTCACTAGCGTAGCGCAGATTTTCTTCAATTCGTCATCATGAAACCACACCTGAATTGCACTCATAATCATTTTTTCTATTGTAGTGCAATCCATTTTTGCCAGTCGTTTCTTCAAAATATTCCATGAATTCTCAATGGGATTGAGATCAGGTGAATTCCCCGGCCAATCGAGTACATTTATTTTATTCTAACGCATAAAGACCTGCACTTTTTTGTAATTGTGGCGGGGAGCCAGGACGTGCTGAAATGTTCCATCAAACGTTTCCATGAATGGAACAATCCTGGTGCGCAATATTTCCATATATTTCACTAAATTCATCATCCCTGTTATAGAAGCTAATCGTCCAGTGCCTTTGGTTGTGAAAACATCCCAAAACATTTGTTTCGAAGGATGTTTTACTGTTTTCTGGATGTGATCAAGCCGCAAAGTTTCCCCAATTTTTTTTGTCTAACAACACTTGATATGTACCCTTGAACAGACAATGTGTCTCATCACTAAAAACCACCTTCTTCCAGTCGTTCACAGTCCACGCACGGTACTTGTTGGCCCATGCCAAACGTTTCTTCATCATTTTCTGGGTAAGCAGTTGCTTTCTTCTTGGTCTTCTTGTCTTACGGCCAACCTCTAGCAGTCGTTTTCGCACAGTTGAGGTGCTCACCTCCTCACCAGAAACCATTAAATCCCTTCAAAGATCACTACTTGTCTTTCTCGGATTAATTTTGCTATTTCTTATTAACAATTTGTTCTTGGAGTAGTTTTCCGCTTGCGGCCACAGCTTCCTTTTTTTTATAGACGATGAGCCACTTTCTTCAAATGTTTTTGAAATTCTAGAAACGCTGGACTTTCCCAGACCAACAGCTTCAGCGATATCTCGTACAGTCATTGATGAGTGCTCATTAAGCGCGATAATTTTGGAACGCTTCCTCGAAGTGATATCCATCTTTGGACAAGACAATACAGCACCTATCAAAATTGAATCCACCAACTGTCGCACTGTTAGGCTCACAACTGAGTTGCTGGCGAGGTAAAACCGGTCAGAATGTAAATGATGGTCAAGGTCGAACCCTCACGTCACCTCAGGTAGTACACAAGCAGGTGTGAGGGTGTTTCGACCACCCTGGTACTCGCATACTTACTACAGTAACTCAAACGGAGAAAAAAATGTTTGTCCCAATTAATTTGAACAGCATAGTATTATTCATTAATTTTTCATTATTTTCGAAAAAATTATTCGATTCACTCAACATATGTATCGGCCAGCTAACCTATTGCCAAAACTTCATAAACTTTTTGTGATATTCGATCAATGGTTTTGAATTTCGTCTATTATAATTTTTTCAACAATGTTTTACCAAAAGTATACGAGGCGTGCATTGACATAAGTATCATTGATGATTTTTATATTTATTTGTTTTAATAGTTTTTCAGTATGCTGTTTGGTCCTCTTTCTCGCATGTGACGTTTGTTCGAGTTTAAACACGACAAAAATTGCGGTCGCTGAAACTATGGTACGAGAAGATGGACCCCACTACAAAGATTTAAATGTCACTGGAAACTATAAGAGTAACCCTAATTACGACCCTGATGGTTTCGAATGGTTGTATTCAATCACCAAGAAATTCATGAACTTGATTTTAGACGAAGCGATACCTAAAGGTGAGAAAAACTGGTTCTATTGTTACAAATATCATTATTATTACAGCGATTATTCCTCATTGGAACAGCGATTGAACTTGAAATTATAATTTTCAGTACTTTCGCCTTTTGTCTCCCAGAAATGCGTCTTTCTCTCAGAATGCTTTTTCTGTTGTTGCAAAGTCTATTCCATTCTGGGCAGGCGCGATGATTTCTGATTTCTCAAACTTCACGCGTGAGATTTCATTGCGTAACTCAAAACGTGCGATGTTCGAAATTTTTTACATTGATCCGTTCTAAATTCATTTGTAATTGTTTTTAGTTATTTTGTGTCCAATATCTTTGTCTTTATATGAAGTAGGTTTTTGGCTATTCCGAAGTGGTTCATCATATTGTCATGCCCATTAAACTTTGCTTTTCCTCCTCTGATTTATTGCTTTGTTTTATTTGTCTTTTAATGAAATTCTTTTGAGGTCTTTTCATCATAACTGTTTCTATTCTATTCTCCACTATTGATTCGTACATCGCCCTGAGAATTCTTCGTACTTGCTTCTCTATTTTTCTCATTTTTTGAGACCCTCAATCACCATTGTTTGGGCTAGGTAGATTTCTTCTGAAAGAATTGTTGTTTCATAATACCTTAATTTTGCGCCTGTCGAAATCCATTTTTTATTATAGTATATATATATATATATATATATATATATATATATATATATATATATATATATATATATATATATATATATATATATATATATATATATATATATATATATATATATATATATATATATATATATATATATATATATATATATATATATATATATATAAGATTGTTGTACACAGGTATATCTCAAACGATGGATTTATTCTGAAAGAAATATTACTTCTATTTACAATATTCATTGACATTATCAAGTTCAACTTACCTGAAAGGAAAATCAATTTCTATTCCTTATATCCTATACAATCTTAACACTATCTACTTCTATTATTTTACAAATACGTCTTATCTATATCTCTCTTAGTTTGAAAAGAAATATCTTCAATTCTGTCTGTTGAAAAGAAGTCTCTCTCTTCCTCGTGAAATAAACCCATTCACAGATATAATTATTATTTTTCCTAACAGTAAATATATAAAACTATAGTCTTATCATTTCACACACACACATATATATATATATATATATATATATATATATATATATATATATATATATATATATATATATATATATATATATATTTTGAAAGTTTTTAGCATTAACAGGCTTTTTTTAATATGAAAAAGTTTATTTCTGTTGACGTTTCGTTGTTATATTACAAGTTTGTCAAAACTTAAAAAAATTTTTCGTTGTTTAAATTAAATTTTTAAAATTAAAAAATTTAAAAAAATTTTTTTTAAATTTTTAAAAAAAATTCGGTTTGTTGGATTAATTTAAATTTTTTAATTTAAATTAATTAAAAATTAATCAATTTAAATTAATTAATTTTTAATTAATTTAAATATTTTGCCAATTCTAGTGTTCATTTTCTTAAATATTTCATTCAGTGCCATAAGCACAAAAAATTTCATTTCCTTAAAAATATCGCCGAATTGGCCCCTGAAATACGGGAATAAACGCGAGCGTACTACTAACGCAATCTATTGACATTTAAAAACATCGTTCGATGATATTTGTCAAATAGACATTGCAATTTAGTAGATACCTACGGGTATAGAAGATATGTGAAATTTCGATGCTTGGTGACTCTGTAATCTGAGAGAGGTGTTTTCTACTGATTTCTATAGATGGAATTGTAGAGTATTCATTACTCTATGATCTTCCACTTGAAGTCACAAGAAGATGCTTGGAGGTTGAAATCGTTGCCTCACTTCGATGGACGTGGTGCGACTGACGAGTTCCTTGCAGAACGAAACATATATGTCTCGCACTTCCATCAGGTGTGGCATCGATTTCAATATTTCTCTAACATTCATCCCTTGAAGGATAATGGAGACATCACATCGTACACGTTCACATATCTAGCTCTGCTATAACATTCTCTTGATTAATTTCAATTTTTGAAATGAATGTTCTAGTGTTCATTTTCTTAAATATATATATATATATATATATATATATATATATATATATATATATATATATATATATATAATCTTTATTCAGTTGAAAGGTTACATAATTACAATATTTGCTTTCCAAAATGTACAAATCACTCGTCATTGTATTTCATGTCTTGTCTTTTCGTATTTGTTTGTATTAGCACCTATGAATTGATTTCAGTATCTACCTACTTTTTTTCAATTTGTTGTATTTCTGAATAGTAACTTTTCCATAAAGTTTCGTTCCTGCATTCATTTCATTTTCGATTTTATTTATTTTCCTCCTAAAGCTGCATATGATTTCAATTTCAATACTCATATACTTCATATTAAGATGAAAAATTTCATGAAAAAAACTAATGTTCTTTGAAATATCCCCCCATTATTATTATTATTATTGGATTACCTATTAGTAAACATTGCACTGCATTGAAAGTTTCAACTCTATTCTAGTCCCATATTTTCAGAAAAAATTTTCGTAATTGATAATTTTATAATTTCTTTCACAGATGTCATCACTATATCAGACAACAAGATCAATTTCGATTTGACCAATCATGTATCTGACATCCTACGCCAATATGCATATTTCGTAGCACTGTGCTTGATTATCGTGATATTTGCATTGGTGATGTTTGTCTCAGGATTTTGTTTCACATGCTATTGTTGCTGCTGTAACTGTTGTGGTAGCAGTCATTCAAAAAACACAACAAAGAATGAAAATTGCAAGAAAATCACTCTGATCACTTTGTTGATAATATGTGCAGCATTTATTACGTAAGTTTCTGATAGAGGTAATATCCAACATATTATATTATAGGAATTTATTTCATTGAATTAGCTATAAGTCCTAAGAAGTTTTCCCACAGAATATTCCAGTTTTACGTATTTCACATCATGACGTAATGTGCCTATATAGTGTTTTCTCGTATACTTAGTTACATGAAATAATTAATTATTATTTTGAATAATTGGTTATGTTTAGCAAATCAAAACTCGGTGATAAGGGGAACGTTCCAATTTCTTAGGTGCCTTTTTTGTTTTCCCTAAATGTCGTGATAATAGCAATAAACACCTTAATATAAAAATGAACAATAAAAACATCAAAAAAGACCCATATCACACATATCTTGGTCTTGCGAAAGATGAGAGATTGAACTGGGGGCTTAATACAGATGGAATATTCAACAGACTGTGTGGACCTATTGATTGTGTGAAACAGATAAATGTATTTTTCAATGATTAAACTAAACTGTTGTTTTATAAAGCACAAGTAGACAGTGATTTTATCTATACATTGTTGCACTATTGGGGAAACAACACAATACATTATCAACTTCAAAATAGATAAATAGAAAATATATTCAGCTTAAAATACGAAGCTAGGTCAATTCAGTTATACTAGAAATTACTAATTCTGCTTGTTGAGAAACTTACTTGTCTCGAACTTTGTGTGTTGGTTTACAAAACAGATCATAAGATATTGAAGAGACACATTATATACTAAAAAAGTATACACGGATACAATACAAGAAACAAATATCCATACACTCTGAAAGGCAGCATAACATCACTGTTAGGAAGAAAGCGTCCCAAGAATAACTCACCAAATCAATCTGAGAAGTTTTCTATATTCAGGAATAGTACCTATTGGGACACATATTTTCAAATTGTAAAATTTTGTTGTTAATATTTACTTTGAAAATGTTAGTGATACTTTATGACAACTTTGCGTTGATTCGTAGTACCACCACAGATTTATTTATCTATCCATCTAAGCATTAACAATTTGTTATTCGATCAAATGGATTATGATACTCAAACTTTTCAGATTTTCCAACTACCAATCCGGCGAGTCCGTTCCATAGCAATACTGATAGAACGTGTAATTGAATAGTCTGGTTCACATGTACCCTTTTTTGTAAGATTTTTCAATACTCTCCAAAATTTTGTGCATGATGTCATTCGATTCGTATTTTTACCTAAAAAGATTAAGGAAAGTTCTGAAAATGCGCTGAAAAAATTTACAGAAGTTAAGGAAAGTTATTCTTAATAGTATAAAAAATAGATTACCGTTACAATAATGGAAAAATTTTGATTTTACACTTTTTTATCAACAATTGAAAGTTATAAAATGAAAAATCGTGCATAAGAAATTTTTGTTCAAGATCATTTAGAAGTTTCATCGTGAAAATCAAGTAGATTTATAACAATATATATATATATATATATATATATATATATATATATATATATATATATATATATATATATATATATATATATATTACTGTTATTGTTCAAGAAATTGTTATTAATAAATAAAAAAAAAATTTTATTCACTATTTTTTATTTTATAACTTTTAATTGTTCATAAAAAGTGGAAAATCTAAAGTTATTCATTATAGTAACGGTAATCTATTTTTTCATGAATTTTATTATTCCTTAATATTAATATTCAATATATTAAAATAATTTTTTTCTTTGTTTTGTCAGAGTGGCGCAACGTGCGCGGAAGCCAGAGTTTTATAGAGCCGCTTGTGGCCCTATTTTCGAGGCTATGTAAAAATTATGAATATTAGAGCTACAGTTTCGGGAGTCGGAGCTTTTTTAGCAAATTTCTTCACATTTTTGAAATATTTTGCAATTTTGAAAATTTTGAATATTTCTTGAGATATTGAAAAAACCGAACGCCTACTTTTTTTTCATTTTATTTTTTATAACATCTGTAATTTTTTTCAGCGCATTTTGGAACGTTTACCTAAACTTTCTAGGTAAAAATACGAATCGAATGCCACCATGCTCGTAATTTTCGGAGACTATTGAAAAATTTTAAAAAAAGGCAACATGTGAACCAGACTGAAATTGTTGATATGATTCAGAGTGTTATTAATAGAGGACGTTAAAATAACGTTTTTCATTCTGCCGCAATGGAATCGTTTTCGGTCTCAGATAATAAAAAATTCGTAATTGATTTCGTTTCTTGAATACGTTTTTCGAACAAAGTAGTTGCGATTGTCTGTGGTATATAATAGAATGAAATGTGAAGAGGACGACGTAGTACGTACGCATACGTAATGAGTTTCAGTGGGAGAGTAAATAATGAATAAAACGTAAATAATAAACAAACATTGGTTTGACCCACTGTTAAATATAACGAAGCAAGGCCTACTTGGCAGAGTTTGACGAAAACACCCGCCTAGGGTGCGGTAGGATTCGGGTTCGAGCCTCGGTGGAGGCATGAGCGTATGTGTTTTTCTATAACTTAATGGTCATTGGCCGTTCGCAACCGACGCTCAACTGTAGGTCCACTGATTTATTAAAAAAAAAACGAAGACGTTTAAAAATAAAAAAGACGTTTTATTGAGATTTTTTTTCACATTAGAATTGATTATTATTTTACAATTACAAGGTTGGAGGTTATAAGGTTTCGCGACCTTCTTCAACCTAATTATATTGTTACAAAAAAAAATTATTTTTTTTTCATATATGTCCACATCATAATTCAAAGATGCGGCTGAGGCCGCCTCATCTTAACGTTGTAACGATGTTAACTCATCAACATAACGGAGAAGCCTTTGTTCACGATGAACATATCAAATACTTGGGTACAATTTTAGATTCGAATTCGAAACTTTCACGCACGCGCAGATTATATAACGAGAAATTTTTCGAAAAAATTAGGATTCTAATCACGAATCGGCAAATCTTTGTCTATGAGTACAAAGTTGTCACTCTATAAAGCCATTGCACTTCCTCATTTACAATTCTGTTGTTCCTTATTGTTTAATTGTCCCCAATATCAAATAAGTCCATTAGAAAAAATACAAAATAGGGCTATGAGATCTATATTAAAATGTAATAGATATACACCTGTCAAATCCATGCTTAATGTGTTAAATATGTTATCTGCTAGCCAAAGAGTTTTTATTATGTTTGTTTACAATTATATTTACGTTGTAATTATATTACATACGTTGCAATTATATTACATCACGCTGGAAGAATAACACTCTTCCTGCGACACTTATCGCACGCTATCGGATGCCGAGTGGTATGTCCTCTAGGTTACCGAGGATATCATCTGGAGGCTTCTGAAGCTTAGCCAAGATCGGTTCTGGCGGAAAGGGGAGATTGTTTCTGGGTTTTCTACGTAGAACACGTCCGCGTCTGTACCATTGGGACATCAGCGTCGCTCGGGCTTCTACATTGGGTCCTTTGAAAGTGCGTTGTTCATATCGAGCTTGGAGTTTTTGGACGTGAGTGAAAATAAGCGACATTTTGGTTATTTCATGGATAAGAATCGTCTAGTGAACAGGATGCAAGTTGCAGTGCTTTACAACTATTTCAAATGGAATAAATCATATTACTATTGGTTTTAATGAATGAAATAACTTTTCTTTTATACTTTCAAAAGTATGGAGGGAAGACTACATGAAGGGAATCAATGGAGAGATAACTAAATCCCTTATTTTGCTCTATATAAATCTTTCA
The DNA here is from genome assembly GCA_030704895.1 of Henosepilachna vigintioctopunctata. Classification (NCBI taxonomy): domain Eukaryota; kingdom Metazoa; phylum Arthropoda; class Insecta; order Coleoptera; family Coccinellidae; genus Henosepilachna; species Henosepilachna vigintioctopunctata. Next base: position 1,439,907 of record JARQZJ010000091.1, read on the forward strand.
GTGTAAGAAATTATTTTTGGTTGATACCCATGATGCGTTTTAAGTCACCGATAGTTTGTTTAGTCTAAGATTCAAAGGTCCGTATTCCTGGTCGTGCAGTACTTGAAGCGTTAGGGGTGGCTGAAATATAAAACTTTATATGTTTTCAATGTTTTACACCAGTGGGTAATTCTTATTCATGAGTTAAAGTCAGTGTTAATTTGTAGCGTAGTATCCGAAACTCAAGATTTATTCAATTGTATGTTACGCAAATATAGTATATTTGAATACGACTTTATATAATAAAAATACGACTTTAATTAATTATATTTACCACAGAAGTTTCTTTCTAAACAGTTGTAATGACAATAGTTTTTTTCATGAGAAAAATGGTGTCGCTACGTCGGTCGAAAATTTAACGACTAGTAGATTCCACCAACAAAAGAAGTTTATCGGGATTACAAAAATTTAAAGTCACTCGATTTTTTCATGCGAGAAAAGCATTCCTATGATTTTGGCAGAAATATCTACAAGCATTAGTGGAATGATACTTCCGAAACTGTTTTCAGTAACAAGAACAATGTTCCTTCACAATAAATTACAAAAAACTGAAACCGAATTGCCGCTTACTTCTCAGTGACTCATAATTGGTAACAATTTAAATCAAACTTTTGGCTTAATGTTTCACAAATATAATGAATAATTATACAACAAAATTATAATATTGAGTCGACATGTTTCGAGCTGTCAGCTCATCAAGGCTTCCTCTCAAGAGTCTTGATAATGAGGTGACTACTCAAAACATGTCAACTCATCGTTGTAATTTTATTGGAATATTATTGGCTATTTGTGAAACATTTGTAATTAGTATTATAAAGTAAAAAAAAAGATTAATGGCAAATTTCATGTTCCTTGATGAGTGAAAGTAGTGCTTGTATATGTATATGTATATGGACAAATGATTTTGTGAAGATGACTCTGTAGATGAATTATGCGGATTCAAAACTTTGTCTATTCTGTAGGAGTTTGATATTTCATGTATTTTTATTATTTCTGACTTGTCAATCTTTTCTATATGAATACTTTTTAATCTAAAGCAATATTTTCATATAGTTGAATAAAATTTTTGTGAAACTAAGCCAAGTGTTCAGTATATTGAACGATGTTTCAACAAAAGATCAGCGAACAATAAATATACATCAATATTAGATTTCATTATTGACCAAATATTTTTTTGACAGTATTTTTTCAATAGTTCTTGTTGCTGGTTTATAATTTTTAATTGTATTTCCTCAAATAAATCAAACAATTAATGCATTAATTTCAGGTTGGATAAATGAAGTAGAAATCTGAAGAATTGTTCTCCATTTGAGTTTGTTCCTAAAAAATATTAAACTTTGTTCAAATTTTCAATATAGTGTTGATTGTAATGAGAATATATCATGTTTTTCGTAGTTTTGGAGGTGTTTGCATATTGAACTCCAATCTACGTTTGAGAGATGGTATTCAAGAATTTCCTGGAGATATGCAAAATTCTATTGATGATGCAAGAACTTTCTTGGATGTAACACGCCAACAGATTGACATATTGTTGTCCATCAATTTCAATGAATTTATCAGTTGGGTGTCGAAGGAGTTGGATAGTAAGTGATTTACTTAGTTATCGAAGCTTGTGACTAACTAATTATTTTTCAGCTAGTGCTAGCGGGCTTTCGCACATACGTTTCCTCACTATTTCTTCTTCCTTCCTTCAGCTAATGCCAATAAAACCCTCGCGAAACACCTAATGAAAATTTTTTTAATATTTTTAAATTTAAAATACTTCGATTGAATTAAACTAAAATTCAAATAAAGTGTAAATCATAAGTTCAAGTGTTTGAATTTAAGTTTATATTCAATAATATATAATGGATTTACATCAAGTAAACGCCAACACTATCAAAGAGTTTTACATATATATATATATATATATATATATATATATATATATATATATATATATATATATATATATATATATATATATATATATATATATATATATATATATATATATATATATATATATATACCGGGACATGTTCCACAATTCAATTTTCAATTAGTAAACACCTGATTTTTCTTCTCTTTTAATTTTGTTTTTATTGTTCTTAATGTGTCTCGATAAGTTATTGTTCGTTTTAAATGAAATATTAAAATTATGTTTACTTAAAAAGGTTTTGACTTTTTAACTGACGGTTCCAAAGTATGTTAAACTATTGTATTTACGATTTCTATCTGACAGATAAGAAAATACTAATCGTAGAGCTTTCCGACAGAGTTTCGTGTGAAGAATTTTTGACACTAGTTCGCTTTCATAATTATTATTAACCGCAAGCTGTTTAATGATGTTCAGTTCTTTATTGAAATTTTCTTCTGATAAAGTTATATTAGTTAATCTGTGTATCATACTTTGAAACGCTGCCATTTTATGTGGATATGGGTGGCATGAGGAGTTATGGATTATGGTGACCGTATGGGAAGGCTTATGGAAAAAAAATTGTTTTTTCTATTTTCCATAAGCCTTCCCATACGGATACCACAATACACAACTCCTCATGCCACAGATATTAAAAATCCACAAATGTTTGAATTTAAGTTTATATTCAATTAAAATGGATTTACATCAATTAAACGCCAACACTATTAAATATTAAAATACTTCCACTAAAAAATGTTTCGGGTTACTAATCCATAAATCCTATAAAGAGTTGGATAGATCGATTTTAAATAGTAACCTATTTGTAAACTTTTAAACTAATTATTTGTAATATTTATTCAAATGACATCGCTAAATCGCGGTCTTAATTTCTTAGGTTGAATTCTCTGTAGTAATATCGTAGAAGTAGGAATCATTTATTTCATAATATTATTATAATAATGGCGTTACATCAAGTAAACACCTATACCACTCAACACTTCTTATATCACTACTTTATATTAGCACAATAATTATATGACTAATACTTAAATCTATAATTTCATTGTTCAGTTCAATACCTTTCTTCATTATTAACTTGATTATAATAGATTCAATCGAGACTAATTTTCGTTTTCCGTTGAAGCAATGTAATATTTCTCGTTTATTCATGTTCATGATATTTTAATGTTGACACAATGCTCTAAAATCGTTTTGTTAGATAATTTTTTTTATGATTTAATACTTTTTTACTTGATTTCGTTTCAATTCTTCCTTAATAAAACTTATAACAATAAGTATAAGTAGTACAATATGATTTCTCCTGCTTCTTCAAAAATCTTTTAGTGGACTCCTTTATTACCCAAAGACTATTAAATTAATTACTAAGAAACCTTTTTATTAGCAGTTCATTTAATTTTTATTAAAGGTTCAAATATTGTGTAATTTTCAATCTAAAATTTCAATGATTCGTTTCAGAATGTTTCAGTAGCGTGCAGGAACAGATTGATTTGATTGACGTAAATATAACAGACACAGGAATTTTTAATATTACTGCAAGTTTCGAAAATATCGAATACGATGTGAACTGGTTTTCTAATTTCTCTGAGAAACTTGAGAACGTAACAAAATGTAAGCATATGAGTTTGTTGGTAGTTCTGAAGTGGCAATTTTAATGACGAAGTACATCTGTGAGATTATTTTCCATGATTTGTAGAAGTTCTCAACCGGTTGAAATGAAAAACTGATCTAAACTTTAATTTATGTACGTTTCATTGCTAAAAATATTGTGAATTATCTGAAAATGGGTCAAAAAGGAATAGAAAATGAATGTATCAATTTCATTGTTTCTCATCGTTCAGAAATGTATTTACATTTAATATTTTATGTATAATTTATGTGTTCAATTCTGCCAAATAGTAGTGACTGACTAATCCTTGGTTTCTCCTGAAGAAGTCACAAAAACAAATATATATATATATATATATATATATATATATATATATATATATATATATATATATATATATATATATTATATTCATATATATATATATATATATATATATATATATTATATTCATATATATATATATATATATATTCATTCAGTGGCGGCGACTCCAAGGGGCCTGAGGGTGCCAAAAGCCCTTTATTATTCATTCAATATTTCCAGGAGTAAAACCTCCGGTTTGGCACTTCTAATATTTCTCATAAGTCTTCTACGTTTCAAGCCACAAGTTTTTTAAATGTTTCTCATGGCGCTTGTATATATTCAATGTTATTTTTTGGTACTGATACCGTTTAATGTTTTTTCAGCATTAGAAAAGGTTAAAACCGATTTAAGTAGTGCCATTCAAGTCTGCAGCACACTGCCAAATATTCGTTGTCAGGACTTAGAAAAGAGTATTGGCCAATTCAACTTTAATGTAAATGTAAGACTATATCTCCCTATTTTTGGATACGATAATTTTAACTGAATTTACAGTTTGGATATTGTTCCTTCTCTAACGTTCTTTCGATAATTCTTGACGAATTATTCCAAAGAATATTATAGCGGAGCTGGCTATGTGAAACATGAACAATGCGATGTCTCCATTGTCCTTCTAGGGATCAATGTTAGAGAATAATAGATTCTCCATTATCCTTCATGTGAAAATGTTAAAGAATCTTGAAATCGATGCCTCCATTTATTGAAAACGTGAGACAGTATACTGTTTCGTACTACAAGGTACTCATCAGTCACGCCACGTTCAACGGATGAAAGGCGAAGATTTCAATCCTCACATACCCTCTAGTAGTAGTAGTAATACGTTTATCAATTATTTATAGCATTTTCACAATAATATACCTTTTTATAGAGGGAAGTTATAAGGTCGTTTGACCTTCTTCAACTCTTGAAAAGTAAAAAATCAAAAATTTTTCTTATTATCTGAACAATAGATAATAGAGAACCCTCTAGTCGATTTTAAGACAGAAATATAAAGTAAGTCTATGCCTATATAATGCATAGATTAACGTACATCTCAAATCTTAGAATCAACGAAAAGCACATGAAGACATCTATATTGAAAGTTTCAAACGTCCTTATCAATTAAGATACTACATTTTACAAATCTAGATTTTTGAGACAATTTCATCTAATTTGATGAAGTAAAGCGCCATCTTGTTTGTGGTTGTAGAATCGCTCGTTGTCATTTTTCAAAATATGTCGGAGTGAAAACACTACAAGAAATGAATTCTGTAGTTCCCGTGCTACGTTATCGCACTTGTAGATAATACTACTTAGAGATATTCGCTATCAAAGTGTAAAGTCTCAAAAATCTAGATTTGTAAAATTTAGTATCTTAATTGATAAGGACTTGTGAAACTTTCAATGTGGATGTCTTCATGTGCTTTTCGTTGATTCTATATTTGAGATGTACGTTAATCTATGCATTATATAGGCATAGACTTACTTTATATTTCTGTCTTAAAATCGACTAGAGGGCATGTGATTATTGAAATCTTTGCCTTTCATTCGTTGAACGTGGTGTGACTGATGAGTACCTTGTAGTACGAAACAGTATACTGTCTCACGTTTTCAATAAATGAAGGCAGCGATTTCAAGACTCTTCAACATTTTCCCATGAAGGATAATGGAGAATCTATTATTCTCTAACATTGATCCCTAGAAGGACAATGGGGCCATCGCATTGTTCATGTTTCACATAGCCAGCTCCGCTATAATATTCTTTGGAATAATTCGTCAAGAATTATCGAAAGAACGTTATAATGTACACTTTGATAGCGAATATCTATAAGTAGTATTATCTGCAAGTGCGATAACGTAGCACGGGAACTACAGAATTCATTTCTTGTAGTGTTTTCACTCTCTATATATATATATATATATATATATATATATATATATATATATATATATATATATATATATATAATTGAAATTCTCACGGAGCTGTGTACACAAATGTTGTCAACGAGAACATTTGTGTAACTTAACCTATCACTTTCGATAGTCAATAATTTCGATGATTTTTCGGAATGCACTTCGAGAGTGATGGGTTGTGTTTTCGTTTACAAGATTTGTGTAAATAGCTCTCTGAGAGACTTATTTGAAATATTCCGATATTTATATTATGAGTCTCAGTATTGACTATATATGTATATACATATATAAATAGAATATATTTTGGTCATGAGTTTACGAATGGAACTCTGCTGTAAATTCGTGCTACCCCATTTTCAAATATAAAACTGAACGCATGTTTTTAGAGGTACATTTTCATATTTTTACCTGTACTTCTTAAAGACATATTGTGGGAGAGGAAATAGAAATGAAGACCTTGACGGTTCTTATTATCGATGTCTTGTAAAGAGGGTAATAGGTCATTATTCAGAAAAAGAAAGTATATCAAGTTTAAAAAAAGAATATCGAAGGAATAAGATTAATAGAGGACACGGAGGTTTCGCTCATCTCTTGGTGAAACTTTATGTTGAAAACAATAATTAAAATTAACACACTTGGCTTAAGCTTCACTAAATATATTAAAAACTCTAATAATATATTTCGGGTGGTTAACCCATTATTAAGATCATGTAACATTGTATACTCTTGATAATGGGTTAACCACCCGGAACATGTGTAAAGTTTTTAATATATTTAGCGAAACTTAAGCCAATATTAAAATTGAGAAATTGAGAACAAGGAAAGTAATAATGGTGACAAACTGAAACTAAGTTGATCATTTATTATTGTTTTTTTCTGTCCGTACAAATCGAAAATGTCCTATTGTTCTAGAAAATGAAATGTTTTTCCTTTCATCTATGGGTGCAGAAAATTCAACGATTTTGTATCTATAAAGTGGATCTTCTGATTTGCACCGACAGCAAAAACTAACAATAAATGTTTAACTTTCTGTATATCGTTTTTCTCGTCCGCAATTTTTCAATTTTAATCCCCTTTGTCGAAATTTTTTTCAAAACTTGATTCACTACTTTTTTTTTAACGTTGACCTACTCTTTTTTCGAAGACATCGATATCGAGAACTGTAATCGTCTTCATCTCTATTTTCTCTCTTACCATGTGTCTATAGCAAGTACAGATGTAAGATATGAATATTATTGTATAAAACAAGTGTTAAGATCAAATTTTGAAAATGCCGTAACACTCTGAAACAATGTCAAGCAATTGATAAAATTTTGTGAAAGTGAGTCAAGTGTTCTTTATTCAAAATATTGATACACGATGTTTCATAAAGAGATCAGCGGATTGCAATTTCATTGAGAAGAATTTTCAATTCATTCTTAACGAATTGTGTTCTTTCGTTATGCAATTGCGATTTTGTTAACATTTTAAATTTTTGTGCTATTTCAGGTAACAACTGTTAAGAATCAAATCAAAATTGTGAGTGATATTTTGGAGAAAACCAACGGGATAGAAAATGGCCAGCAGAAATTGAACAATGTAATACAGGATATTAGGAATAAAACTGAAAATGGTTGGAATACAGCCAAAACAAGTATCAGGGATGCAGGTCAGAAACACATTATTGTAACCTTTACTGCGACCTTTAATTGATTGGATTTTAAGTACTCTTTAATATTCTCTTAGTTCTTCTCTTGTACCTTGTCTTGCCACATTCACATACCGTATCCGTTGCATACATCTTTGTTCAACCTGAGTTCTTCATGCAGTTTTACTTTGGTGTCCAGGTTCTAGGTTCGCGTTTTATGCAGAATTTCAAGTGATTGTAGTCACTATTCTTATATATATATATATATATAATTGTCAATTATCTCAGGAATTACAGATTTTCGGAATGAAAGAGCTTATAAAAAGTTACCCTTTAAACTAAGTTCAGCAACATCTAGGATACAAGTGGCAACAAACTAAGAGACGTTCGTTAAAAAAATGTTAGTTATGTTATCTTCACTGCATAAACTCTAATGCTTGTTTTTTCTCCTGAAGAAGACACAAAAAAAGTGTCGAAATATCAAGAATTGTAATGAATAAATGAGTTTTTAAACACTTCACCAGACCGATTATTCCCGTTACCTAAATTCTACATATGTATAATATAAAAATGAATCACAAAATGTGTTGGTAAGCGCATAACTCAACAACTTCTTGATAAATGTTTTCAATTCTCTTTTTAAAATGTTTTCGTAAAAAGTCCAAGGATGGTTTTTACGGCGAGAAGAATTCGAATAATTGCCGGGAAAACCCTAAAAACAGCCCATTTCTTTTTCCCATACAAACGTTTCTTAACTAAAATGTAGTCAACGGCTGAACCGATTTCACTATTTTTTCTCATTGTGTTTGTTATTGTCAGGAAACAATTTAAAAAATTGCGTGGAAAATTAGAAAAATTAAGAATACTTAATTAATAATATAAGTAAGAATTAATTATTAATTCTCAAAAAGAGGATGTAAAAAAGCTGAATATCTTATCACACATTTCGGTTAGTTTAGAGCTATCACGACTAACATTAAAACTTCAATTTAATATAAAATATTGATAATTTTAAATTGACTAACATACACGTTACTAACATAGCACGTGGAATATTTGAATATAAAGAAGAATACATAGTTTAATCAATTTAGAGTTGAAATTTCGTTTTTAAAAATGATAGCTATTAGATGCACAAACTTAAGTCGCAGAACTCGTAATGCAGCAAGTCAAAGACATAAAAGAGCAGGTCGAACTGACGAGCAACGCGAAGCTCGGAATGAAGTTGAACGGAATCGATGGATTCGAAATTAACAATATGAAAAGGTTGCGTTTAAATCCTATCGACCTGCATTTAATTATTACGTTGAAATAGATTACAGTTCACAGCAAATCGTTGCTATTGGAACAATGAACGTTGTGTGTCAATAATTAATCTGTGCAAGGCAAAGATTCATTTTTATTGATAAGAAAATACTACCAATAATGCGACAAAATATTGTGCGAAGAGTCAATTCAAATAGACGCTACTGGTACATCCACCAGTCACTATTATCATTGATTTCCGGGAATGGACTAAATTTTGAACAATTTTTGACTCATATCCAGCAAATATCTGATTTAATTGAAGAGATATATGCGACAAGTACTTGATACGAAATTAGGCGAGCATGCCATCCCACTATAGAACCGACAGGTTAATAACTTTCAATACATTAAACGTCTTAAAATAGGAATTTTTTGATAATTTGACTGATTTGAAATGACAGAAAGTATTGCAGTCCCTTCGTAAGTGGGTAAGTCCCTGGCTCCACCTGAGATAAATAATATTAAAAGCAAGATAGTGTAGCACAAATAGTAGAATATGTCTTTCCGGCTTTTTGAAAAATATTCAAATAAAAATAAATGGGCGTACAAAGTTCGCCTGGTGATTTTTTAAGCATAGTTTTTTTTTTAAATCGAATAAAATACTCAATTTGCATCATATATTCAAAATTTTTATTGAAATTGATAACTTGACCTTTGCCATTTACACTTTAAAGATAACTTCATGTATAAGTTGTCCGCGGCTCCGTATCGAATGGTCCAATTTTGCACTTTTTCACTTCGGCCACTTCTTTTTCTTTTTTGCACTTTTTCGAGCATTTCGGCCTGTATCCCACGAATTACGCGTGTTATGTTATCCTGTAAGGCTTCAATCGTGTTCGACTTGTCGACATACATAACGATTTTACATAACCATGCAAGAAATAATCCAAAGGAGTGAAATCGCATGATCTTGGCGGCCAATTCACAGGGGCATTTCGAGAGATAAGCTGCTCACCAAATTCGTTCTTCAACATGTCCATTGTTTCACGAGCTGTGTGGCATATGGCACCGTCTTGATGAAACCACATGTCAACCAAGTTCAACTCGGCCACCTGGGGAAAAAAGAAGCGTATCAAGGCTCGCTATCCTTCGCCATTGACGGTAACGCTTCTTCCACGGTCGTCTTTGAAGAAAAATGGACGGATGATGCCACCGGCCCATAAACCACACCAAACTGTCGTTTTTTCGGGATGCATTGGTAATTATTGTATGGCACGTGGCTGTTCATCACTCCAGATGCGACAGTTTTGTTCATTTGCATATCCGTTAAGCCAGAAATGAGCCTCATCGCTGAACACAATCATTCGATAAAACTGCGGATTTTCATTAAGCTGTTCTAAGGCCCATTCACCAAAAATTACACGTTGCGGTAGGTCATTCGGCTTCAATTCTTGCAGAAGTTGAATTTTATAGGCTTTCAAACCCAAATCAACACTTAAAATTTTCCATGTGGTTGAGTAACGCATGACCAATTGCTGAGAACGGCGACGAATTGACATTTCGCAATCCTCATTAACACTGTACGCTACGGCTGTAGTATTCTCTTCGGTACGCACTGTACGCATGCGAGACAATCGTTCAATGTCCAACAAAGTAAACTTTGTGCGAAATTTGGTGTTAACAGCAAGAATTGTTAATTCACCAGGTCGATTGTGACAACCATAATATGGCCGTAACAAACGATACACGTTTTTCCCAGAGCACGAATTTTGATAGTACATATATATATATATATATATATATATATATATATATATATATATATATATATATATATATATATTTCAAAGATTCACAGGTCATTCAATACTAGTAAATACTGAGACTCTTAATCGAAATATCGAAATATTTCAAATAGGGTAGACAGCTCCCTGAGAGTTTTATTTGAAATATTTCGATATTTCGATTAAGAGTGTCAGTATTTACTAATATATATATATATATATATATATATATATATATATATATATATATATATATATATATATATATATATATATATATATATATATATATATATATATATATATATATATATATATGTAGAATTTAGGTAACGGGAATAATCGGTCAATTGTTTTGTGTCTTCTTCAGGAGAAAAAACAAGAATGGGAATCAAGGTAAAAGGCCGCTACCTTAGTTACTTGAGGTTCTCTGACGATATAGTGCTGTTCTCCCACTATGCTACCAATCTTCAAGGGCGCATCAATGAACTGAACATCGCGAGCAAGGAAATAGGTCCTTTTTGTCCGATTTCTCACAAACTGAAAAAACAACAGTTCTAGAAACAAATTCTGATATATTTTCGTGAGATATATCTATTTGTATGTATTCAAACTTCCCTATGCAACTTATAACAGTTGGTCTGTTAGATTTGTTTTTAAACCTTATTGAAAAACTTGAGAAAACCTTATTGAAAAGCTCAGAAATTTTAAAAAAGCTTAGCTTAGAAAAAATTTCAGAGAAAAAATTTGAAGGATTTCAAAAAATCTTGGTGATAGGCTCACATTTTTCATTGTTCAGGAGCGGTAATAGAATGAAACTGGCCCAGAATATGTAATAGTCATTGATTCATAACGCTTCCAGATGTTTCGTTTGGTAACACATGGTCTTGTATTTGTTGATATCTATTCTATTTTAGTCAAATGAATTTTTTCTGTCATTTCCAACTTTTGTTGAATATTTTTGAATACATACGTTAGGAACTTTTTTGTGAAATTAGGAAAGACGTGTATTTTCAAGACAGACTTAGTAGTGTAGTGATATGAACTTAGTAGATATCATTCGCTATTATAATGTAATATATAATACACAGCTTAATAATCGTGATAACCAGTGATTCCTTTTCTTCCTGATGGAAATATTCATCTCAATTTTTTTCAGCTAACGAAATGCAGAGCAGTGCTAACAAAATTTCTGCTGAAATACAAACACTGGAAACCTATTTCCCAAATTCGAATGATAAAGGTGGCAATAAAACATTTGTAGATGAAGTACAAAAGTTTGTCGACAATTACAATTCCTATTTGTATTACTTTGGTCTCTTCATCTGTTCGTTACTTTTTTCCATTGTCTGTGTACTGGCTGTTGGAATGATTTTCGGATTTTTCAAAACTAGTATCTTCAATAAGATCGGCAGATTTTTTTTGTTATGGTGAGTAAAATGAACTTTTCGAATACGAAGAATTCAATTCAGTTCATGATAATTTAATATGATCACAGAACGTCAATCAAAATATCACCTGATTATCAAGAAACAATATAACTCTATGTCTTTTGATTCTAATATAACGTCAAATTTATAACACAATATAACATATAATTATTTCATATCTCTTCTGAATAACTTATTGATAAAAAGTGAACAATACATCATACACCAAATTATTTATACACACATACACGCACACACACACACATATATATATATATTATATATATATATATATATATATATATATATATATATATATATTATATATATATATATATATATATATATATATATATATATATATATATATAATATATATAATATATATAATATATATATATATATATATATATATATATATATATATATATATATATATATATATATATATATCCTTTTGTTCGCCGGGGCGTGATCAGATTTCTGTGGTGTTCGAATGAAATGTTCACGAAGCTTCACGTACTCTCATTAATGTTGTCATGAGTAGGAATCTGGAACGCTAGGGAGAGTTTATACGTCTTTTCTTCGATAGAGGGAGCTCACGTGAATTTTCACAAAGTGTTTGTATCCTTTTTTCATTCAACAAGTTCGATAATTTTTTCGAAGCGCACTTAATATTCACTCTCGAAAGTGATATTTTCGTTCTCCTTGACAACATTTGTGTAGACAGCTCCCAACTTTCATTTGAAATATTTCGATGAAGAGTCTCAGTATTTACAAGAATGAATGATTCGTGAATCTTTCCTTAAGTCTTGTGAAGCCTTGTGTTTAAAAAATTAAACACAAGGCTTAATGTTTCACGATTATATTTAACAATTTCACTTCATCAACATGTTTCGAAAGTGAGCTCATCTTCAAGACTAAACTACAATAAGGAACGAACAACAAATTCATATCTATACAATGGATGTAAGTAGAGGGGATATTTGAAACTACCAAATATTATAAATTAAGCTTTATTATATTATTGAGGAAATGAAGTTTTTGTGCTTATGGCACTGAATGGAATATTTGGGAAAATGAACGCTACAGCATTCATTCGAAAAATTCAAATTAATCAAAATAATTAGAGTTATTTATGTGAACATGTACGATGTGATATCTACATCATCCTTCAAGGTTTAAATGTTAGAGAAATATTGAAGTCGATGCCACACCTGATGGAAGTGCGAGGAATATGTTTCGTTCTGCAAGGAACTCGTCAGTCGCACCACGTCCATCGAAGTGAGGCAACGATTTCAATCCACAAGCATCTTCTTGTGATTCCAAGTGGAATACCGTAGAGTAATGAATACTCCACAATTCCATCTATAGGAATCAGTAGAAAACATCTCTCAGATTACAGACACACCAAGCATCGAACTTTCACATATCTCCTGAATAATATTTGAATGAAGCGCATAAATATGCAAAAACTCAAATAACAGCCTTACATAAACATGAAATAACTGAAAAAGACTATTTTGATTATAACAATACAAAGATTTTAGAAATTTTAGAAATGTAACACATTCGTGAAAATTTAGAAAACACAGTAAATTAAAGAACAGACATTAAACATCTCAACTCTATTTACAACGATTTGATAAATCTTACAAATAATACAAATAACACTCATAAAATGAATACACAACAATCACCAAACATCACATCTCAAAACTCATTCTTTCCAGATCTACCTTCACTTTCACACACATAAACCAATTAAATTCAACTTTATGTAATTATATATATATATATATATATATATATATATATATATATATATATATATATATATATATATATATATATATATATATATATATAAATCATACTCATAAGAATCACCTGGCTTACCATGAGTTTTTTAAAGGTTTCCTCATGGTGAAGAAGACTAAAACATCCGAAGCAAATGCTAAGCCAGAAATATTCATACTAAAAATGAATATGTGAAAATACAAAAAAGCTAATTTGATTTTCTTAAAAAATAAGTTTGAAGTTTTGATATCTAAAGTAATGCATAAAATTCAATTATTCATTAGTTTTGACAAAGTTGTGATATACAACGAAATGTCAACTAAAATAAAGTTTTTAACATCAAAATAAGCCTGTTATTGCTAGAAACATTGAAATTATATATATATATATATATATATATATATATATATATATATATATATATATATATATATATATATATATATATATATATATATATATATATTTCTTGAAATTGATTTATTGCCTGTTTGAGGTATTTATTTTGAAAGTTTTTAGCATTAACAGGCTTTTTTAATATGAAAAAGTTTATTTCTGTTGACGTTTCGTTGTTATATTACAACTTTGTCAAAACTAATTGATTAATTAGTTTTGACAAAGTTGTAATATAACAACGAAACGTCAACAGAAATAAACTTTTTCATATTAAAAAAGCCTGTTAATGCTAAAAACTTTCAATATATATATATATATATATATATATATATATATATATATTCATTTATTTTTGATATCATCGATGTAATATAAGCGATTACTCATAGTTGGCAGTCTAGATATGTGTACAGCTAAATGTTTTCATTCTTATATTTGCAGTGGCACGACATTTATGTTCTACTTCGCGATTATCTTGGCAGTGGTAACTTTGGTATACTTCCTGATAGGCATGATATCTCAACAAGCAGTGTGCAAGTCATTTCGTGATCCATCTAACAGTACTTTTTTCAAACTTGTTGATCAATACGATCTAAGCAAAACCGGACTGAACATCAAAGTTTCTGAGATTTTAAACTCCATCCACTCTAATGAGAGTGTATATAACGCTTTGGACTTGAAAAACCAGTTCGATTTGGACAACTTGCATCAATATCTCAACCAATTTAAGGAACAATTAGACGGTCTTGTAAACGTTGTGGATAAGTTTGAGTTCAGCCAATTCAAAATATTGACGGAAGATCAGATGAAAGCTTTGGAAAATTTTCCGGATCCTCAGGTATCAAATGTCGAGACATTCATGAATGATGTGAGTATATAATAATGGATTAATGAGTTGAACACGTTATAAAATTACGAAATTAATGAAATATGTATATGAAACAATATTTAGAATTTTCTCTTATTTAATGAATACGCATGACGAGTTTCGAAGTACTACTTCTTTATCAAATGCTGAATTAACAATAGATTTAATTTTACAAACTCCCTACTTATAGCTACTCTCACAGAAAATACCAGGTATGTTCTATGACTAACCTGGAGTGAGGACCATAGAATACTCTGTTGTTTCACAAGTAAGAAAGAAACGTATACCTCAAATTGAACACAGAAAATCAATTTCTTATGCCAGGTGTACCAACTATAAAAGATACAAGATAATTATACAATATAAAATTTCTACGAACAGATAAAGGAAAATTAAAATTTTTCAACTTCCAAAAACATAAAATTGAAAGTAAATTGACTAAAAATAGGTAATCAATCTGATCTGCGACCTGGAATATTGTTATTGAACATATTAAGTAGCGGCTAGTGTTACCTCTAACTGGCTATTGAGTAAAAGTCCAGAATTTTTGAATTTATTAATATGTAACGATGCTAGAAGATTTAGTTTGGAACCTTTATTCTCTCTATCTAATGAATAACTCTGAACTAAATATGTGACTCTCCTCTAATAAGTGGTTGGTATAATGGGAATCTGTTTTTCGAAACTACGTTTATGATAAGACAGTTTAATTTGGAAATTTCTAAAACTTCTGCCTATATAAAATGTAAATGTCACAAGTACCACAGTTAATTTGTATACCCCACACCTTTGATTTTTGTTAATTTTCGATTTATTATTTTTGATTATACCACCAATATTATTAGTGGCCCGAAAAGAAATATTAATATTGTAGCTTATCAAAAGTGATTTTAATTTTGAACTAGGAGTTCCCATATATGTTAAAACACTAAATTTTGACTTTTCTTTGGTAAGAGGATAAACTTCTGTAACCGCTTTTTTGAAAAGCTTTTCGTTAATTAAATTGTTTATTATTTCTGGTTTTTAATGAATAAAAGGTAAAATGACCCTTCGAAAGCGGCAGGTTAACAAGTCTATTAACTATTCTATTGTTAATTCAGCATTTGAAAGAGAAGTATTACTTCGAAACGCGTCATGCGTATTTTTATTAAATTATGAGAATATTCAAAATATTGTTTCATTATGGATATTAATTTTCTCCAAGTATCGGCCTCATCAATATGCCGATTCGGCCCAATTTTCAACTATTGTTGAAAATATCCTCAACACAAACGGAAATTAATCACATCAGATCTAATTTAATCAAAAATTGAAAATAAAGACCGTCTTCAGATCACGTATAATAATAAAAATAATAACAATAAAAAATGATGATAATATAAAAATAATAATAATAATATAATGTGACTTTTTAAGCGTCACATTATATTATTTTTCTTTAAAGACTTTACATAACCCCACAAGAAATATTCCAGAGGCGTCAAATCGCATGATCTTGGCGGTCATTCACAGGGCCATTGCGAGAGATAAGCTGCTCACCAAATTCATCCTTCAACGTGTCCATTGTTTCACGAGCTGTGTGGCATGTGGCACTATCTTGATGAAACCACATGTCAACCAAGTTCAATTCTGCCAACTGGGGCAAAGAAAAACCACATAAACCACACCAAACTGTCGTTTTTTCGGGATGCATCGGTAATTCTTGTATGGCATGTGGCTGTTCATCACTCCAGATGCGACTGTTTTGTGTATTTACATGTCCGTAAAGCCAGAAATGAGCCTCATCGCTGAGCACAGCGAATCATTCGATAAAACAGCGGATTTTCATTGTTCTAAGGCACATTCACCAAAAATTAGACGTTGTGGTAGGTTATACGGATTCAATTCTTGCAAAGGTTGAATTTTAAAGGCTTTCAAACCCAAATCAACACGAAAAATTTTCCATGTGGTTGAATAACACATGCCCAATTGCTGAGAACAGTGACGAATTGACATTTCACGATCCTCAATAACACTGTACGCTACGGCTGCAATATTCTCTTCAGTGCGCACTGCACGTATGCGAGACAATGGTTTAATGTCCAACAAAGTCAAATTGGTGCGAAATTTTGTGAAATTTCGAATTGATTATTCACCAGATCGATTATGACGAGAATAATATCGTCGTAACAAACGATACACATTTTTCGCAAAGCACCAATTTTAATAGTAAATTTCAACAATTTTTAACCTTTGCTCGTTTGTAAGTCTTCATATAATGAAATGGCAAAGTATACTGAAAAGTTTTCACTTTGACAGATAAGGTTTGGATGCTATTCCCAACCAGTGCCGCCAACCTGAAAAACTTAACTCTTAAAAAATCACCCGTTGATAAAACTTCATTTGATATGTTTCACAGTATCGCTTAATTACAAAACTAACAAACACAAAAATACGTTAACGAAAAGCATTAAATAACTCCGCATGAACATGCCGTTTCAATATTTAATAAACTCTGTTGTTTTATATGGCTCACATATTACAATTAGGATGAAAATCGATTTCTTGAAACTTCGAAAATTCGGTATCTTCTGGAATCTCCTCGGAAGAACATTGAATATTTTCATTGAGGTATACATTGCCCTATTTTCTATTAAACTTGAAGTTCCATTTTCCTCGTTTGTTACAACATTTATAGTTCTCTTAGTATTTTTGATATTTGTGTACGAATAATAAGCATTTATATACAAATAGTCAATTTAGTGTTAAGAGTTTATTTGTTCTTAATACACCTCTGCAGGAGTCCCAAAACTTCATTCTGAAGATCGATCTCAATGCTAATTTCTGAATCCCAAAAAGCCACATTGGGAACTGTTATAATACGTACATTGGAATATTCTCGGATGAAATAAGAATATGGTTAGTTGAAAAATAGAGAAAAGCAAATCGCATACAAAACAAACAATACTTTAAGCACTTTTATAAAAAAAATTACGAAGACGGATCGAGTGAGAGATCAAATTCGGATGTCTATAAATCAACTTGAGAATGTGGGAAATGTTCCATTGAACAGTCACGTAGAATTTGATATAAGAACAAGAGAAGAACTAAGAAGCTTACAAAACAAAAATATCAAGTCCTACATTCGTTAACTGTTGTATAGGATATAACCATAATTTGAATAATTACGAGATCCTAGACTAGAAGAGTCATCTTCCTGGAAGGTCCAGAAATTGATAGATATAAGAAATCCGGTTCAGTACTTAACGAACAACTGGAAGTTAACAAGTGCCCACTACTTAAGCCTCAAGTTCAGTAGAAGTATATAAATGAAATTATTCCATTTTTACTTGAGGTTCATTCTACTGATAAAAGTATTGTGAACCGACAAAATACTGTAGTGGACAATACGAGGGTGAGGTGAAAAGTTTCAGTCCTGACCAAGAAAAACGAAGTTTCAAAATTTTTTGGCTTTATTTCTCAACATAATCCCCATTCACACTGATAAATTTCTCATAATGGTGTTCCAATTTAGTTACACCAGTTTTCAAAGTAGATTCGCCAAGTTCCTCAAAATACTGATTTATAGTTCCGATAACTTCTTTGTTGTTCTCAAATCTTTTACCGCTAATCCATTTTTTGAGGTTAGGAAACAGGTAATATTTGCTGGAGGCTAAATCTGGAGAGTAGAGAGAATGCGGGATCAATTCAAACTTCAATTCGTGAATTTTGGACATGGCAACAATCGACAAATGCGCTGCGGCGTTATCGTGACGGAACAAATTTTTTTCTTCGCCAAATGAAGTCGCTTAATTTGCACCTCGTCCTTCAAACGTTGCAATAAGTCTGCGTAGTATTGACCAGTGATATTTTTGCCCTCTTCAAGATAATCAAAAACATCGCAAAAAACAGTACCAATAACCTTTTTTGCCATAAATTGCTTTTGCCTCCTTTGGAGTTGGTTGCCCCTTTCCAACCCACTGTTTTGACTTTTCTTCATTTTCAGAAGTGTAGTGGAGAAGCCTAGTATCATCAACAGTTATGAATCGACGCAAAAATTCGTTTGGATTACGCCTATACAGCGCCAAATTTTTGGTAGAAATGTTTTTTCGAATAATTTTTTGGTCGAGCTTTAGTAAACGCGGCACCCTTCTTGCGCGCAGATTTTCCATACTCAAATGGTTGTGCAAAATATTTCGCAGACGTTCAGCTGACATCCTACAGGTCTCAGCTATCTCATACACTTTCAATCTGCGGTCCTCCAATACTATTTGGTGGGTTTTCTCAATCATTTCTGAAGTTGTAACCACAATGGGTCGCCCTGAGCGAGGCTCGTCAGAAGTGCTCACAGGACCCATTTTGAATTTAGAAATCCACTGCTTAATAATTGAATATAATGGGGAGGAGTCTCCTAGTGTTGAATCTCTTCTTCCATTTGTTTGATGTAAAATCCTTCAAATAGAAGTATTTGATGACAGCACAGCGTTTCTCCAATGTTTTCATTTTCATGAAAACAACGGAACCGTCTCGTTCAATGGTCTGTCAAACGAAAACTAAATTAGCGATTGGGCTGAAACTTTACATACATGCTCAGTAGGAATGGTACTGTAGGACGCCGCTACAAAAGTAGACCTAGTGGCGCCATTCATTGGTCAGGCCGGAAAATTTTCAACCCACCCTCGTATACATAATATTTTTGAAATTCTTGAAAAATGTTCACTAATCGTTCGACATGGAATTTCAACAAATTTCTCCGTCCTCAATCAACTATATAATTATGGATTGATTCTGCGCTAAATTCTGAGTGAAAATTTTTTGAAAAGATGATTTTTTGAGAAAATAATATTTTCGAATTGAATATAATCTTGCTACATAACATGGGAACCCTATTTCGGATATAACAGAATGACCTGGGGTTTACGTGTTTATCATTATAAGAACAGCATAACTATCATCTGTTGTGGAAAAACCCTTTATATAAAAATATAAAAAGCCCAACATATTCATAATGTTGAGCGATTTCTTGCACAACACTCAGTGGAATATTTTTTAATTTATCACATAATAAAAACAATTGGCTTAATTGCATTGAACTATTTCTTATAATTCTTTCGTGATCTATAAGAAAACCGAATATTTCTTTAAATATTCGCCTTTCGGGTGTGTAATCTTCGTACATTACCCATCATACATCATTTTTGTAACCACTAAATGTTTACATATACACACATACGTCGATGTCTTATAAGCGATTCGAACGCAGATCTCCTGCTTGGCTGGACTTCACCCTCACTTTAGGCTAAGGAGACGAATAATATCAGTGTTGTCTTAATAAACCATTTTCTTGAAATATTATACGATTAACGCTTAGAGACTCTCAGTTCATAACATTTTATTTTAGCTTAACAAAATAATCATGGAGGTGAAATTCGATGAATTGTATACAGCTTTAAATGTGAAAATTGAAGAAATCGATGAAATGAAAGATACAAACCCAATATTGAATTCTCTGAGAGAAAAACTTGATCAAGCCCGGGATGAGTTGAATATAGAAATGAATATATTAAAAGCCGAAATCATTCCAAATACTTCAGATGGAACCGTAAGTTGAAAATTATCAATAAAATTAATGGACGATGAATCAACTCTGTGATAGTTCATATTTAAATGAGAGGTAATAAGACATACCTACTTGTTTAAAAATCACTGACTGAATAATTCTTTACTCGACTAGTTTCGCCTTTTACGGCATCATCAAGAAGAAGAAGAATGCCGTAAAAGGCGAAACTAATCGAATAAAGAATTGTTCAGTGATTTTTAAACAACTATTTCTTATTGCCTCCCACTGAAAATTATTATTATATACATAAGTATAGTATAGTATAACATATAGTATATAATAATAGTAATAGTTTATACCATAGCATATAAATAATTATTGGGATTATTAGATTAATAGCATATAGTAATAGTTTATATAATTATATTATATAAACTATTTTCGAAATCATTATTCTATTACTTCAATCATTTTATTTTTTATCAAAACTATTTGTTTGTGATAAAATACTGTTGGGGTAAGGTTCACGGATAAATTCAGGGAATCGTCTAATTTTAAATAATGTTTTAACGTAATATATAAGGTAGAAAATGGTATATAAAAATGAGAAAACACGTTTTCTACATTAAACGGCTCAAAAAGGAACTATATATTGAGAAGAGAAAAAATGTATTGTTTTGATATGAGTATTGATTTCCTCAAATCATCAGCCTCATCAATCATCAATTATACTTGACATTTTTCAAGATTTATTTTTGAATCAACAAATTACTATAATATAACAGTACTTTTTTTCTTATCTGTGACTAATCAATTTCTACAGATACTTTAATTTAATGTTATTAATGCAAGATGATGATATTTTATAGGACATTGCAAAAAAATTGGACAAACAATTGAAGTTCGGTGAAGAATCATTTCAAGATGGAAGAAAGAAATTGATAAGAATTATAGAGGATGTGCAAGAACTTGTTGGGGTTAGAAGCCCCATAACATTCAAAGAAGTAAGTGTTAATATATCCATCGGTTGTTTTTCAACTTATTTGATACACAACTGAAATAAGCTATCAGTCAGTTCTATTCGAAGATAGTCAAACTAACGCTTTCGACGTGACATCAAAACTTGTATTTCAAAACCATTCATTTCATGCCATACATCTTGCAATACTTTATCATTCTGAACAGTAGATCTTCGTCAAAGGGCAAACACACCAGGTCGTCGGTGTCAACGAATTATAAGTATTTAACATAATACTTAATTTGAGCAGAAAAATTCGAAAAGTCTTTGAATAAAAACTTCAATTAATAATTTCATGAAAACTAAGTGGTTTCGTGATTTTAACTCTAATTGATTTCAAACATGACAATATTGTTTCGCCAATACTTCATCAGATGTTGAAGATAAACTGAGCTATAACGCGGAGATCATTGAATTTTAAAAAGGTCCGGAATTATCTTCCATATGCCTCTTCATCTCCAAATTTACCACATTTTTCTGCAGTTGTTATCATGCCTTAATTATCCTCTGAGAGATAATTGTGTTCAAGGTACGCCTTTTTCCTTTAAAGCGTTGACGATTTCTGCTTGACTGATATGGTTCACACAGCGTTCGGAAAATATTGCCATGCCTTGTGTTGATCTTCGTTGTTTTTCTTTAGAACTATTACATTGTGGGCTGCTTGTATTTATCCTGAAGTGTATGGAAATGATAATAGAATATTGTTCTTTTGAAGTGAGGGAATGACTATAGAACATATTTCTTCTGAAGAATAGGGATGATCATAGAGTACTTTTCTTCAAATCCTTACATTGGATAAGGTCCGGAATTATCTTCCATATGCCTCTTCATCTTCAAATTAACCACATTATTCTGTAGTTGTTCTCATGCCTCCAATTATCCTTTGAGAGATAATTGTGTTAAAGGTACGCCTTTTTCTTTTTAAGGCGTTTGCGATAACTGCTTGGCTGATATCGTTCACACAGCGTTCGGAAAATATCGCCATGCCATGTCTCCATCTTCCTTGTTGTTCTTAAGAGCTATTACATTGTGGACTGCTTATATTTATCCTGAAGTGTATGGAAATGACCATAGAACACTGTTCTTTTGAAGTACGGGAATGACTATAGAACAAATTTCTTCTGAAGTATGGGGATGACCATAGAAAACTTTTCTTCAATCCTTACATTGAATAAGGTCCGAAATTATCTTCCATATGTCTCTTCATCTTCAAATTCACCACATTTTTCTGCAGTTGTTCTCATGCCTCCAATTATCCTTTCAGAGATAATTGTGTTAAAGGTACGCCTTTTTTTCAAGTCGTTGGCGATTTCTGCTTGGCTGATGATATCGTTCAAACAGCGTTCAGAAAATATCGCCATGCCATGTCTCGAACTTCGTTGTTGTTCTTAAGAGCTATTTCTTTGTGGACTGGTTGTATTTATCCTGAAGTGTATGGAAATTACCAAAAATCATTGTTCTTTTGAAGTGCGAGAATGACTATAGAACATATTTCTTCTGAAGTATGGAGGATGACCATAGAATACTTTTCTTCGATTGCCTTTTATTGTAATAAATTTAATTTGATTGAAATTTGATTATTTAATTAACTATTTGATTTTTTCCACTTATTAATTCCAATGGCTTCTAACAGGAGTTTATAACGTTTTTCTTCTGTATGCAATATTTTGAAGTTGTTGTTGAAGGCATGGTCCTATTCTATAAGATGTGTTGCATCGTAGAATCGGTTTTATTTTCTTCAAAGCATTTTTGGTGTTCCGATACTCTAAGCTTGAAACTCCTGCCAGTCTGACCAACGTCATATACTTTGGAACAGGTACCACAACTCAACTCATAGATACCCGATTTATCATGAGGCGAAATTTTATCTTTCGCATTTCTGATGTGCCTACCCACGGTATTCGGTGTCTTGAAAGCTATCATTGAATTTCTATCAGATAAAACTTCGAGATTTTAGATAACGGGTCGCCTAAATAAGTTAATGCCTGAAAATTTCATGACTATCTGTTATTTTAGGATATACTTGAAAAATGGCTTTATTATATAATCTTTTCCTTAAAATGTTATCGACGAAACATTGTTGTGTGAGATTTTTTTGATGATATTCAATTCTATTCTTCATTGTAACTATATGCTGATAAAGGCATATTTATTAACCTGTGTATCAAACTGTTCTACGCTGCTGATTTGTGATGAAACGGATGGGAGGAAGATCAATGTATTGTTTTATCAGAATGTGAGGGTTTGCGGATAATTGAAAACTCATGTTTATTGTTAGTTCTTTTTATTGTGAGGCCCAAGAAGTTTATTGAGCCTTCTATTCTTTTTTTTTCTATTTCAATTCTATTTATTTTGTGAATTCTATATTTGGGTGAAGTGAATTAATGAATTTTATAAACGAATTGTCTATGGGTGCCTGTGAAGCAGGTAATAATATCGTCGACATATCTATACCAATAGACACATTTCTCAGAAAGTTGGTTACTATGAATAGACTTCTCTATATTATCCATGAATATTTATTCTATTCTAAGAGAGGGTTTCCCATAATTAATCCCTCGTTGCTACTGTAGAAGTTATCATAGATTTTCATCAAGTATTGGTCCAATCGATTAATGAAACCTTCAATTATTTATCATTGTGATAGAATCTATAGTGCATTATGATTTCAGAAGGCAATACAAATATTATATTACTTATTTAATTTATCACTATTACGAAGCGAATTGCTGATGAATTCTAGGGTGAATTTAGCTTATGAAAATAGGAAATGAGTGTTAGTATTAGTATATATATATGGTTAATCCATGGTTAATCTATGGACATTCTGTTTTTGTTCTATGTGTTTGTCCAACTCAACCTAAGTTCAGTTCGTATTGTATTCTTATTGAAACAAGTATTGTATTTTTGGTCTCAATATATATCGGAATAAACGTTTTCTTTAATATAATTAAATTAATTCTTTCGATCCACAAAACAACAATAGGTACCTCGAAACGTGTGTTTTTCTATTTCTATGATAAATCTCAGAAATACGATTAATGATTCTTATTATTATGAACATAAATTTCTACCAAATATCATTTTCAATGATATTTGGTAGCAATTTATCAAAAAATCACCTGCTAATGAATGAACACTCACGACAAACTATAGATTCTGAAATATATTGGCTGACATTCGAAAACATCAATCAATTTAAGCAGTAAAGTGAAGCAAAGTTCTTGTGACATCACAATGCATAATCACCTGACAAAGTCTATGAACTTTACTTGTCTAATAGGAAATGTTGCAAGAAAACAGCATGACTGGGACATAAAATGTGATTTTTTGTCCGATATTGCTATTATATTCATTCTTTATTTTTCCATTAGATCGTATCTGCCCTTTCCAACGAAACCTACAAAGTTTGCGAAGACTATGTTAATCTTGTGTCTAATGACATTAGGAACGACGTTGGACAATGTGGACCACTAGGAGTAATTTACGACGCAACTCTCACATCGGCCTGTGACAAAGTAGCCTTGCAGATGGTAACTATTAGTGATGCGCGATATTTTTATTCCGGTGACTTTCAACCAGAGACTTAATGGTCACCGGTTACCTAATTTTCGACAACTTTTGTCGATGTTTTAAATATATATCTATGAACTAACTAAGTCTGACGTCACTGCAATGGGTGAAAGGCTTCATGTCTCCAAAAAAAATTAGTTTATTAGTGTAAAATCCCATCAAAATATTTTGATTCGGCGTTTTCTCGTTTTTAGTGATAGAATAGAAACTTTAATTTGTGTATTTTGTTTAAAAAGCCCGCCTTTTAAGCAAATCATATCCTTTTCTTCCCAGGTGAGTAAATTTAATTGAATGATTTGGCTTGAAAACTTTTCCTTCAGAACACAAGTTCCAAAAAAATATATATAAAGGAGAAAAGTTACTGTGTCGCTAAAAATAAGGAAACACTGAATAAACTAATATTTCTTATGGAAGTTTAACGTTTAGAACTGTTTTGTTTAGAGCCTATTAATGGCTCCGCTCTCTTTTGTGACGTCAAGACTAAGGCAGTATACAATCTTCGAATATCTCAATTCAATTTTCTCAGCCATTTTTGTTTTTAGTTCAAAATCACTTATCCGACTAGCAGATTCATGTGTACGCTATTATTATGATCTTCGTCTGTGTTTCTCTATTCGTCACGCTTCATAATCAAATAATTAAAGTAAGGATATCACACCGTTACCAAAATTATTAATTGTTCAGTTAGCAGTTGTTAGAGTGAAATAGGAATATCGATCTAAACGGGGTGACCCAAAACGCTAATAAAATAAATGTTGACTTCTGAATCACTTTCGCCGATATTCCGGCGATCTATGAAACACCGTTAAGCTTATCACTAGTTATAGTGAAACGAAAATATCGATCTCAACGACGACTTAAGTCGCTGCTAATTTGTGCTTCACACACTTGACATAATGATCATCATCAACCGCGAAAAAATTCCATGTCATTCGTTTTTCGAGGTTTATCAGGCAACAATCGTTTTTAAAACTTATCGTATTAAAATAACGCGGAACAAGATATAAGACCACGCGACTCTTAAGTAAGTAGGGTAAGTGATTTTGAACTGAAAAAAAAATTAAATATGTGGCACTCGGGTACTGCCGCGGTAAAGCTATTGTATAGCATTTTTTTATCAACGTTATCATTTTTTATAATTATTTATTTTTTTTTATTTATGCAGTATTTTTTTTGATATTAATTCAAGGTGTTAGGTTTTATTTTCGTTACGGAATTTCTCGATTCAATCACCGCGCGCAAAGACCGCGACAGAAGTTTTGCAATAGCTTAAAAAACAGTTCAAAAATTGAATTGCGACTATTGAAAATAATATGAAACACATCGAAATCAAAATACCTATACATGAAAAGTATCAATGCACAATAACCAATATAAATGATGAAACATAATCATCGATTATACCGGTGACTATTCATTCAGTTATTAGAAATCGCCGGTATAAAAATACATATAACTAAATGCAAATAATAATAGATAAATGTATAAGAACATTTTTGAATATCTACATCAACAATTTGGAAGGGAACTGAATACAAGTACTTTTTTGTTTTACGCTTTTACTCGGCCCAAATTGAAGGATTTCCTCCTTGAGAATAGTTTCTATTTCAAATATTAGAATATCAATATTATTAGACTAAGAGCTCAGCGACCGCGGAACGTACCTCATTTTCTGACGAACAAAATGTGTGGGTTCAGATAGTGTTCATATCAAACTCGAATGTCAGCATATTTGCAAAGTAAGTCGGGCGGCCAATTATCAGAAACCTAGTGAAAAAGACATCTGAAAATGAGGCTACCTTAATTATTATTCTGAAGGCTGATTTTTATACCTATTTCGCAATTATTAGGAGAAAGTGATATCTCTTTCAGCCGGACAGTTTTCTAGGGCCTTAACTCATTCCAGACGCTTTAAAACTTTTCAAAAAATAAGCTGCACATATTCCTGTCAAAGTTGACATTTAAATTAGTCAAAATTCGCATAGAAAACGATTCATATGTCAGTGCGAGTGCGATGGCTCTATGCTTGTACTAAGGAGAGAGTGAGAGATCTTAGTGCAATAATTCTCTTTAATGAGAATATTGTATAATATTTCAATAATTTATTTAAATTTGGAACTGAGGATCTATGAAGAATAATTTCGAATAACGTTAATAATTTTTCGCATGAAGGGGGTTATATTTAGCACATATTGTTACATCGTCACAAATGGAGTTCGTTTTCAATACGAAATTTGCTAATTTTAATGTCAACGTTATGATAATAATTGTGTAATATATATGAAAATCAGTTTTTAGAATTTTATATAAGTTTGTCTTATTTTCAAATACATTATTCACCTGGTACTTGACAATCGGCCGACTCATCAACTTAGGGAATATGCTGGCATTCAAGCTTCATATGAACACAACCCGAAGCCTCAAATTTTGCCCATGAAAAATAAAGTATATCTGGCGGCCCTGGACTCTTGGACTATCTGTATATAGAGTTTCTTCCCTTGAAATGTTCTATGAAGTTCAATTCTATGGAGAGAGGATACAGTTTATACTACAGATTCTCTTCGAATTTACTTTGACTTCCTTGTGGAATGTTAAGCTTAAAATTGAATTATCAAATATGCTCTATGTGTTTTCGATGTTAATTCTAAAGAAAAATATCGTCAATTTGTCACTATATTCATTTCAGAATAGCTTCTGGTTCGTTCTCCTGTGGACCATGTTGCTCTTTTTGCCAACAGCTATAATATCTGCAAAACTAGCCAAGGTCTACAAATCCGAGAAGCCGCTCAAGCGCAGTAACGTGGACGCGTGAGTATATGCTTCTTCTAACCGGATGGTGCTTTCATAAACAACGGTTCACTTTCTAGAAAACTGCCGTAGCCTTCGTTTATTTTCCTCAATTTGCCTAAGCGTGCTTCAGCGCCTTTGTTGTTGTTTTTGTCTACCGCCTTAAACGGCTGACACACTGCCGTTTTAACAAAGGTAAGTAAGTATTTGATAGCCTACTGGGAGTGTGAATGTGTTGTTGATTTGGACGCTAGAATTTACTACTTTTGAGCTTTTTTGTAAATATAGCACACCTCTACTGCTTCTATATTTTATTATAACTTTGTTGATGCTAGGGTGCATTTTTAAAGTAAAAACGCTATAACTCTGTTGCAAATACTTCCTTGTTTCTGTTCATTCCTGTTGATGTAAATTGAGTAACATGGTTTTTTGTTTCAGTTGAAAGTGATAATAGGAAGAAATTATGTATATCAAATAAATTGTTTAATACTATTCCTGAAGTTTCATATGTCATATAAAATCCTGGAACCATTACAATGTATAAGTTTTTATTGCGAATAATGAACAATGTTCGTAACATTTTGAAAATACAAATTTTTTCAAACTGAATTTCCGAATTGAAAATGTGTTTCCGATTTCAAAACACTGTTTGCTAATTTCCCTAATAATTGTTATGTCCATCGAGATAATACTCTCGAAAAGTAGTTTATACTCGTATTGAGAAGATTCTATATTTGTGAATATTTTGTACTTTTTATGAAAATTGCCACGAAAAAGCATGAAACTATTGCATGAATAGATGAAGATGAAAAAAGGAACAATCATGAAGAAATGGAACAATAAAATGGGAAATGAAAATTATTGTTAACTATACTGTAAACTAAACTAAACCCTTCAGTTCAAAAAGTTTCTCACAAAGTTGCTCCACAAATTTTTCTGTAGTTTTTTTTAAAATGCGAGAGCAAATTTCTCATAGAACAATTATAATAAGTAAAAAAACTATGTAACAGGCCCGTGCTTCTTCGGCATTGAAAGGAAATTGTAATCAACAGTCCATATTATTCTCAATTGAAAAGATTGAATTTATGAGAATAATACAAAGGTTTTTCACATTATTGGTGGAAATTTCTCACTACTAAATTATGAAACTCCTTATATACTTACACATGCAGATGCATGATTTTCGCCGAAATTTCTCTTGGTTTTCCAACCGATGATAGTTCGCTGTCGATTAATACTTGAAAATATCCAGTCCATAATTGTTTGTGTTATTTTTTAATGTTAGTAGAATGTTAAATAAGTTTTCTTGTCAATGTGCCTTGAATAGCTCGATTGAATAGTATAAACAAATCGGATCTTTTATCAGAGTGGTTCTATTATTCTCAGCGAAAAGTAAACGCAAAAAAGCGAAAAAATACTTATACTGTTGAATATTAATCTTTGCAAAACCATTTAACTTCAAATTTTCTATAATTTATTTTGAATAGATGTATGGTCACTCATTTAGTATACCTTTCTCATACTGTTACAAGGAAAATCATGCAGAGGATACGAAGTTCTCAAGCTTGTTACCTGTGATAGTGTTTTAAAAAATACCTCTAAAGATATTCAGGACTTTCAACTTCGATCCTTCAGATTTTGACGAGAGCCGGATTTTTTTCATACTCCCCTTCGTCTTAATTTCGCTTTTCTTTCAAATTTTGAAGAGCACTTCTAACCGGAACTTACTATCGTATTGGTATCAGCAGCCTCACCAGTGAGGCTTCAGTTTCGGTTTGGAGCTCCATGATTTTGATCTTTGCATAGCTTAACCTTGCAACTCCTCTTTCTGTTGGAGATGCTCAGGTTTTTTTTTGTTGGAGGCTTATATTTTCTCGATGTCCTTGGTGAAGTTATACTACCAGTGACCAAGCCGTTGATAACTGTGGCACTGACTCCCCATCTCTTTCAGTCCCGGTCATTGAAGTAGATCGGGTGCTCTTCTTTGAATAGACGAGTGTCGAATGGAGCGTTGTATCACCCCAGAAGTCTCTGGATTTCGTTGTGACCTCGACCATGGTAGCATATACGCTGATGTCTCTAATGTTTTTCGCTTTGATGTAGCGAAATTTTTGTGTCGTTTTCTCAGGGAGAGTAATTTTCTGAAGTTTCCTTTCTTAGGACTATAGATAGCAATTTTACATTTGTTTCTCTTTTCATGATTGGAGGTACTATATTATCAACTATCTTGAGGCGTATATTCTTTGGGACTCGATACATGTTATCTGTATGAATCTTCTTGATATAAAAATCTTCTTGATCTAGTGTTATCAGTGGCTAATTTATTATCTTCTTATTGTTTCTTCTCCAGTTTTGGTTCTAAAAGTTGCTGGATCTTATTCTTCTTCTTAAAGTGTGGGTTGTTCTTTTTGCTTACCTGCTTTTTGCTCACATTTTCCTGTTAACCTCATTCTCTGCCAGAAATCTGCTTTGGCGTTCCAAGATACATTGTGAATAGACTAACAACGATAGTTATTAGTCGAGCATCTATCTTGTAGTCTATCTGACGCTTTCATCACTCTCTTTCTGCTCTTTATCTCAATATGACCTTTATTATATCGATGGTCAAAAGAGATTAATAGAATAATATGCATCTCAAAGCATCCCAGCAATGACATTTGATACATTCATCTATTTGTTATTCGAATGACTTTGGCACGTACTCACAGTAGGAAACCAATTTTCAATATAGTTCGAAATGATAAAGAAAATACTGATAACATATCACTAAAACAAAATGACAATTTAGGTAATCATTGGATGTTTTGAAGCATTCGATCAAATTTTTTCTCAAAAATGAACCTAAAAAAAATCGTATTCAATACTTGATTGGTATTATCACTTTAACCACTTTATAACCACTTAACGCATATTTACTGATTATTAACATGTGAACACTTTTCTGTTGCTACTATCTTTCAGAAGTATATTGGTATGTGCATGCTTCTATTTGTGCTATTATTTATATTGCATTGTTACTCATTATATTTCGTAATTTGGCTGGATAAAGTCTTCGTCTTTATGTTAATTATTTTTATCGTACTAACATCTTCTTAGGGCATTTTCAAAAAAGCAAATGGTTCTTACCACTTACCAAATCAGTGGTTTTCTGAAGGAGTATCTATTCAAATGAAATACCTCATTTCATTTTTCACTCATAAATGTGCTACATTTCATCGTACTAATTTTGTGACGATAAGAAACTCATAAGAATCATACTTAATTGTTTTTTTGCAGTGTTCGGGTTCCAACGAGATCCGCAAAAAAGAAAAGCTCGAAAGAGACTGAAGTGAACGATAGAACACCTATTGGATTGAATAGGAATGTGAATTTGTTGTCGCGGAATGTAGACGATTTAACTTTAGAGTGAGTAATATTTCACTTTCTTATCAATAAAGTACCTATTTTTATTGATAAGATAATATATTGTTCTATATATTACGAATTCTATGCATTGCAAAATTTCCTTCTTTTTTCGATCGTTTCTGCTGCACGAAATTTGTTTGAAATACAAGATGAATTGAATAACCTAATTAGATAATACGAACTTTTACATAGTGTAAATAATTATGATCTCTGAAGGATCTCTGTCATTCGAAATGAGTTGATATATTTGAATCGGAGGCAGAACGATGCAGCCCCGTGTGGTATAATAATGTGTTCCACAAACTTATTAGCTAAAATCCCTGACAGTATAGTATGAATATAAAGTGCCTCTATTTTCAATTTATTCTAAATTTTTTCAATTACTTCCAGTAAATGGGAGCAATATCCACCTTCTGAGCCAGGCCATAGTTCGAGGACGCAAGAAGAATATAGAACACCTCCACCATATTTCACGTGAGTATTCTTCTTTTTAAACCGCCATGTCGGAGTGGATGCAGGCAATTTATTGCAATTATTCTTAGTAATAATTTTTCCGTTTTCACAGGAGGAATTAATTAACATAATCCCCAATTCGTGCATTAAGTTATACTAATATAACTGAAATCGTTTTATGTATCACTGTGGTTAGCTTCTGATATCTACTTATAACGTTCGGAAAGCATTCAAATTTTTGTTGAAATTCAGCAAACTTGATTCTTAACGTTTGAAATTTTTTTCATGTGAGATGAACTTTGATAACTTTGAGGCATACTTACCAAAAAGAATCCTCTCAGTTGGAAGATAACGGGGCCTGCAGAATTCCCGAATCAGAAGAGACAACACCAGATCAGAACCGAACGACATAACATGTTTTTAGTATAATTTAATTAAAACCAATAACTTAGTTTTATTTAAAGTATGTATTTAGTTTCATATATTTTAGTTACACTGAATTGCGCCTTTCCTTGCAGAAACTGTTATATAATATATAGATTCTTCTTCGATGATATAGATTTATCTTTGGGTACAAAAATCGTTGGGGAAAAGATTTTCGTTTTTAATATTGATAGTTATTTGAAAAAGTGTTTTTTTGTAATGATGAAAGTCATTTGTTCTTGAAGTTAATAAAAGACTTGAATTTTTTCAGACAATTCAATACGGTTGTTAATTCTCCAAAGCTCTATGACAATACCTTTGATGAATTAAAGTGAGTATTCTAAGGTGGCAGTAACGCTTACTGACTCCTTGCTAAACTGTAATTATTGAATGTAGTTCATAATTGAAAACATAATCGAGAAATTTTGTGAAGCTTGAGAATTATCCAAATTTCAGAACAATTGTCAGTTAGACAATTTTTGTAGAATAACTCCAAGTGTTCTTAATCATACGGTACCATAAAAATATTTTTCCGGATATAAATAATCGAAATTGTTACTTAAAAAATTTGAAGAGATCAGTTGATGGTGTTGAACAACTTATTGATCTTTTAAATCCTCTAAATGTAAAACTACTGAGGAATCTGAAGTTGCTAAACTGAATAAGCTCTGTCAGTCGTTCAACAGTTTCCTTCAACATGATAACTTTCAATCGAAAACTCTTAATTATTAGAACTGTACGCTATGTTATGTGCATGATCATATCATGGCGAATTATTATTGAATTTTTGGGCGTAATTGAATCATAGAATCACATCGAAAAATGCTACGCAGTGATAGCAACGTGTGCATGCAAGACAGATAAAAAAGATTTTGAAATATTTGTATCTTTGTATTCATATTACTTTTCATTTTCATTTGTGCAATATTACTTTCTAATGAATATTTGCCATGTCATAATTTCAAAATTGTTCACTTTTACGTTATTCAATCTGAATTATTCATTTTTTTTTAGTCGATGGGAACAATATCCAGAATCGATGAAAAAGAGTACCAGATTCTGAAGCCTAAACAACCAGGGAGTGCCACTTTACAATAATCTGAAGAATTCCATGACTGTTAATAGATCATGGAGAGAGGTACCAACCGATGATAACACTATTTATCCAGTAATTTGAATCGAAGTTCCTTCACATAGACAGAAGAATATTAGTCTTCTGTCGAAATTTTCTACATATAAGTTTAATAAAAAGTTGTTTCAGTACTAATATAAAATTAACATCACTATAACAAAAATAAATAATTCTTGAAAGTTGTCAACCTAATTTCTCAATAGAGAAATTCACTATATCTAGACAGCAGAAAAAATTCTGTGTTGAAAGTGAAAACGTATGCTTTAACAGAATATCTATGTAATGGGTGATTTTTTAAGAGTTGAGTTTTTCAGATTGGCGGCACTGATTGGTAGTATGCCATCTGTCACAAGGAAAAGTTTTCAGTATACTCTGCCATTTCAACATCGAAAGACTTACAAACGAGCAACGATTGGAAATTGTTGAATTTTACTATCAAAATTCGTGCTCTGTGAAAAATGTGTATCGTTTGTTACGACCATATTATGGTCGTCATAATCGACTTGGAGAATCAACAATTCGGGCTGTCATCACCAAATTTTGCACCAAGTTTACTTTTTTGGATATTAAGCCATTGTCTCGTATGCGTACAGTGCGTCCTGAAGAGAATATTGCAGACGTAGCGTACAGTGTAAATGAGGATCGTGAAATGTCAATTCGTCGCCGTTCTCAGCAATTGGGCATGTGCTACTCAACCACATGAAAAATTTAACGTGTTGATTTGTGATTGAAAGCCTATCAAATTCAACTTCTACAAGAATTGAAGCCGAATGTCCACCACAACGTCTAATTTTTGCTGAGTAGGACTTAAAACAGCTTAATGAAAATCCGCTGTTTTATTGAAAAATTTTGTGTTCAGCGATGAGGCTCATTTCTGGCATAACGGATATGTAAATAAACAAAACTGTCGCATCCGGAGTGATGAACAACCACATGCCATACAAGAATTACCGATGCATCTCGAAAAAACGACAGTTTGGTGTGGTTTATGGGCAGGTGACATCATCGGTCCTTGGAAGAAACGTTACCGTCAACGGCGAACGATATCGAGCCATATTACGCACCTTTTTTTTGCCCCAGTTGGCCGAGTTGAACTTGGTTGACATGTGGTTTCATCAAGACGGTGCCACATGACACACAGCTCGTGAAACAATTGACATGTTGAGGCATGAATTTGGTGAGCAGCTCATCTCTCGAAATGGCCCTGTGAATTGGCCGCCAAGATCATGCGATTTGACGCCTCTGGATTATTTCTTGTGGGGTTAAGTAAAATCATTATTATGGACAAGCCGAACACGAATGAAGCCTTACAGGATAAAATAGCACGCGTAATTCGTGGGATACATGCCGAAATGTTCGAAAAAGTGCCGCAAAATTGGACCTTCCGAATGAACCATTTGATACAGAGCCTCGGACAACATTTACATGAAGTTATCTTTAAAATGTAAATGGCAAAGGCCAAGTTATCATTTTCGATAAAAATTTTGAATACATGTTTCAAATTGAGTGTTTTATTCGATTTAAAAAAAACTACGCATAAAAAATCACCCTTTATAATTAAATTTTCTGTTTGCATAGCCCATCAGTCAAATGCTAGTTAAAGCGCTTACGGATTTCAATTATTCTTATCTACAAGAGGAAAAAAAGTGTCTAGAAGGTTTATATCACCTTTTGTGATATAAACCTTCACGAAGGTTCAGCCTCACGAAGCTTGTGAGTAATTTTGCTTCGTGTACTATTTCCATCATCTCGTACAACAAAATCAGTCGACCTGCGCTTTGCACAAAATTATAAGAGCTATTATATGTTGATGAGCTATATGTTGATGAAATGCTACACTAGATGGCGATAAAAGTTATAAACGACTTCTGCAGGTGTATACACATTACACATATACATAACCTGGAGCGATAAGATATTGGACTATTCTTATACACCTACAAACAAATTTCTCAGGCGTTTGAATTATATGTCTACAAATCTCCTAGGTACTCTCACTGATCTAGTCACGAGAAAACGATCTGCAATGCTCTAGAGGTTATCTCGTTTTTTCGATAGAGGTAGCTCACTTGATGAGTTCACGAATGAATGTTCGCCTCAATTTGAAGATAGGACCTGGGTGAGTTTGGAAAACCATCGAAACTTGATTGTTTAGATGTTCTCTCATTTAAAACAGTAAAAACAAAACATTTGCAAATTCATGGCAGTAAATTGCGATAATTCTTCAAGTCCATTCAACGTGTTTCAAGCTGTGATTGTAAAGTAAAATTACCTCTTCAACCAAAATGTAACTGGAATAAATGTCAAATTATTCAATTTAAAAAAAATTAAATAAAAAAGTATATATTTGGAAAATATTAACAATATTACAACCGTCCTCGAACTGCACATCGGCATCTTCGCACTCTACTCAAAGAGATTCTTCAAATTAGCGGTAACATCATTACCTACGCTTCTTTCCTCAAACCGAAGAATCGGTTATTACCTCAGTTCATATCTACATATCTTACACAAATTAAATATCGAAATGACACAGTTTATCTCAATTTAATGGAGTCTCTCGCGTTATCGCACTGTTTATTTCGCTATAAACGGACTAAGGTCCGGAAACTTGAAACCGGGAAAGGAACTGAAGCTGCTCCGGAGGTTGTTGAAGTTGGACCTGCCAATTTGTCTCGCCCTCACATGCCTTGGTGGAGGCGGAACTAAGCCTGGATTGAGGTGAGTTGGGGCAGACGATTGAAGTCGGTCTCTGTGCAAGAAGAAGCCACACTGAGCAGTGCAAACTTCATCTCGCATCACTGCTTCTCTTGGCCATTCACGTAGGAGTTGATTGCAGTCAGTCACCTTGAGGGATGCACATTGGCCCTAAAATGAACAAATTATTATTACATTACAAATTACAAGTTATTTATATATCTTTTCTTTCGATGACTGATATTGAATTCTCGCTTAACTCTTGGTGGAACATAATTGAATATTAAATTGAATTAAATTCTTGGCTTAATGTTTCACGATTTATTCAATAATATGAAATAGTCAACATGTTTCGAGTGTTAGCTCATTTTCAGCTAACATGTTTTTTAGTCTTGAAAATGAGCTAACGCACGAAACATGTTGACTCTTTCATATTATCAAATAAATCGTGAAACATTAAGCCAAGAGTTAATTTAATTTAATTTTTTCCTGAGGACCTGAAGCTCCTCAAGTTCGTTTGAGGGGCCGAACCCACCACCTCCCAATAATTCAAGAGTTGATTAGTTATGCTTTGTAAAAATCACTGAATTAATGGAATTTTTTATTCTTCTGATGATTTCCTTTTTTTTTGATTTTTAAAAATTTTTTTTGAATTCTTGAAAAAGGCCGTAAGGTAACTTTCGGTCGAAATCGATAGTTTTTTAGGGGCCTCTATTGTGTTGATGAAACAGCTGTTTACTGAGGTTGGTTGGCTCAAGATTTCGGTGTTTATTTTGACAGTAAATTTCTATTCGACCAATATATTGAATATGTAGTGAATAGTTCTAATAAAACGCTGGGATTTATATTTCGCCATTGTAGATCATTTGAGAGCAATAGAACGTTTTCTGTCACTGGATTATACATTTGTATTCAGCAGGGTCAATTTTGCCTCCGTGGTGTAGGTTCCTCAGCATGCGTGCTCCACTGGAAGACTAGAGCGTGTTCGAAACAAGTTCCTTAGATTTTTGGAATACAGAAACAATATTACAATTGAAAATCATAATTACAACTGCATTCGCAACAATTTAGAGATATTGTCTCTGATACACCGTCGAGTGATTGCGATTGTTATCTTTTTATATAAGGTGTTGCACGTAGTTTTGTGTGTGGCTGGCATTCTGCAGGACGTTGCTTTTAAAATACCTGACTGGAGGCTTAGAAGTAATGATCGTTTTTATAATTAACTTAGATGAAAAAATGCTGCCCAAATCGCACCACTCTGCAGAGTGCTTGCTGCACATAATTCTTCGTGTAGCGGAGTGGATTTATTTAACTGCTCACTTACTGCGCTGAAACGTTGCCTTAAAGCCAAATTCATGGACCTTTGGGAGTTGAATTACTATTAAATTTGAACTGTTTCTTTCAATATTTGTTAATACTTGTAATTTTTTTTTAAATAGCATAAGATTAAACTTCTACTCCTATGTTTTTCTTTCGAGGATATGTTATATTATTTTAATTCAATGAATAATTTCAATTGGCTTAGCCTGTATGTATTCCCATATGGGTAAATGAATGAATAAATAAATGAATAAATATTTATTCATTTCAGTGTTTCTTGGTATATGTTTTTCTTTAACCATAGAATAATCATTTCAAGTTATGTGTCGGTGCATTCAAACTACTCTGCAATGATCTAGATGTGAAAGAAGCTAAGAATGTACAGATCTGTATATTCTCATGTGTGGGACATGGGTATACAAATTTATATAGAAAAGTATACCTAAATATTCAACTGATGTAAAATATTAAAAAAAATTCATATTAATTTTGAAAGAGTTGAATATTCATTACGAATTGGTTTATTTCGAAGAGACGATGATTTTTAACGTTTTCTGAGAGCCATAGCTCCCATTTTTTCAGTTTTCTTTACCTTCCTTTTGTAATCTTTCAGAAATCTTTGCGTACCAGGAACGCATTGAGCACGTGATGTAAATTAATCTGTTTAGAGAACCATACAAAAATTTTCGTTTTATCTATTTAAAACTATACACATTCGTTCGTTCGTATAAACGTATTCGCTTTTATACACATTCGTTCATTCTTCTTATAAATTAGTGTATGATATACTACTGATGAAGTCAATATGGTGGTGAAACAATGGTTATGTTTCAAGAAAATATAGTGAAAATTATTACACTATGATAATAATGATAAGTGGTTCAGATGCACTACTAAGTTTTGCTTCTACTATTCGAAGATGCAGTTTGGGAGACACTCACCCCTTCATTGTTACAAATGCAGCTGGTGCAAGGCGTCGGGAAGGCACTCTCGCCTACTTGTACGTGGTGGTCGCCGATGATACATCCATGGCTAGAACTTTCACGCCACGCGTTCAAATCTATAGACGGTAAACTGCGACAGTCAACACGTGGGTTCAGGAAGTTAGAGGGTAAATCGAACGCGGCTCTCTGCATCTCACCAGGGTGGTCCATGTTGTCACAGATGAGCTTAGCTAGAGTAGACTTCCGAAGCTCTGACAGTTGCGATTCGGTAAAACGAACTACAGGATCCACGTTTTCGTACCTACAATAGAGGAAATAGTATGAAAACTCGTAATGCAAGCGTAATAGCTTAGATAACTGGAGCATTTTAGATGAGAAGTTAAAACTACTACATTTGTGAAGTTTTTTCAGGTCAAACTTGTCAGAGTTGAGTGGGCTATTAATACAACTGTTCTATAAGCAATATAATATTTTAATAGTACTACTTAAGGTTGATAGCTTTTACAGTGTATACAATACAAAACTTGAAAACCGACATTATTATATTAACGTGTACTTCACTACTTTTTGACATCTGTCTGGCGCGTTGCCAACCTAATCTAAGAGGGCACCAAATATCTCTAACAAAACTACTCATCTTCAGTTGACATTTGAACCGAATAGAAATTTGAAACCTTCAGCTGTACGAATTATGCGAAGAATATGTA
Organism: Henosepilachna vigintioctopunctata; assembly: GCA_030704895.1. Classification (NCBI taxonomy): domain Eukaryota; kingdom Metazoa; phylum Arthropoda; class Insecta; order Coleoptera; family Coccinellidae; genus Henosepilachna; species Henosepilachna vigintioctopunctata. The sequence goes on from JARQZJ010000091.1 coordinate 1,478,886, forward strand.
TCAGGTTAGCTTATATCAACCCTGTTGTTTGTGCATTCCTGTATTAATATAATTTTACATCATTATTATATTATATAACTATGAGAAGAAATAACCTATAATATACAAAGTATATAGTGTAAGTATTTTCACGGTAGAGAAGTCACCAAGAAAATATTTGCTTCTCAACAAACACGCATGCGATAAATACTAAATGTGCATATGGAATTTGAGGTTATGAAAGATGTCATCACTCATCTAAGACCGATGGGTATAGAATATTTTTCAAATATCAGAATTGAGATTCGTAAAGTTGTAACAAGTTTTCCCAGTTATTAATTCGAAATTTTCAGAAAAAACTATTATCATTCCGGGTAGAATACCTATTGATTTACTGATTATATATTTAGTGGTTCTGTAGGTTATAAATTAACTTCCATCAACATGAGTTTGAATATACTGCGAATTATCTACTTGAACTTACCAAAACCTGTCACATTTCCTCAACTGTCTGAACTGTATGGCAATGATACATGCAAAAGTAGGCCCAACGAGACCTCCTTGCAACGGTCTCTCACTCATACCTCCTGGGAAAAGGTCTATATCGTCGACAGAGGCGTAAATCCTCTTCAATCTGGCAATTACTTCAGGAGGTATCTCTCGGCTAAGATCATCGAAAGTTGTCGCTCTTTTCAGGTTGCACAACGCTCTGTAGTTGTTATACGAAGGAATACCGTGATCACGGGCTAAAGCAAGAGATTAATCGTCAGATAAACTCTAGATATTGATTATATCAACTCACCTCTCTGTATGTTAAGTGCTACGAGATCGATACCAGAGAAAGGAATTTTCCTGTCTTCGAAGAGATGATTCGTAACTTCTCCTGTGATAAATTGATCCAAGGTTTCCATTGGAGTAGATACTAAACCGCGAGAGATCTCGTCCACCATATCTGGCTGAGAAATTGAAATAAATGCCGTATAGTTTATATGCAGTACAGTACAAAACTAAAATGAAGAGTCTTCCCCTATGAGTTGAGGCTCAGTAAATTTCTTTGCAATATATATGTTCCTTCTCACCAAGAGATCTACATTTTATTTCCATTCATCTAAGAACTTTTTAGAAAATTGACAACATACATCTTGAAGTCGAAAATTGTACCTAACAATCTTGAAGTTATTTTTTTCTCGGAATCTCAACGTTCAAGTAACTTCCACTATTATAATTTCATCCTAAGGGGAGAGGGAGAAAGAGAAAATGTAACCCTCTTCTCCAGAGTGAAGATACTATAAACGAAAGAAAGCTTGAACCCATTTTCTGTTCAGAGTTAGTAATATAAAGAAGAACTTTTTTCATATCAAGAAAACAATAAGTAAATATCGAAATCTCTCCATATGAAAGAAGTATGACTCTCATGAAAAATTAAACTACGTATTCTGTCCATGAACGTAAAAGGACATTTACTAATGGTTTATTTCACTCACCCGCATTATCATGTCGACTTTGAAGAAACCATCTCTGAGCAGGATTGGAGGGTCCAGAACCTGATAGGCAGCGTTCATCCTTGGTATGTGAGGTCTAAGCAACGAGTGCCCGACACGGAAAGCAGCAGATGCGAATTCAGTAACTATGGCGGGGTTACAGCTTGGATTGTACTCCTTGTAATAACCTTGCGGCAACAATTTCAGTCCGTAAAGGTTCATGGCATTCCAACTGAGCAAACGCGGCAAAAACTCGTTGTAAGTTATGTGTTGATTTTCGGCCATCAAGATTCTACGTGCGTGCTCAAACACTTTCTCTCCTTCCCAGTGAGGGTTGATACGGCGCAGGGACTCGCAGAGGCGATTGTGTTCGCGAAGGAACAATGTGTGGATCACGGTGAGTGCAGGCTGCTCGGACGCTCGACCATCGCCTGATGAAGACAAAAGTATATTGAGAAAAAATTTTTTGTTTATTTAACTTGAAGGAGGCTTGATGTATTTTATGCCTTGTGAAATGCAACTTCAATTATAATAAATCTGACCTCCAATAATAATCCAATTAGGCGTTTCCTTCGAAAATATAAAAATACAGTATCAAATTGTTAGATTTATTTGTGTTCAGTTCAACTGGAAATCTATATTTAAGTGGATAAACGAATGCGAAATATCTGAAGATTATGGAAATTATCGTGAATTGAAAAAAATGTCTTGGAAAGTAATGAAAAGTCCATCTTACCAGCAATGAAGCAGAATCCAGATGCAGCTTTACATTCAGGATGAGAATCAGATTGGGGAAGCAATTCCTTTCCTCTTACAGGATGATTCGTAGAATTCATTCTTCCATATATGCCTTTAAGTCCTCTCAGTACACACAAATTTTCACCATATACCTGGAAATTAGAGCCAAAATTTTTTTAGGCAATTCAAATCTGTTGCCTTTACAAACTGGAAAACTTCTGAATCTTGCAGAGCAGAAATTGAGAGTGAATAAGAAGTTATTCAAAATCTCTCTGAATTGGTTTTTAAGATATATGATGCATGTTTTACAAATTGGTATAATGATTTGACTTCGGTGCTAACTGATGTTTCGTGTACAATAAATTTGCTGTTTTTATTCAACTTTTCCATTCGTTAAAAAAGTGATACAAATTATATGTCTTCACTCTTCCTACTGTCATGAAAGTAACATCTATAATAAACCATTAGAAGGTGTCGAAATACAGAAAAAGGCGAGAATTAAGTTTTATATTCGATCTATTTTGATTCATGAAATTTGAAGTATCAAACTCACCTGTGAAGCATCTAAGAATGCTGTATTTTGGTTAACTTGCTCTCTTGGTCCCAAGGATTGTTGACCAGGCAATGACCTCATGAAAGGGAAACACAGTCGTTCTCCGGAAGTGATATTGACTTCAGGATAGTAATGATCTCCAGGGGGTACTGGGAAGGGATTACATTCCGGATGGACCGTTCTTGGACTGTCGCAAGGTCGACAATTAGGTATGGATTCGTGAAAACCTATAAAAGGCAATATGAGGATAATATAAGTTGAAATTGATAGCAGGTATAATTCGAAAAAGATCTAAAAATGTGGTGTCCACCATAAAAAGAGAATAATTTTTTATTGATAACAATGTAATTATTTTTACGATAAACTTACTGAATTATAATAATACCAATTGAAGGAGAATATGAAACTTGGATTTCTCACAAGATAACAAGATGTATCGAAATTCAAGAATTCAACAACATAACCCAGTGTGATTCTGGAATTATATTTCAGCTATAGAAATAAGTTGCGAATAATTTACCTTTGTGAATGGGTGTCATCGTCAAGTCGTGATCCAAGAACTGAGCGAACTGCATGATCATTAGTGTGTATCTCGAATGCAGATTACTTATGTCTGGATGGATGACGGTGGAAACGATCCTTGGTGATGGTAGCGGTTGTCCAGTCACTCCAACTACCCTCGGTTTTGAGATGCCGTCATCGTATACGCTAGGTAGCAGCCTGTTGAAGGTGGTCAGACTTTTTCCCCAGTGGGGGTTACGAAGGTTGTTGCAATGACCTGTCATGGTCCTAAATGGGGTTCCGGGATCACAAGGATCGTTGTCGTCGCAGGCGCTGTCATCGGAGACGGTGTTAGGGCCGAGAAGGTTTGATAAGTCAATGTTCTGCAGACCATTGGAGAGTTCGTCGCGTAGGAATGCTCCATTATCGAATATTTGCCTTTTTCGACGGCGATTTCTGCAAGCAGAATATAAGCTCAAGTTACTAAGTGTATCATACGTCAATAAGATACCTTTACTTAAATATCAAAAAACTATGAATTTATGCAACTGATAATAGCTAATAACTGACGAAATCGTGATGTTTTTTAGGGTAAGCAAGAATTATTGCGAATTTCAATGACAAAGGTTAAAATAGAATCTTCATAATATCAACATTTAGCATTTCTGAATTCCTGAGAGGAGATATGCCTGAAGTTCTCCATACCTTAGGAATAAAATTCAATTTTAGGAGATATAAATTTGATCACAATACCAATTTAATTTGGCAGCTAATGAATAATACTTACAACAATGAGTTGACGATTTCATTAGAGGCAAACTCGAAAAGAAGTGAAGAATTGGCTAACTTGAGGGCCGCTTTATTGGCTTTGCTGAATGAGGCTGCTGTTCCAACTGGTGACTTCGGATCAGCACTACCAACTGCAATTCAAACCACGTTGTGAGATTCCGGCAGTTATTTAACATATGTCATGTCTAATAAACGTTGAAGGAATAGTGCTGAGGATGTGATACATACATGTATTAGGAATGGGTAACCTTTCATGTAGTGGGGACCAGATTACGGTTTAGTTTTTGTATTCTGGTCGAAATAGATTATTCAAAAATTTTTGTTATTTATAAGTGTCTCTTGAAAATTTAAAAATTAAGTTATTTTGGAACTACTGTCATTTCTCTCTTATCTTGGTAAGTATTTATCACAAAATAATAAATATAAATGACTTAGATCAGTCTTGAAGATGAGCTCACGCTCGAAACATGTTGACTATTTGATATTGTTGAATATCTGAGATCAAATTCTCGCTTAACTCTTGGGGACAAATAATTAAATATTAAATTAAATTATACTCTTGGCTTAATGTTTCACGATTATTATAATCGTGAAACATTGAGCCAAGAGTTTAATTTAGTGTAATATTTTTAAATATAATCGTGAAACATTAAGCCAAGTGTTTAATTCAATTTAATGAATATAAATGAAAAATTTTTTGATTAATTAGATTTTGATAGCAATTCAATGTGCATAATTATGAATAAAGGGGCTGACATATGTTTTTAATTTGAACAATACATATTGGGTTTTGTTGCGATGATTAAACATTTTTTGTTTTGAACATTTTCTAAATTTTTTGTCGTCTGAAGATCTGGTAGGCAGGATTGAATCTTCACGCGAGCCAGAAGCCCAACTTGAATCTTGATTATAGGAAAAGTTCTAGACAAGAGATGGTAGTAATCAGGAGAATTTTCGAAAGTTAGACCATATGACCTACAAAGTCGACTGGTTTATCTAACAGCACTAAAAAACACTTACTGGTGCTCCAAACCTGAAACTCCATTTTCCTACGTTCAAGTAACTCTTGCTCCGCTTTAGAGAGGGCATCCATCAGCAGATCATCTGACAAGTCAGTCATGTGATCCATCTCCAGCCATGGTGTCAATTGTGGTAATACGTGTTGATCGCACGATATTCTTGCGTTGAGGTAGAGATCCTCTTGAACGAAAGCCTTTGGTTGTATTTTATCCAGGTAGTCGGTGTTTGCACACAGTAATCCCGCAATGGTTATCTTCTTGATTTCGGTAAGTTGTTCGGTGGTTAGAGAGCTAGGAGGAAGATCGTTTTCGTACCAAAACCTATCGGCCTTCTTCAACAGAATAAATTGCTCTTTGAGAATATGTCCAAGAGTTTTTCCCACAACTGCGCCAGCTACTGGTTTCTCCAGGATTGCTCCAACCAAAAGATCCACGTCAGCTGGTTCCCTGAAGTAATTGAAAGCCAGTTTAGCTATATATGTAAGCTTTCTACAAACTCTCATAAATCTCATCCGAATTTTCAAATAGAAAAGTTGTCAATGTTTTGTCAAAATTTTTAAAGAAATACAAGTTGTTCAACTTACATGTACAGATATTTCAAAGCTTTGACGTATTCCCTGAGCATGCCCATTTTCTCCAGATCTTCAAATTTGAATTTTCTGGTAGTGTTATTCGCTATATTCAACCACGAAGTATACCCAGACAGGCCATGATCTCGTCCCATATGGACGAAAAGAGCAGCCGTGTCCCAATCATGCCTCAGGGTAATCGCCATGTGCAAACTCGGTACTTGGGCAGGAGTTGAGATCAGCATGTCCACCATTTCGGCAAAATTAGCCACAGTTTCGTTCATCTGGAACCAAATCACGAAATAGTAAACCTTATATTATAATTAACAAGCATTAGGTTGACTCAATGCAATATTGATTATTTTGAACTCACCAAACGTACAGGCATCAGAGACATAAGGGCTGGCAGTGCAGCTAAAGCTATAGAATTGAACGTTCCTGCTTTTAAAGAACTGGAATATTTCGAAAACCGCCCATGGCTCTTCAATTCGAGTTCCGAATGTACAATTGCTTCCTAAAATGTTAAATTCATGGTTAGAATATGTTGATCAATAATTTTTTTCAATAAAAGCTCTCCACTTGTCATATTTCTGATTTGCTAGAATTTTCAAACTGGATTAATTGTTTCAACAGACAATATTCCAGTCAAATGTATTGTTATAATAATAATAGTAATAAAATTTCCTTTATTTCTGACTCCAAATACAGTTTCTAGAACTGGTAGCAGAGCCTTCAAGTAAATCATTACAAAATGAGTTAAAAGAAAAAAAATTTTTTTTAGAACAAAATGCAAATTTACAAAAATACAAAATAATATTTAACTCATTTTCTTAAATAAACTTGGAGGTTGTGGCACATCATTCTAATATTTTTCAGATTTGCGATTTCTTGTTGTATAATGGTGCTGTTTTGTACTGGATCAATTTGCGATCTTGCTGTTTCGTAAAAACCTGTTCTCAGATGTTGTTTTGTGCTCATAGATTATTTATGGCAATCGCTAACTTGACTTAATTTTGTGTTTGATTTTAGATTATTATTTTTGACGTTATATATAAATTTTACTTGTTCAACTATTTGTAATTTGTTTATTTTCAATATATTTGTTTTATCATAAACTTCTCTCGTTGGTGTGTAATAGTCAAATTCAAAAATGGATTTAGTAATTCTATTTTGCATTATATAATTCTATTATGAATTATTCATAAAGGATCCTTGAAGTGATATATCTAAACCAATAGAAAGATGTGCGCTATATTTGAATTTGAGTTGAATATTGTGTTGTTTTGGTGAAATTTTAATTGAGGTTGCCTTACATGATAACTAATGAAAAGTGACGTACTTTTTTTCCTCATAAACACTCATCTCAATAACGGTGCGAAAAAACTAATCAATTCAAATCACCTATTCATCTTTTTGGTCATTTGCAAGGTATTATAAATTAATTACATAAAATTTGCAAGAACACTTATACTTAAACTGATCCCTGAAGAATCCTACATGAAAGTAAAGCACTTACCTCTCCCAAAATAATAGGTAAATATTCGTTGTAGGTTATATGCTGTATTTCCGCTGCGACGACTCTTCTAGCCTCATAAAAAAGAATATCATCTGTCCAATGACGATTTAATTGTGCCAGGCTGACAGCTACCCTATTGTGTTCCCGCAAGATAGCGGAATAAAGCGCGTTGCTTTGGCATGCGATGCAGATGCTGATGTTCACAAGACCGGCGTCATAAGTCCTCAACTTTGCTATTTGAGCTTCCGTACTCCCATAAACTGCAGAAGCGTCTAAAAATGCCGATGCCAAGTTCATCTGGTTTCTGTATTCTGAAAAAACGTATATAAATAACCAGTCGATAATAAGGCCAAAATTAAGTTTTCTTCAAAAGGTTTCTAAGTTGTCAATTTTTCTCATTTTAACCTTGAGAAACTTCATTGAAAAGTACAGAAAGTATCTTTTTCAACTTTAAGTAAGAATTTTTATGAAATATATCCTATCTTACCGAAGCTGCATTCATCCATTTCCATAGTAGGCAGTGTTCTCATGTACTCTCTGCAATTTTCGCTATCTATCCTTCCAAAACATTCGGCGTGATTCTCAGAAATTTTTTCACAACAACTAGCAGCTTTCAGGTTTCCCGTTCCCGCCATATCGTGGAGCAGTAGCTCTCCCCATGCTCCCAACAGAGCCGTGACCGATTCGTGATTTTGTATTTGAAGGTTCTGTATCGAACGCGTTACGTCCAAAACGCTTGGCAAGGCATGATTGGAACTGACTGATTGGCGTGGTTTGGAAATACCTGCGATGAATAAAAATAAACTAAACATTAGAACCTCATGTTTTGTACCTAAAATATACAATATTCAAACGACTGAACGAATTCTATTTTAACTGATTGGGCTTGATTAAATATTTGTGAAAAATAATCGATGGAGTTACTTGAATCTTAGAGTGTTTGCTCCATTTAGAGAGAAAATCAAGATGAAATAATTCATAGTTTAATAGTTCAAGTGTCTTCATCATCTCCACAAAGTCCAGCTATCCTTTCAGACTTCATTTCTAATGGAAATTAAATTTCAATGAGCAATATTACACGCGAAAAGATCAACCGGTTATCGGTTCGTAGATTATAGGATAATTCAATCGAAATTCATAGGCGACCAGAGTTGACAGGTAATCGATGTTACCTGTTAAACCGTGGAATCGAATTTAGACAAACGCAAATCACAGAAGGTAGTGATTCATAAGCTATCGAGTTTGGAAGATGATTATATTGTTCTGCAGATGTTAAGACAATTAAGAAAATCGAATCATCATTTAAATTCATCGACTGGTCCATTGGGGTTCACAGGTTATCGAAGTTCAGTCAACGGACGGTAAATGATGAATTTCAATTCATAGGCGAATCAGTGTCAGAACCGGTTGCCTTCATGGACACCCAAACTTATATAGAAAAGTAACTCTATCAGGTCAGTAATATATATTGAAAATAGATTATAGACGATTTTAGTTTATTCATACAGTTTTCGTTTTGGCATTACATATTCTTCAGGAAATGAAAAAAATTTTCAATGACAAACTTGTGAGTTCGCGCAGGACTACGGAAGCAGTACAACCTAATTATCCCCTTGCACCAGAGATGGAGCATTGATTTACAGATTACTAAATTAGGTCAATGATAACGAGAAGGCTATGAAATTGGAGAATATTATCCCTACTTCCTGACAGTCCTATCTGATGGGACTCTATAATATCATAGAGCTCATAGTTGTTTTTACGAATTTAGATTTGAATTCGTTATTCATATAGAAATTAGTACTAACATAGCGAATATTTATACGAGATAGAATATTTAAACGAGAAAAGTAATAATGATTTCGTAACTTTTTATTTACGACTTATGGTAGAGAGAGAGTCCATGTAGATACTTATAGAAGATGAAAATAAACTAGCCAATTTTCATTTCGAACATTTAAAAAAATTATAGCTTTCAAAATTTTCATTCACTAAAAACCAAGTTTACGGGAAAATATTGCTTAAATATTACTCATATAAATACGTTTAAAACAATCTTTACTACCACTAAAAGTGTTACAATTATTATATCACTGCAACAAGTATTATTCTGAGTAATCAAGGACAGTTTCTGCGGAAAAACAACATATATTGAGAGTGTTTGAAGAAATGCCCATGTTATGAAACCCAACGTGGGATGCGTGTGTAACAGAGCGTAACCATTGTACCATTGCATATATTGTAGTGAACCAACTCGTAATACTCACTGTGAGTGAGATAATCTTATTTCATTCGTGCCTGACTCGATTTTTAACGAAAAAAGACGAGGTAGAACTATAAAATTTAGGTAGAAAAATAATACATTGATTACTTAGAATAAATAGGAATTCCAGAAGGAAATTTGCGACAATCAGTACTCATTTTAGTAATTCAAAAGAATAACTGAAATTGCAGAATTGTTAACAAAGTACTATCATCTGATATCTCAGGAATCGAACATCAACAATGTCCGGGGAATGGCATTATCTCATATTTTTCAAATATGTTCTTATTTTCATAAGGGGAATTCATGAAGACACTCGTGAACATTTGAATGAATTTCCTAAATTCTCTGAGGTACTTAATTCACGTCAGTTAAATTTAAAATTACTCATGTAATTTTCAGGTTTATTATGTAAATCCAACTCAAAACTTGTTCTCTAAATTTATCGGTTTATTTCGTAGGATCCACTCGCGGTTTTAATTGAATAAAAAATTAAATTACCATTGAGAAACCCAGCGAACGAAGATGGAATTCACAGAAAATACTATATTGAATGTGGAAATTACAGAAAGATGCAAAATTTCTTTCTTCATTCATTTAATTGTTCTGTTTTTCTCTTCATCTGACAAATTATATATAGTGAAGAGCGTAATTTCGATAATTTTTATGCGTTGAAAGTGTTTCTGACTATGGTAACTTGAGATCTCATCTTACAATTTCAGAAATTGTTGTCAGCTCTACAATATATTCCCAGATATTCATCATAAATAAAGAAGCATAACAGTGAATTGAATTCTTTATGCATTGGTGCATTGAAATACACAAATATTAAACACGCCAAATAAGGAAAAAATATACAGAATTTATAGAACAATGTAATAACGAAATATAATAATATCGTTAATGGAATTCAGAAATATTGAGAAAAAAAACGAACAGTTAAGATTTTCACAGAGAAGACGAGATATTGGACGATCCTTATAATTTCTCTCAGTTTTTCTCACTCGTGTCATTAGTTCAAATACATGACATTAATTTAGTATTCTCGTTGACAAAAAAACTTATGATATATATATATATATATATATATATATATATATATAAATATATATATATATATATATAATGAAATTATTTTCGATATGAGCACACGTCTACATCGTTAATTTTACGATTTCGATAAGAGACTGAATACTTTCTACCGATCCATTGAAAAAGATGTTCTATCACGTCGTTAGTTGGTAATAAAGTACGGTGAAATTGTTACGAATCACTTGTATTCAACTGCACTTTTCATTCCGAGATTCCAATCTGAACTTGATATGAAAGTGAAGCCGTCCAATACAGGAACGTATCAGATGAAAAAATTTTGCTATAAATTGATATAACTATCAACTGACTTATCAGGATGATCAATTGACACAGAAACATTGGCAAAAAAGTATGATAAAATAATTATAAATAAATGAAATGAGAATTAAATCTGAGCATATGTTTCGGGTCACTAACTCATCATTAATGTTGATATAACCATTTTGAAAAAATTAGAAATTGATTTGTCGATGAAATTAATTCAAATATTATAGTAAAACTCGGGTGCTTAAAGCCTACAGTTAATATAGCAATCGTAACATTTAAGTGAAGTTCTAAAGTAGAGAATGGTAAATTTATAACAAGCAAAATTAATCTGACTCATAACACTCCAATAATTATATTGGAAATCGTACTCGGAAGTCCATGAATTCGTCGAAAATTTTACTGACTTGATATGATTTAATACAGTCTTAATGTGCTGCGGGTGAGTAACCCATTATCAAGAGTCTACTATAACTTGATAATGAATGTTTTTAATTTAACCAATGCTCTTTCGGGTGTTTTCACGAGAAATAAATTGGAAATAACCGCTTGAGTTAATTTTTTTTTACTTTCTTTACATAATGTAATACATATTTCTATTTATTGTTCAATCAGAAACAGTAGAATAAATTTCACAAAATTCTGTGATAATTGAATATAAACTTAAATTCAAACACTTGAATTTATGATTTACACTTTATTGACTACAAAGCATGACGCGTTTCGTCGTTACAAACGACTTCTGTCGACGATTCTGTAAGCATCTGAAGAAGTCGTTTGTAACGACGAAACGCGTCATGCTGTGTAGTCAATAAAGTGTAAATCATAAGTTCAAGTGTTTGAATTTAAGTTTAAATTCAATTATAATGGATTTACATCAAGTAAACTCCAACAGTATCAAATATTCTGTGATAACTTCGATAATAATGAGTTTAATACAACTCATCGATGATTGGTAAGATGCCCGAAACATATGTCAAGAATGTTGTGAAAGGAATCTATTGATATTAGCAATATTTCTAGTTTATTCATACATATGTAATAGTTCTTTTTGGTAAAATGCACTCTGTTCTCTGCCACTTTCATTCTGAAGTTGAATTCACTCCTTTTATTTCTACTGATTGTTTTTATATTGTATTTTTTCAATCTATTCTAAATCTCGTCACTTAATTTGAGAATAGAATGAACTGAAATGAATTTTTGATTGGGTTACATTCTTTATAATTCCATATTACGGATAATTATCTAGAAATGTCAGTAACGTGAAATATGACGTACATTTCGAAGTTCTTCTTGTTCGTCAGATCGCGCACTTATAGTGTTCTTATCGATATCCGAAAATAAAAATTAAGTGTGCCATCCAACCGAACAAAAAAGGCCAAAAAATATAGTAGTAACTATTCCAATTTCATGATAGATTATCTTGGCGGCTCCAATGCTACTCGAAGATGCTCATTATATTCAATGGTCTGTTCATAGTGAAACCATAGAGATAATTTAAATTTTCTTCAATCATTGTTAAGAATTATATTTTCATGTTTAGAAGCAAATAATCCACGAAGGTCAGTCCTAGAGAACAAATATCTTCATGAAGCAATTTCAAATAGGACTTACAAACAACGTTGTCTAACGTTATTATATGTAACGTGATGCTCATCAAGGGTTAGTAATTAGTGCAAAAAGCTACACAGACCGGCTAAGCCACACTAACTAAACATTGAATAACAACATTCTCTTTATGATCTTTTTCATTTCAATATAAAAAAATCCATCATGCATTTTTAGCGAAGCTTTCTTATTTCCAAAATTATTTTTAATTCATTACTCATCAGCTGAAAGAACACTTTTGGTGTTCTCTCAGCTCTTGGTGGTAGAACACTATAAGTTGAAAGAACTCTATTTCTGTTTCCTAGGTCCACTTCGACGATTTATTGTTCAATATTTTCAATTTTACTCATTAGTTTTCGGCCACTCGCTTAGTTCGCTTGAGTTCATCTAACTTTATCTCCAGTGTGATGGATTATTATTATCACAAATGGATTTAAGGGGATGAAAAATAGATGTTGCCCGATTCGCAGACCTATATTCACACAACATTTCACGAAAATCGGTTGAGCCATTTCGGAGGTGTTTAATGACGAAGACCGTGACACGAGAATTTTATATACATATTAGATTAGATAATTGCATTAAAACACTCTCAAAATTCTGATTCTGAGATAGAAGAATTGTTCAGACTCTGGAATTCATTTATGTTAGACATAAATTGAGCTTCTCATCAATAGAATATTGTTAAATATTATTTTACCTGCGACATCAACAATCTTGACTAACCTAATAATTCAATTAATATGAATTTTCTTTCGTTATCTGTCATTCATATATGTCTCAGATTATATTTTCTGTCACGGATAATATAATCTGACAAAATAAGACATCCATTTTGAACACCATGTTCAATTTTTTTATCATTTTATTATTATATAAGTAATAGTATAATATTTATTATACTGATCACTAGTAATAGTATAATATTTATTATACTGATTATCAGTTATGAAATAGAAAATATTCGAAATAATGACTTATATGAAATCATTAATATGCATTCTTCATTCATAAAAATTCTTCATTACTTTATATCCAAGAACTAGAATTGGAAATGATAACTTATTTTTGTTACTTTTGAATATACTTCAAAATTTATCCTTGACATTAAACAGCGTTACAAAATAGCGGCACAAGCATTTATGCATCAATTAAATTTTGAATTGGATACTTGTTCAAATAAAAATCTCGTGTTGGAATTTCACCAAACAGTGTGGGTTCGCTATAATTTATGCGAGTGAAACTTATATGATTTATTTTCATTTGGGAAAGTAGTCATTGGATTATTCCGTTTTCACATTCGATTTATTGAACTCTTCACTATATATTCAAAATAAATACATGAAGCGGAATTTTCACAATTGCCTACAGTTCAGCAATATGTAGCAATATACATGAAACATGTAGACTTCTGAAATATAACAAAACATAAATAAAAACAATAAACTAAAATTAACACACTTGACTGAATAAATTCATTGAGTGAATTAAACCAAATTCACTGAAAATTAAGTCAAGTGTGTTAATTTTAATTTATTGTTTTTAACATAATGTTTCACCAAGAGATAAGTAAATCATTCGTATCATTTAAAAAAAATAAACGTTGATCGAAATAATATTGAAGTACAAAAAATTTAAATAAAATTGTGTACAATTCGATTATAGATTCTACGACCTTTATGATATATTTTACTTCCCTCCTTATCGATCTCTCTCTTGACATGGTCTACTTCCAGGTTGTCAAGCTTCAGCCCCTCTTTGTTGAACAATTCAAAGAGTTTTTTCCCTAACTTTCATCGGTTACTGTCATCATTCAGATGATTGAATCGAGGTGGTTCTTAATTTTCACTCATTTAGGAGCAGCAGGGTGATCAGGAGATGGATCCAGATGATGTTTCTTCTTATTATGACTCTTTTTTGTACTGAATAATTTCTAGAGATATAGTCAGTCCACATCTGCAGTGGATTCCTACAAGAGCTGAACTGTATATACCTTTAGGTAATCCAATGTGATTCAAAGTGAAGGAGAAATGGTCGTGATGCTTGGGGTAGTTTCTAACTAGTCTTTTTCCAACCTGATACTGCTGCTATTGATAGGATCTACCTACACTAATGTATAAATATATATAATTATAAATATATATTGATGGGGAAGTCCTTAACCGCAACAGGTGCGAATAAGGCTTGCCAAATAAGCACTCGCGAATCAACTGAGGACCTGCATGAGGTCAGGAGCTATGCCGGTACTGGCTTGGAGCAGTGATGTATGGGAAACAGAGCTTCATTGGTCTAATACCAGACACTCTTAGGCGGCAATTGCATTACGATTCAACCGGCTGTGATACTGCGGTGAAGAAGGCAACGGAAAACCAACTCACTACATTCCCTAAAAGATATCATCATGGTAGTTCAAAACAGGATGTCGTGGCTAAGGAATCTTAGGGAATGGTTTGGCTGCACATCAAACCAACTCTTTTGAGTAGCGGCTTCAAAAATTGGAATCGCTGTGATGATAGCCAACCTTCGTAACGGAGATGACACGTGAAGAAGAAGACACTGATGTAAATATAATACTTCAAGTATGCAATGATTCAACACAAAAATTGCGATCTTTTGTGATAAATTGTAGTGATTTCCAGTTGCCTGTGGTAGTTTTCACTGATATTTGGGTTGGACGAGTTGAAAAAGCAGAAGGCAATCTAAAATTATAGTGGATAATATATAAAATGTGGTAACTATTCGTGCTTCGAATTTGAAAGGTTTTTTGAATGAAGTCGTCAGGATATTAAAAAAAAAAAAATAAAATATTTGAAATATCAATAAAATAAATATTAAAGTATCAGATTCAGGATACTTTAGCGCAGTGTTTTTGGTGGTTCCAACTTCAAGTGGCAACGATATACTTGTAGTGGTTCCAGTCTACGTCAGACTCCAATCATCACTTATACATTGGTGTAACTAAAGATGTACCCAGCTTACTCGTACCGCGGAGAGCGCGAAGATAAATAAAAGGCTTCTGAAGGCTGCCGACTGTGCTCACATTCCATTATATGATTAAATATTGAGATTCGGTTGGTTTCCCTAATATCTCCTCATGACGATAAAACTACTCCGTCTCAGTAAGCAGTCATTTCTAACTGAGAAAAACTGTAAAAGAATTCCTCTTCAGTATCCAGATCAATCTGCAAGATATCTGATCGGATAATTCGGCCCTGGAAGATTTAGCCCAGTACGGGTCTGTAATCAGCCGCTCTATCAGGAGAAAGTATGGCTGAATTATCGTCGTGCTATTACCATCGATGCCGTCATAATCGGAAATATCAATCCAATTGTTTATGAGTTCTGGCCTGCAGCGACGTGGATAGATGGAATCGAGCCGGTCGCTTTTTTAAGACGAGGGCAGTCATCACGTGCTTTCTATGACGATACTTTCCTTTTCGACTGCTGACCCAGCACACGAAAGTGGAAGACCGGGACTGCTTTCGGAAGTATTTTTCCAACGTTTCGTTTTCGAAATAGACTCTCTGCAGGAACAAAATGGTCTGTCGCTATCGTTGAGCTATCAGAGGAAAAAATTTGATCGAATTTAATGAATACGAATTCTCTTCAAATGTGAAAACGCTTCTGAATATATTCATTATTATTTTAATGTCAAAATTTTTCAATGTTGAAAAAAACCAGTCCCTAACAGTTTTGTAGTCATTTTCATAGAAAATGTGTATCACAAAACGTGTTACCATTTTGAAATATGCAGAACTTTGAAGAAAATAACTTATCAGATTCGATTGGAAAAAGCTCGAAGATGTTCTACAAATAGAAACATCGTATGCATTATTTCTCAAATGAGATTTTCTGGTTCATTTTATTTCGTTTATCATATTAATGCAGTTTTATTCGTTTCTTGAGTATGTTAGTATATATTAACGGGTATATTATTTCAGTGTCAATATTCAGTGACAATATTCTTTGAATATTGTCATTGAATAAAAATTTGATGTTTTTCAGATTTACCTCATGAATTCCGATTAACTGATTTTATATTCTGTCATCCCTAAATTCGAAATTCAAATCCTTTCATCAAATCCCAATCATTAGTTTGTTTCACATTGAGAAATCACGTTAGGTTATTAAAAAATTTGCAATATTTGAAGTCTTAAAATTGTCATATCATTAAAAATGAATTTCTTTCAAATAGTGGACTCGAATTCGGTGAATTAGATCCTTTCGTTCAAAATTACTGATCTTGCATCATTTAAATCCATTCTCAGAATTTTTTTCTTGAAACATTTATCATCTAAATTTCAATCTAAAAAATTATTGATTGAATTGCATTCAATGGTAACTGATCAAAATAAGAGAGTCAACTAGTTGATTTTCTATGTTTTTTGTTGACCTACCTGTTAGTATTATTATTATTATCATTACAATACTCAAAATTCATTACAAAACTGTATATAAATATTACATAGTTCGAAAAAAAAGCCTTGTGTATGTTAAATTACGAAAGTGAAGCAAATTGCATGAGATTTACCAAAGTTTTCAATTCTACAAAAAATTCAACCATAATCCATCAAGTGTTGAATAGGGAGTCAACTGACATTTCCTCGAGGTGAAAATATATTAGCAAAATATAACGATCTTTCCATATCTGCATCTTCATCGTTGACGGAAGAAAATAGCGAACTAGAATACATTTTTGGTTCACGTAATGATATTTTGTCCTCTATTTACCACATTTTTTCAGTTTCACCATCTCAACTGTGGAATATTGCCGGGATTACCTTATTGAAACAGATTAAAGATAACTGAGAGCAAAGATCCTCCTTCAGAGAAAAAAACTATAAATCATGTACACGACTTGATTCAGAACGTTCAACTGACGTTGAGTTTAAATGTGAAAGGTAAACTTCTCACATTAACTGATTTATTTTTATAATTAATGTTACATTCTAACGAGATTATCGGAAATTCTTCCAAGAATTTTCATAAATAGTTAACCTGTTTTATATTGATTGTTAGTATTGCGTCAATTTTTGTGCAATTTTATTTAATGTTTGCTAAATAGTTGTCTCTAGGTCATTAATGAGAACGTAACAAGTTATACATAATATTTTATGGATATTGTCAATTTACTTCTTGCTTAACACTTGATGGAATTATTCAAATGTAATCAATGAAGGTACACAATTAGCTTAATTCTTCTGAATAACGTAAAGTTTTGGGTTAAAGAACGTAAAATTTGGGAACGTATGTTTTGGGTTATCCTATCTCATTTTCGTACTATGACATTAATTCGCAGCATTTACAGTTTTGAAATTTGCTGAAAACTAACACAAACACATTGTTCGCAGAATCAGCTCTGTATGATAGGAATGTGCGTTATTCATACATTCGATTTATACATTTCGATTAATACATATCTAATTCACAAAAAATGGGATGATCACAGTTATGCAGTTTCAAAAAGACTACATGACTGATGAAAGGTGGATGCTCAGAATCTTTCGACCATCTGCTGGCCAATTAATTCAAGGGATAATGCTAATTAAAAGTATTGCAGTATGGAAGCTAGTTAGTCTCTCGAAAGCTGTGTTAGTTTGGAAGTTGGGCCTTCCGCTGCACGCTGGTTTCGAACGGCCCAAAATACGGTGGGAATTGAACTCACCGGCACCAGTAATCCGAAAGCGTTATAGGGTCACTATACCGTTTTAGTAATGAGCATCTAGATCATCAAAAAATCATAATACACAATTTGTTATGATTTATGTTCAACTCATCAATGGAGTTGTAAAAATGAAAACATTTATCAAAGAAACTCGAACACACTTCGAAATGAGTAATTCAAAACGAGTCTGTTGCATTCAAGCTATTTTGATTAATTTAGTCAAGCCGATGTTTAATGAACTGAGTTAGAAAACTTTTCGTAACGGATTTTGAGCTGAAATACTTATCGAAAAAATATATTTAGCAGCAAAATATTTTAGTTTTGGATCTTCCCATTTCCGTGTCAAATATCATGATGATGATTAACACTGAAAAGTTTGAATTTCTTGGAATATTCGTCGTTCGTATCAAAATGTTGAAACTTGTGAATCTGCTTATTGATTGTCCGAACTTATTAAGCAGACTTGACCCTATTATACCCCGTATATGTGGGTTGAGACTTTTTATTCTCCAGACACCAAGCACAAATATTTTGAAATTGTCTCCGGTACACAATCTGAGAAATTTGTGTGTCAGGGAAATGGATATCAATCGGTTCGGCACATCGATAAATTGTCTTCGACGCATGTTGCTGTCTTAGGGTCCTTTTTACAGGAAGTAGTGCTGTTTCTGTTTATTCCTCCTTTTTTTATTCTTCCTACTGGGACTGTTCTATATATTGAATAGTGTATTGAATGGTTTTATATATTGAATTCATAATTTATGTGAACATCTGGATATGTTTTAGGCATACCGATTTTCTGATGTATGCGGACGACCTTAAGGTCTTCCGAAGGATTTTTTTCCTTGGACCACTGTAAGCTGGCCGAATATTGTAAAGACAATTCTCTTTTTGGAATATTGCAAAATGCTGTAAGTTAACTTTCGGTCGAAATTGACAGTTTTTTAGGTGCCTCTATTGTGTTGATCAGCAGCTGTTAACTGAGGTTGACTGAATCAAGGATTTAGGTGTTTATTTTGACAGTTAACTTCTATTTGACAAGCATATTGAATATATAGTGAACAGTTGTAATAGAACGCTGGATTAATAGATTAATTGGAGTGACTGGAGATAACTGGAATAGGATTAATTAAATGATTTCATTTATTTAAATCTTATCTTTCATTAATTGGAAATTTAATTATAATTTTAATTATATACCAATGATGACGAGACGTAGTTCGAGAAAGAACTTTTCAAGGCCATCATACTTTTATTGTAGCTAAAGGATTACGATGAGGATTTATATTTCGTCATTGTAGGTCACTTGAGAGCAATAGAACGCGTCTGTCACTGTATTATACATTTGTATTCAACAGGGTCAATTTTGCTCTCATGGTCTGGGGTAACAATATTACAATTGAAAATCATAATTATAACTGCTTCGCAAGGATTTTTGAATATTGTCTCTGATGCACCGTCGAGTGATTGCTGATGTTATTTTTCTATATACGGTGTTGCACGGAGTTTTGTATGTGGCTGGAATTCTGCAGGGCATTGCTTTTGAAATACCTGACTTCGTCGTTCAAACGACTTCTTCAGATGCTACTAGAATACTCCGACGAAACGACGAAACGAGTCATGCTATGTTATCAATAAAAGTATAAATCAAAAGCTCAAGTGTTTGAATTTTAGTTTATATTCAATTGTTTTATATGTTATTCATTTTCATATATCAGCTAAATGATGACTTGTGAACGAGCTAATAGACTGTCAAGCAGTTCATAGTCTCATGTATGCTAATGATTTAAAAATATATCGCAAAATAGAAACATATGAGGACTGCATAAGCTTACAGGATGGCCTCACAATAAACTCAATATAAATGTAACGTCACATTCACTAAAAAAAAACGACCCATACAATTTGACTACACAATTATCGAAACCACTCTGACTAGGGTATCCGAAATTTTAAACCACGATATAATATTTGATCAGAAATCCACCTTTTTACCTCATATAAATAAAACAATTTCAACATCATTAAAATCTCATGAATTTCTTGTACGTAATGCTGGACACTGGAGTCTATACAACGAAAATTTATCAAATATCTAATTTGGAGAAAAGATCACCGATCTTTCTCAAAGATCTATATCCGGCCTGAGGATATAGTCAAACTGATCTGTTTAACAGGTTTGGAGCTAAATCACTGGAAATTGAAAGGGACTTGTTGTCTCTGAAGTTTCTATATAACCTCTTACATGGTTATATAAACTGTACTACTCTTACTGGCTCTAATGATTCATGTTCCTAGACAACTCTAGAACTCCTAGATACGTTCAAATCAATTTTTTTCATTGGGTACTCCGAAAACCAATTCCCTCATACAATTACCCATTAGATATATGTGCTCGCTATTCGAGGATGAGTCTGACAAATGCGATATCAACAGTGACTAATTTGCTTTCATTAGTCGGGTTTACTTGGACTCTTTTCATGTATAATAAATTCTGAAGTAAGCGATAATCTCATTGTCTATTATTTATTATAATTACTTTTTTGTTATTGATAATCATTTTTTAAACGTTTGTGTCATATAATTAGGTGTTAATACTGTATATATTTTTGAATTTTTCCTGTAATTGGGTGTTTTTACCTGTAGGAAAATAAAGACTCATTATTATTATTATTATTATAAATTGTTCAAATATTATAGTATTTCTGAATTAAGTTGTGGTGTTCGTTTTTATTCTCTCTTTTAGTATTCTTTTTGTTTATTCTTCCTTTGTATTTCTACATATTTTATTTTGTCAGCTTAATCGTTCGAATATTCAAGTTTTTTTTTCGTTTTAATTATATTTATTGTTCATTCTATCACTTGTATCATTTACCTACATATATCACTTATATTAAATCACACCTTACAATTGGATTCATGTATATTCATCAATATATACATATAAGGTGGATAAATAAAAACACCAAACTCCTTAGTAAATATTTTGATATCTTTAGACATTTAGTTTTCGCTGGCGATTGATGTCGAAATATACCCTGAGGCTTGTGCGTCCACAAAGAACGCGCATAAAGATGCATCCTTCGATAC
Source organism: Henosepilachna vigintioctopunctata (assembly GCA_030704895.1). NCBI lineage: Eukaryota > Metazoa > Arthropoda > Insecta > Coleoptera > Coccinellidae > Henosepilachna > Henosepilachna vigintioctopunctata. The sequence goes on from JARQZJ010000091.1 coordinate 1,500,013, forward strand.
GTCTACACGTGGTACGCCTGGTGAATAAGTTTAAATAGGTAGGTACATACGAACGTGCTATTAAAGTGCACTTTTCTCACATCGTTCCACTACACTGGGTCAATGCTATTCCAATTTCCTCGGAGAGGTTACCTTGATTGAGAGTTGCGTTGGAATCTCTCGTTGTGAACTGCATTCATCCAAAGAATTAAATGCCACCTTATAAAATGGTATCTTCGTGTAGGAGGCTATTATTTGTGCAAGGACGAAAGATTACCATTCTCGAAAAAAAAATGAGCATATATTATAACAAAGAATAAAGGTTCAATGAACGGCAAACTGATAAGACAATTATAATGAAACGGATTACTATATTTGTTTAATAACTAGCAGAAATAAGTCAAAACGTTCTTGAAAATACGAACTTTGGTTCGTGTTCAGGCCTTGGTATTTCCATTAATTGTTTCATAATAAATTCTTTGAGTGCTTGAATGGTAATAGACTTATATAGTTCTATGATCTTCGATATTTTCATATTAGCGCGTTTCCTTTTTTCTGTTTTTCGATCAATCTCTGAAGTTTAACGGGAGCCCGAAACTGCAGTTACGAAGGTACATGTACATATAAAATAAATATATGTATATACGAGTAGTTATAAACATATATTTATATGGAAATGAAGTTTTTGTGCTAATGGCACTGAATGAAATATTCAAGAAAATCAACACTAGAAAATTCATTAGAAGAATTCAAATTAACCAAAAGAATGTTATACTCGTAGTATAGCTAGAAATATGATCGTGTACGATGTTTGAAGGTTAAATTAAGAAGATGCTTGTGCATTGAAATCGTTGGCTCAAATCAATGGACGTGGTGCGACTGACGAGGTCCTTGCAGAACGAAACAGCTGTCTCGTACTTCCATCAGGTGTGGCATCGATTTGAAGGATAATGAAAGCATCACACCGTACACGTTCACATATCTAGCTCTACTATAACATTCTTTTGGTCAATTTGAATTTTTTGAATAAATGTTCCAGTGATTATTTTCTTTTATATTAAGCCTTAGATGGTCTTAATATTAACATTTTTCTATTTTTGTTTACAATTCTTGATATATACATATATCGAGAATTTAGATTTAGATATAGTTCCTGTTGTCTTTAAAATCATGCGGTCGTTAATGACGGAGGATTTAGAACATTCATTGTGCATTGAAGTGACATTGAAACATATCGAAAATGTTACCCCCATTGTCTAAAAAATGCTCAACGCATACACAGCAGTTGTAGAACAATACCCAGAATTGATTCAAAATGTTTTGACTTACCATCGGAATAGGTCGGTGCTAAAATCCTCAGAAATGGAGCTCCTCTTGTGCCCCATCGCGGATGTCTTATGTTGTTGCACTCCCCACTTGGTCTCCTATATTTTCCAGGTGGACACGGTATTGGATCTTGAAGTGCACACTTATTCTTCTGTCTTCCATTTTCAACTACTTCTTGTTCTATTTTGAAAGCAGTCTCTACTCCTAACCTTAGATCCTCGGGTATGGCTTTGGTATATTGCGTTAAGTTGAAAGATTGCGAAGAACAGAGTAAAGTTGCCAGGAATAATGTCCCAAGCGTCAAATGCCTGTAAAAAAACGATTGTTGAATAAAAATTTGAAAATTTTCATTCTCTTCAAATTTTTGTAGAATAATTTTCCCTAAAAATCCGTCCTATAATTAATCAATTCAAATATTTATAAACATATTAGTTGACTAGTATTCAAATCGTTAACAAATTGTCAACAAAATTACGACCGATCTACATGAGAAGTAAAAACCACATGAGGCAAAATAGGCATATACCCCTCAAAAATATAGGTAGGGTGTCTTACAAAATGTAACAATACACCACTCTCCTCCAAGATGCTATCCCGAAGAAAAGTCAATGCGATTTTTGTATACCTACCTTCGGGAAAATCCTGTTTTCAAAATATACCAGGAAAAAATATTTGATATTGATAGATGTTATTTTTCTTTGACCGGTTTTTAATTATAATGATGATAATAACAGTAGTCATATTTATTTCCATAATTGTCATACAAAGAAAAATATACAACAAAAAAAACGAGTCATTACCTAATGATAAATTACATCACAATTCATCACAAGCTGGAGGAATTCATTCACAGTATAAGGTTCTATCTTTATTGACAATTTATGTAGTGACTTATTAAACCTTTTAAATCTTAACTCTGTCCGTAATTCAAATGACAATCTATAAAAAACCTTGCAACACTATATAATACACCCCTTTCAGTCAGAGTTAATCGATGTTTAGGTATTATTTATGGACAAACTCCTTTCCTATCAGTTTTAACTTCTGTTTTTTTGAAAAAAGAATAGTAATCGATAAATGTATAATGCAGATACTGTCAATATATTGTTAATGGTAGACAGTCTCCTACACGAATCACCACGATTGATCTTCATTATAATTTTCAAAGCATACTTTTGAATTACAAAAGCCCTTAGCGAAACTGAACTGCTTCCCCAGAAAATTATTCCATAACTCAGCCTCGATTGAAAATTCGCATAATAAACCAGCTTCAAAACATCGAAGTCAACTTGACTTTTCAAAACACGTAGTGAATTCAAAACAGAAGTGAGTCTATCCACCAATGCTTCAACATGTTGTGTCCACTTTAAATTTGTAACAATATGCAAAGTTAGGGTTTCAGCTGTATGCACTATTTCAATTTTGTGAGTGTTATAGTGAATTGAACCTGGAAAGCAAAAGTTTAATCTATCCGAAGCAAAAACAATACATTCAGTTTCCTGTATCGAGCCTGAGACCATTCTCAAGGCAACAATCCTCAACTACGCCTAGTGCATTTCCAATAACATTTGGAATAGCCGAAATATCAGAAGAAGAACAAAGAATATTTGTATCTTCTGCATAAATATATGGTCTTGCAATAGAAGGAAAACGATCAGGCAAGTCATTGATGTATAACACAAACAGTAATGGTCCCAAAATACCACCTTGTGGTACTCCCTCCACTTTCTCTGGGACTCTATTTCGAGTTCCTTATTTTTAATTTTCAACCTTATGGACGCTAAGAACTCATAATTTTAGTGTTGAAACTATGTACACTGACAGCGTCCTAAGTAAGGCTCGATTTAATCAGATCATAAACCCAAATGTATACACGGTGACATAAACGTCATGACATACAAACCTTGACAATACATCGTATGACATGTTAAGTATTGATTATTCCTGGTTTTCACAAACAACCATAAGGGGCCTCTTGTGTTTCCATTCGTCTTGTTCGTTATAGTTCCTGAACGTAGCCGCTAGAGGGTTTGGATGTCAGGAGGAGCTAAGAAATTTCTCGTGGCGGTAGCTCTGATTGTTTGCAATTAACTCGGTATTTTCAGGTCTTGATGGATCTGCATATTCTACTAGGTGCATATCCAAAATGAATGGAAATGAAAAATGAACGAAAAGAAGTACCTACTACTGCTTAGGAGTACTACACACCTTTGATTAGAAAATAAACCTGAACGATTTCTCTAGAAGCCCTCGTGAAAGGAATCGTACGTCACGCTTACGAGAAGATTTTTTACTCTATCAAGTTCTTAGATATGTGTTCCTGACTAAAATTCATTGATTTCTTGCTTTATGTTTGATGAACAACTTTTTTTTTAGGTGAATTATGGTTATTCGATTCTGATATAATGACCATGTCGCTCAGCATTCTACGTTAGAACGAATATTGCGTAACAGCTTATTCTACAGCTGAATAACCAAAAATACATAGCAGCATGTAACCAATAACGTTTTCTCGCAAACCTCGATTGCCTCGTACCAAAAATATAGATATAGGTACCTACATCACGGCCCGAGACTTTATTCAGGGTCAACCTCCTCTAAGAACTCCGACATCCTTGTCGACACTATAGGATTTCAATTAGATATACAAGATCCGTGTTTGTCATTTTTTTTACAAACAAATGATTACGAAATTACATATGGATACAGCGAAGTCACGTGACGAATTCGAAGACGACAACAATAAGATGCTAATTTGCCATTGCGTGAAATCAGCCGGCGATGATGAGAAAATGTGATTTTAAGTATTCTATCGAAAGTGGAATTTATTAGACAGTCAATTCAAGGTATTCGAAGGAGCGTGTAGTTTATGACAGAACCCATCAACGTTTAAAAGTCAAGGATCAATATTGCTACGCATCGTCTTCGTCTTCCTGATCTTTTTTTTTATAACCTAATGACACTAATTTCTATTCAGTTTCTCTACTAGCCAATTCGACAGCTCATTTACAAGAAGTTTGATTGTTTGAATATGTCGAAATGCTTTTTTATCGTTGTGTAATTTATACCTTTCAATCAAAATTCAAATTTTTCACTGGTTTCATTTTTTTATTTCGCATTAAATGATTTACTGTGAATAATTCATTCAACTGGCTAACCTTCGTGTAATATCAGCAATTTAACTCAGCTGTTCAATTGTCATCTAGTCAGCTATTATAATGTCACCAATTAAATTCTAGAATGACACCTTACAACAGAGTGCAACACTTAATATCAAGACAGGCTTTTTAACGATTACGAATACATCGTAATATCTATGTTATCACCTAACAAAACGGACAAATATAGAGCCTTGATCAGTTGATTATCTCGTAAAATACTAGCAAATTGAGCAGGGGGGCCTGAAGTGCAGCACTTTCAAGTCATAACCATGTATACTGAATATGTATTTCAGGCAAGGAAACTTCAATTTGTAATTATATCACCAAGCCTTCATTTTTAACATACTTGCTCGACAAAGATTTTAAAATACTGAAACTCATGTTTATTGAGGATACACATGAATTTTAGTGACCTCAAAATAACAGAAATCTCAGAAAATAAACTCATTTAAAAAAGAAATTCAGATTCTTTATCTATATCATGAAAACCATTACACTAGCAGATTTCTCATTGCTGAATCTATTCTGGTAAATTTGATGCCTATAATTCACTTGAGTGAATATTTGGTAGTGTGAATTAGAATATTCTGAGCATATCTGAAATTTTTAAACTTGATCGAAGAGCACATTTACTGAGTAAATGTACTGAGTCAACGCAGCTTTTCGATTTAGTTCAGAAATTGGAAATATGCTCAGAATAGTCTAGTTCACACCAGCTCAGTAAATATACTGAGCCAACGCAGCTTTTCGATCTTGTTTAGAAATTGCAAATATGCTCAGAATACCACCAAATATTTACTCAAGTAAATTATCGTTATCGAATTTTATTATAATGATATTGATATATTAGTAATTGAGGGTTAACTTAAGATGATTGAAAAAATTAACAACTTATTATTAATTGATTTCACACGTAGTATATACTACTGATTACTTTCATTGGGTTGTTACCCTATCCCTCATTACGGCTTATATCTATGCATTCGAGCATATACGAGTAGAGTCACCATACATATTTTAAAAAGTCTGAAAATGTTTTAGAACACCCTCTATAGCACCCTACCTTCAAAGCGGGGAAAACATATAGACCACACAATCAACAAAATAAACAAAGAATTGTATTTATTCATTAATAAACAGAAAAAACAGAATGTCCATAAAGTACAAAATTTTTATTTTCCTTACGATTATAAGACCAATAATGAAGTCACCAACGTCAAAAAACTCCACACATTGACAGGAAAGTGAAAATGCCGACAATACAGAACGCCATGAAGAAAAAAACTACAAAATATTACAAGTAGTGGAAAACCATGAAACCAACTGATCAATCCAGCACCAGGTTATGAAAAAGACGCTGTCAAAGCAAAGCAACCGAAATGATATAACGAAGGCAGTTGATCACCAAATAAAACCTAGAAAACAAAATCAAAGATTACGCTGGAATCGAATCAAATTCTGTCGGCGAAAGCCAACATGCTCAAAGCAGGCCCTCACATTCCCTTTGTCGTTAAAAATAAGCAAAATAAAAATTCCATGCCCCCTTTAATACCTACGTAATATTTGAACGAACTCAAAATATTCAATCCGCATTACTTTTTAAGGCTGAACCGTTTGAAAATTTCAAAAATTCTTCGAGTCGTTCAATAATGAATGAATGCTGAGATACTTCATTGTTTTCGGAGAATATATGTTGTATGCAAGAGCTAAACTACCGGAAATTTGACTGCTTAAAAAATATGAACTCCAGGCAAAAGATTATCCTAAAGTTCAAACCTATCGAAAGGAATATGTCCCACGATTTCTACACTCTCAAACTGAAGGAGTGAAAATTAATAATGGAAATTTCAAAGTTAATTAATGAATAAACGTTGAAAAATATTGACTTATTTATAATAAAATCTATTTCCAAATGGCGAATAATTTTCCACTTCATTCAGTATCTAATATACGGATGCTTAGACACTTCAATACAAACGACGAATATATGCGACGAAAACTCGAACTTGACCCACTTAAAATCTTCAAAATATCGACTGTAAAATAATTCATCTAAAATATAATTTATATTGACACAAATGATATCCATACAAGAAATAAATACTCGACAACACAAACAAACCTCAATCTGTCAACAGAAAATAACTGACAACATTGACATTATCATACAAAATTGTATTAATTAATAAACGGAAGTTGTGATTCGTCTTCCTCATAAAATATTATTCGACTAAATTAATTCGTTTGTAACGAAACCGCTTCAAACTATCATAAAAATCCTTCTTAAGTCTATTAACGATAGACGGATGTTTAGACACATCAACATCGTCATTAATTCTCGCCAGAATCGATTTCTTCGTCGTAAAACTGGTCAAGCGACGGAATACCTGAACGTCAATCAGGTCAGACATAATAATAATAATTGTTCCATTATGCGTGCGAACGAAGAAGAAGCGTCCTTCAAACTTTCCACTTTCACTTCCGAAATTCATACAAGGTTCAATGAGTTTATGTGGCACTTTGGATTTAATGCACGGAAAAATGCTCGTAATTCCAACACCGCATCCAACGAGCTTTGATGTAACAAGCAATTACGAGAAATTGAACTATTACCGGTATTTTCATTACTTTAATTCGTGCGGCGATATGGAATGCCGCAAGTTACTCCGTACAATTAATTAGACATGAAAAATTAGAAAGATTTAAAAATTATAAAATTTATAGGTAGTAGCAGGCACCATTTATGCAACAATTGCATAAATAATGTCTGATGAACAATTTTACATCAATGTAAACAGTACAATTGTAGCACTTCCCGCAGGTCATATATAATGAACAATTTTTTAAGCGCAGTTTTTTTTCAAATCAAATAAAACACTCAATTTGCATCATATATTCAAAATATTTATTGAACAGGATGAATTGGCCTATGCCATTTACATGCGATAGATAACCTCATGTAAACGTTGTCCGCGGCTCCGTATCAAATAGTCCATTCGGAAGGTCCAGTTTTGCGTCACTTTTTCGAGCATTACGACCTATAACTCACGAATTACTTGTGTTAAGTTATCCTGTAAGGCTTCAATCGTGTTCGGCTTGTCCACATACACCAACGACTTTACATAAACCAACATGAAATAACCCAGAGGCATCAAATCGCATGATCTTGGCGGTCAATTCGCAGGGCCATTTCGAGAGATAAGCTGCTCACCAAATTCATCCATCAACATGTCCATTGTTTTACGAGCTGTGTGGCATGTGGAACCGTTTTTATGAAGCCACATGTCAACCAAATTCAACTCGGTCAACTGAGGCAAAAAAAAATTGCGTATCATGGCTTGATATCGTTCGCCGTTACCGGTAACGTTTCTTCCACGGTCGTCTTTGAAGAAAAACCGACCGATTATGCCACCAGCCCATAAACCAAACCAAACTGTCGTTTTTTCGGGTTGCATCGGTAATTCTTGTATGGCATGTGTCAGTTCATCACTTCAGATGCGACATTTGTGTTAATTTAAACATCCGTTAAGCCAGAAATGAGCCTCATCGCTGAACACAATTTTTCGATAAAACAGCGAATTTTCATTAAGCTGTTGTAAGGCCCATTCGCCAAAAATTAGACGTTGTGGTAGGTCATTCGGCTTCAATTCTTGCAGAAGGTGAATTCTATAGGATTTCAAATCCAAATCAACGCGTAAAATTTCCTTGTGGTTGAGTAACACATACCCAATTGCTGAGAACAGCGACGAATTGACATTTCACGATTCTCATTAACACTGTACTCTACGGCTGCAGTATTCTCTTCAGTACGCCCTGTACGCATGCGAGACAATGGTTTAAGTCCAACAAAGTAAACTTGGTGCGAAATTTGGTGATAACAGCACGAATTGCTAATTCACCAGGTCGATTATAACGACCATAATATGGTCGTAAAAAACGATACACATTTTTCACAGAGTACGAATTTTGATAGTAAATTTCAACAATTTTCAATCGTTGCTTGTTTGTAAGTCTTTCCATGATGAAATGGCAGAGTATACTGAAAACTTTTCACTTTGACGGATGACGTTTAGATGCCATTACCGACCAGTGCCGCCAACCTCAAAAACTTAACTCTTAAAAAATCACCCGTTAGTAGGTACTTTTATTTTTGTTTCCGATATTTGGCTTGTATTCCAGTAAATTTGTTGTTATGAATTATATCCAATAATCACATGAAGCTAAAAATGTATTCAAATTGTAAATTATTCTATTTAAATATGCAATGAACCTTATTATTATTGGTTATTATCAAGTTTCGAATGCTTTTACACATTTCACGTCTTCATTTCTTCTCATTGTAGTTTACAGCTCCTATCTGCTGGTTTACCGGCAAGATAGTTAATTGTTTGACATGTTTCCTGCAATATACATTAAGGTCTTTGTCTTTAGATTTTTCTCATATATCTAGTTTGGTGTTGGTATATTATTATTTCAGTGTAGAAAACCACCAGTGAAATATTGAAAACACTACATTAAAAAAGGTTAAAAATTTTGAAATGTTTGAATAATAGAGATAAAACGACACTAATTAAAAAGTATGGAGTTTATAAAGTTAGATGTAGTGTTAGATGAGTGCAGTAGCTGTTACATAGTAGAAACAGCTAGAAACTTCGTTGCAAGATTTAAAAAACATCAACAGTCCTTCAGACAAACAAAGAGAACACTAATTTTGCTAACTATTTTCTAGATAGAATAGATCTCTAGATTTTCTAGATCTTTTTCTTCCAGTGTAGATTAGCATGACTATGTAGACTCAGCATATATTTCCAAGTACATATAATTTGAAGATATTACATACAGCTTCAATTGCAGGAAACCAGATATTTCAGAATCCACAAAAATCTATAAAAATAATAAAAATATGACCGTTACTTTGTTGAATGATTGAATAGATGAATAAGGATTTCACCACTCTAGAAAGAAGATTCAATCGAACATACAATCAAGATGCAATACAACGGAGTACATGAAAAACTAAAGGAAAAATGCAAACTTTAAAGTAAAGTCCCCCAAGTTCCCCCCAACTCCCCAAGTTTCCCAAATAATCCTAATTAAGTTATTCATGTGGCAGCAAATGTAGTATATTAAGAAACTGTAGTCACAAATCAATAAATAAAGTGATAAAAACAAATTATACTTTTTTTGATATTATGCATTATCACAAATTAACGGACAAATCTATCCATTATTATTGGTTCAACTTTTGTATTATTTGTATCACAACAAATTGCATTCAGGTGTATGAAACTCAATTCAGATGGATTTTATAAATATTTTTAGGAGACAACAGTTTTCTTTTACTGTAATTTATTGTTGCACTGACAAGGATAATTCTTTATTTGTCCATTTCCTCTCTTTCAATTTCAATATTCTTAACAGCTTATATGTTTTTATTATTTCACAAGCTTTTTGATTCTATATTTAACAACTTTCTCTTTGTGTTGTCACTGTTAATTCCAGTGAGATTTTCTATTACATATAATCTTTTACAGTTTCACAAATGTTACTTCCTATTTTCTGGGTCTATTCCTTCTGTTGCCAAATTTAAATTAATTTCATTGATTAACGAAATTACTTATATGATATTGTTAAGACAAATTGTTGTGTACGCCAAAATGCCGAATCTAACAAGTGACGAATATCTCATACAGAGTACTTTTTACGAATGTGATGGGTATTCTAACATAATTGTTTTAACACAATATATTCTGCAGAATATGACCATTATAATTTTCTTGATTACAGTACAGATATAAATCAGGACTCACTTCTCATCTGATGAAGTTTTATCCCTTTCTTCTGAATGTTAATCGATCTTCCAACGAAATATTAGATTTGTACTTTCATTCAAGATTCGACTAGTGCACGCTCAATCTTAACTCTGACAGCAAAATTAGATTCTACTTTCTTCTTTCGCGACTGTTAATTCAATTTCCATCGTCTTCCGCGTTTCCTACAAATTTCTTTCTAATGCCAAACAAGATAATTGGGCGATTAACTAAATGGGAGATGCATAATGCATCCACGTTTTTTCTCTGCCGTGATTGCGAAGTCTTTCTCTAAAATATAGGAAAAACTCATTAGAGAACCGAAAATAGCTATATTATTCTAATTGCACATTGTAATCCTAGTCAGCTTCACTTTCGGTTTCCTCGTACTACGTGACTTGGCGTTGGATACGTGGATGTTAGTAGCAAATTTGCGGTATTGGACTCTTAAAAGTTGATGGAAGTTTTTTTTAATTCGTTATACTTGGAAAGAATAAGCATATAAGTATACACATGGTAATCAACTCCAAAATGGCTAGGGTGATTTTCGAAAACTACGTTATTACCTATGTTAAAAAAAACGTTCTGCCGGTTTCTCCGTTAGTGGAGAATAATATACTTTCTACCCGTAAAAAATGGTAATCACCCTAAAACATTCAAATGTTATTAAGGGTTCACTACAATTTGTCCAAATTTTGATAATTTCTACACACTTTTAAATCTTTTAATTAATATTTAAATTCATCTTAGAAAATCGGATTTCATTATAAAAGGGGGATGAAATTTGAATAGAATTTTTCAGAACAACATACGTGAAAGAATCATGGGATCGTTTGGTGGTTATAATCAAACACAGACATTTCAGTTCGATCGAATATTGAACTGGAATTTTTGGAGAGGAAACGAGATAGATTGTTAGGGAACTTTTTCTCCTGAATATTGTATAGAGTCTTTTATTAAAACACGAAATCAATTTTTTTTTTTGCATAGTTTACATGTATTAGAAAACCTAAATTCTTCACTTATGAACAGAACTGTTGAACCTTTGAACTTGAAAGAGAAAGTGTACGAGAGACGGGTTGAAAACTACTAAGGATAGTCTGCACTTACAAATTACCCAATTAATCATGGAAAGAAAAATGGTATTTATCAGTTCCAGAGATGTTATTATTTTTTCTATTTTTTTTTATTTTTTTTTTATTTTTACATACAAGAGCTCACTCAACAGGCAGTTTACAACTGTCCTATAATAAAGGAGCACATATTACAAATGTTAATTACCTATAAACTATGAAATTGAATAGAAAATATATCAGAGAAAACACCAGAATAAATATATAGCATGAAGAATTAAACAATATATCAGAGGAAATACCAGAATAACATATATAGCACAGAGTCCGTCTAGATTGAAGCGGGAATGGGCAGGGCTCGTGGACGGACAACACCAGATGGACATCTATAGTTTTTTTGCAATGGAAATCTTGGGAAAATGAACTTCAACTGAGTGGGTTAAATGGGGGCGGTCAACTGATTATATTTAATCCTCGGTGGGAAGAAATTTGTACAAAGAACCTAATAAAAATATCTGGGGGAGAATTGAATTGGAATATCCTCGGAGTAAAGACTTTACAGTTCATGAAGAAGAAGAATAAAGCTTCAATATAACAATTCATAATTTTCCAAAAATTTTCCCTAAAAGAAATCACATTAAATCCACAACTCTACAGGCTTTATATCTGGCGTTCATCATTGATTTTGAATTTGAAATCGGAATCATATTTATCAACGGAAACTCTGAAATTTCAAGAGTTACTTAAAAACAACTCCCATTCATTTGCATATAAATGGAAATTCCTAGCAAATGTTTGAGAGAAATTAATTCAGAATTGCTCTCGTGTCATTAAGAAGAACTGGAAATGACAGCTCATTTGCGTATCAGGACTATCGAACTAATTTTTGGTAAATGCATAATCAATAAAATGTTGGGTTACGGTAGTTATATAAGTGAGTTATACATCCCTTAAGTAATTTTGCAAAGAAGTAGAAACTTTATTGAAACGAATATTCAAGTTATATGAGCAGATGAGTACGTAAATAATTTTGAGTAATAAATTAATATAATAAATAAATATTGAAAGAGCAATTCAATATAATAATGAGGAATTTGTACATCATCTCGAGAATATTTAGAAAATATATTATAATATTGATAATTTCAAGTGTACACGAAAAAGTCAATTATATGTTGATTAACGATAGACAACATTAAACGGATATCTGAACAATATATTGAGATAATTTGTGTTATCGCCAAAAGCTGCACCTTACACTGAAACTTCTCACAAGAACATTATCAACTCTTCTTCTTATTCTAATCGGCTTCCACAAAAAGAAAACAAAAACTCTCACTAGAACAATAAAATAATTACAGTAATTCATAACAATTTTGTGGCCAAGACACACAAATCTTGCAACTTAGTTACTTCATTACAGAAAACTAGGAAAATTGTACATCGAACAAAGATTCTTAGAAGAAGCTTATTAGCGAGACAAGACGCAAACATTATAGTATTATCGTCATTGCTAGTTCCCAGTAGCGATGACAGACCGATGAGTTAAAATTAATATCCTTGTTTGTTATTCGAAGGTTGTAAGGATATAATGCAGCAGCGAAACAACCATAACAGTGAAGAAATGACATAAAGAGACGTAAAGAATCGATATAAATGAAAAAACAGCTGTTTTCCGTGTCATGAGTCAAGGAACTGGTATGTGAGTCTCGATTGATCGGTTGTGGGTACTTCCGGGAAATTAAAACCGCGAGAATGTTCGAAAAAAGTCGGATACCATTACTTCTGCAAGTTTGAACGGGAATCAGGGAGAATGCCTTCGACGCTCTCTACTGATTGACTTGATTAGTGGTTTAATTTTACTTTCGTTAATTCAATGAAATATTAATTTCCCACGGTAATTGAGGACTTGAATCATTTCCGCACATATTGAAAATCTAGAAGTATTACACTTTAAATACGAAATATTAAAGCAAGAACCATACTTAACATCATAATATTCTTCAAAATCTCAACTGCTGAAGCGCTTCCTGAATTTTTGAAATTCTCAAAAAAGTCAAGATAAATTCTCTCCTGTTGTAATCATTGTGAGGAAAGATGAAATCCGGAAAAATATTCACTAAACAAGTAGAAAAATTGAAAGAATCACTTCCAAGCTCAATGAAATCGTATAAGCTTTCACGTCCGGTCTCCATTGTGAAACTTAGTGTTATGAGTTTCAGGGCTGATTGGCCGTGGTCAACTGGAACTTCTCCTTCCTGGAATATCCTCTAACTGCGAGAAATAACTTCAATTGCGGCGAGTGCGGTGACGTAGTTGTGTACTGGGTGACAACTCTGGAGCAACTGAGTCTCCCAGCACACAACAACGTCGAAGAACTCGCCGCCACCCACTGAAGATGTCTCTCGCAGTTAGAGACGAAACGTCTGGAAGAGGAGGAGTTCCAGTTGACCACGGTCAATCAGCCCGGAAGATAATAACACCATGTTTCACACTTCCAAGGTTCTCCATGGCAAATTTCATTCTCAGGTAATTTTTCAAACGTCCTCTATTTCAAAATATGGTGCGAATAAAACGTCTAACAGTAACACCAAAGATTCACTGAAAATAACTAATATATTAACTTCTAATATATAACACGGAGGTTTATCGCATTATCAAGAGTATACAATATTACTTTTTAAGTTTATTGTATAGAATATTTGTATATTGTATTTGTATACAATATATTGTATACTGATAATTGATGAGGCCGATACTTGGAGAAAATTAATATCCATAATACAACAATATTTAAAATTTTCTCATAATTAACTTAATTATTTCTTAACTCAAATTAATTAAAATTAATTTCTATAACTCAATTATAATTTCTCATAATTAACTTAATTATGAGAAAATTTTGAATATTGTTGTATTATGGATATTATATACTCTTGATAATGGGTTAACCACCCGGAACATATGTAGAGTTTTTAATATATTTAATGAAACTTAAGCGAAATGTGTTAATTTCATTTTATTGATATTAACTTCTAATTTTGAACCTACATAATTAACCTGAAAACTGAGATAAAATTGTACACGTTTTTCCCATTAATTCTAGGGTTTTATCTGCGTGTTATACCAACAAGTAAAATATTTCCATGGTTTGAGGCAAAGAACTTCAGTGCTTACAGATAGAAATCCCGTCCAATTTCACCTCAGACTTTCTTCGTAAAAAACAAGAAAAGGGTTAAAAATAAAGGAACAAGGAATAACAATAAAGGAATAATGAATATAATTAAGTAAAGCAGAGATGGTATGCAATAAGTCTGGGGGATGTTTTATCAACAGAAGGGAAGCTAATATGCCCATATACTCATTAGACCTAATAATTTTTTAGGCTTTGCCGTGTATTATTGAACTTCGGAAAATTGTTATGCAGATATCTTTGTTTCATATATCCGTTACGAATTTTCTGACACAATTTTGATGCTGTCGACACAGGCCAAAAGAGATTTTTGCCTGATTCTCATCGATCAACTTGAATTATAATCGATAATGAAGATTCAAAACATTTTTTCCGAAACCTGATTACCTATAGTCAATTCCAAGAGGGTGCTGACATAAAAGAATGCAATCACTGTTTACGTGATTCGTAAATTTTTCATAGTTGAAATACACATTCTTTGGGTATTTGAATAAAGGATTAAATGAAACACAAATAATTTTTCACATACGAGTAAATCCATTTTAATTGAATATAAACTTAAATTCAAACACTTGAACTTATGATTTACACCTTATTACTACATAGCATGACGCGTTTCGTCGTTACTTCAGATGCTTACGTAATAAAGTGTAAATCATAAATTCAAGTGTTTGAATTCAAGTTTATATTCAATTCAATTATATTCCAATTAATTCAAGAGGGTTGAACACCTCCAAATCTCCAAATAGTTTGTTACAAGGATGGTCTGTTGAAAATGAATATAGTATAAGTAAATGAGAATAACCTTCTGATCGAAGTTTGAAGGGTCCATAAGGAATGAGTTTGAGGGAGTTATATATATGGACACAATTTAGTACATAAACGTTTCTATGTTCATGTTAGTTATTAATTAATATTATATTTTATTGAAATTGCTAGTTAAACAGCATTAAAATAGCCAACAACCACTACGCAACAATGTCTTTCAGAAATAAATGGTTTCAAGGATATACTCACATCAATACCTAACAAAATGTAAAAAAAATGAGATTTCAATGGTTAATTTCTCATTCATCTAATAATCCAGACAAATAATCCAGGTAAAAATATCCAGACCATGACAGAATGGATCAATAGAGACTTGGCAGCAATAAATGAATGGCTAAGCGATAACAGTTTATCGCTGAATGTTAAAAAGTCTAAATTTATAGTTTTTGGTACAAGTAGAATTCTTAAGGTAGTTAGTAATGAAAATATAAGTATTAAAATTGAAAACCAGAACATTGAGAGGGTAAAACTTGTTAAATACTTAGGCGTTATGTTAGATGAGAAATTGAGTTTCAATGATCATGTCGACTTGATATCGTCTAAAATCTCCAAGAAAATCAATTTTCTCAAAAGAATTGGGAAAAATATGACCACATATATGAAGTTATTGCTCTTCAAGTCCATAATTATGCCACACTTTGAATATTGTTCCACTCTGTTATTGGGATTGAGTAAAGAAAAAACTCAACAGTTACAGAAGTTACAAAATAGAGCTATGCGAACAATTTTGAAATGTAATAGATATACCCCAATCCAAATCATGCTAAATTGTTTAGAATTGATGTCAGTCAAACAAAGAATACTTTTTGCTACATATATATTTATATTTAAATTTAAAAAAAAATTGTTCCCATATAAAGTAATGAAAAATGTAACATGTGTCAGTGATGTGCACAGTCATAATACAAGAAATGCTGACAATTTCTACATGCAAGTTTCTAAGCATTCTAAACATAGGAATAGTATATTTTATGAAGGATTTAACGCATTTAATAAATTGCCTAGCTCCATAAAAACAATTAGAGACCTTAAGGTATTCAAGCGTAAATTAGCTAAGTTCGTTTTAAACATAAAATTGTAAATAATATAGTTGTCTGTATGAATGTATGTATGATTTTGTAATAGCTAATGCTAAAATAAATATTATTATTATTATTATTATTATCTCAAGCAGACATTAACCTGTTTAGTGGACGATGAGAAGGATTCAAGTTACGTTCATGTTGAATACTGGAGAAAATTGAAATGTCTTAATAATAGCATGTATTAGTCAAGTGAAGGATAATCTTGCAGAATTATGTAATATTCATGTATTTGCATGACATGAATATTTAACGTCGATTACTCTCTTACAAACGCTTGAATTGTAAACAGTTTCAGCTTGAATACAATCCGGGTTTGCAAGTTCAAAGAGGTAGATGATATTTCTCACGTTTTCCATGACAATTTATAGTGATAGCACCAACTGATGTAAGTGGAAACAAAATGTCATCAAATATCAATATGAAAAACTTTTCTTTGAAAAATATTTTCAAATTTGGAAATAGTAGAATAGAATAGTTGAAATTTATCACTGAGTTGGGTCGAAAATTGCAATATCAATTTTTAATTTGTAAATGAATATCTTTTTTCTTCATTAGGTATGCAGAATCTTTTCATCTCGAAGTATTTGTATCAATAAAAAAACTAAGAAGCGGAAATCATTAACTATTTTAGGATAATTATCCTGGTAGAACTGCATTCACGAGACAATCTTGATATATGGGAGAGGAGAATACTCAGACGAATCTATGCAGGAAAAAAACGAATAAGGCTTACGCAAATAATGGATAAATGTAGATGTGAAGATATAGCATAGAAACATCTGAAGGAAAGAAAATAGTGAATAGACCAATAGACCAAGCAACGGGGAACAACTGATAAGGGACTTTGATATTATTTATTTCAGCAAACCGATTGTGTCATTAGAACGAGGGTACTTTATACTTTATTTTTGTTATAATTTGGACAAGCAAATTCCAATAATTAATTTTTTATTGACACTTTATACCGAAAAATCACATTTTTTTAGTTTTTTATTCATAACATTAATAATAATTATGAAAACTCAATGGCATCAATAAATATATTTTAGGTGATTCAGTAACGAACAAAATGAGCCGTCACTCGACCCGATCAAATCATAAGAAGCGGATAAAAATTGGATAAACTCGGAAATTTATTGCTTCTTCAACTAATTAATTACTTAGTTAATTTTCATCTTTCCTGGCTGCGATTTGATGGAAAAGTAAAAATCTTGGCACTATTAGAGTTGGAAAAGAATGGATAATGGTGGCATAGTAATTTTTTCCGTAATTGGCGGTCCCAATAAATCAATGCGCTTAATTTAAAAATGTCTGGATGCCACACGAATCGTCCAATTTGGTTTGATAGAACGGATTTCGAAAATATAAGTAAAGTACAGCAAAATGTTTATCATAAATGTATATGAATGTTGCATCCAGACATTTTGCAATTAAGCCAAGATTTATTGGAACCGCCAATTACGCAAAAAATTATTATGCCACCATTATCCATTTTTTTTAACTTGAAGAGTGCCAAGATTGTTACTTTTCCATCAAATCGCGCAGCCAGGTAAGATTGAAATTAACGAAGTAATCAATTAGTTAAATAAGCAATAAATTTCCAAGTTGAGATATATCTATTGACGTCATTGAGTTTGCATATATTTGCATATATATTATTTTTAATGCTATAAATAAAAAACTAAAAAAAAATTGAATTATTTGGTATGAATCGTCAATAAAAAACTCATTATTGGTATTTGCTTGTCCAAATTATAACAAAAATAAAGTACTATTCTTCTAATGACACAGTCGGTTTGCTGAAATAAGCAATTCACAACAAATTCCCTGTTGCTCGGCCTACAAGGACGAGATGGGGAAAAGCTGTGTTATTAGATCTTAACAAAAAAAAACAAAAAGAAGAGTAAAAATGTCTGGCAAACGACAGAAAATAACCGATGAGTGTGAAAAGGCTATGAGCCAAAGGAACTGAGATGCATTCTTTATTTGATAGGTTGCATGAAGTGGTCGACATAATGTCCAAAATATGCAACCCTCATAGTAGAAGAGCTGGCACCAATTTTTGGGTTTTCCGAATTGCAGTCCTGGCTGGTGGGGACAGAACCAACCCCTAAAGTTTTAGGGGTTGACAGCCAGAAAGTCACATCAAAATGATCTCTCTTTGTGGAAATCTTATATTATAGTTATAGAAAATACTCCATTAAAATTTCAAGCTGCCTCAAATACATTTTTTAAAATTATTTTCAAAATATTTTTGCACGCGTCTGGCAATGTTAAAACCCCGATTGAATCGTCTGGATATTTTTTTCGTATTTATTAATTTTCGTATACACTGCAACATATAGAAATTGCGTTTTGCCTCAAATATATTTTCAAGGAAAAAAATATTATTCTCAAAAGTTTTGGGACAGGAGAGGCATGTGACTAGTTTTCAGCTTGCCTCAAATACCTACCGAGTAATTGGTGCCAGCTCTTGGACTATCATATTTCATCTCATAAACTTGCTATTCCAAATATAAATAACTAAAAAAGACATTCTTCATGCATAGATTCTTCATTTCTTCCAGTGCAGCAGCAATAAAATTTAAGTAAACAAATTTAACCTACAATCAGTACGTTTCATTCTATACGTAATAGATTTTCCAATGAATTGAGAGTTCATTCATTGCATATTCAACTTATATTGTCACTTAAAGTCTTGATAGTTTATTGAAAGCCCGAAACAAATGTCACGCAAATTCAACTGTTCACTTAAAACAATTAAAATGTTTCACTTACCCAATAATTGTCTCAAATTATTTCAAATCTAGTGTTGAGCAAGAAATTAATTGGGGTTAAATTGATTCAAATATTCACAAAAGAAAGAAACGTTTGCGATTTCTTCAGCATCAATGTATTTCGAAACAGTTTATTTGGGACGCGCTGTATACGTCCCACAGACATGAAAGAGAATGCAACAGTGTATTTTTTCGACAGATATAGTTCACGTTATTTGCATATAATTACCGTGGTACATTCGAAGGAAATTCTTTATTCACAACATATCGATAATCGAGTTTATATATAAATCTGAATTTGGCACAAACGGGTCGAATTTGAAAAGATACATCAATCTTCTGCGGAAACCTTGATCCAGTTCAGATAGATATATGGAAGTCGCTCAATAACTGCCGGCTAAAAATCTATTGCGATATAGTTCTTCGTCGATCTAGATGGTTGTGCGACATGAAGCAAGTATTTCGAAAATTATTCGATGTCAATCAGAAAATTTCATTCTCGCGAACAATTACAAATATTCCTTTCGTAACTGTTAATCTTGAAGTGAATGAAAATTAGATTACGTCGAATAAAAGAAGAGTTGGCTGAAATATTATGTTTACCTACCTAAGAAACGAACATATGTGATGAAAATTGAAATTTTCTCGTTTGGTATATGCAAATACTATATCATAAAGTTAAAAAGGGAAACCTAAAATTATGTTTCATTAAGTCAGGCAATAAAAAATAAACGAGATACAAATGAGAATTTTGTTACTACATAAACATACTTTGCATCAAGATTCAAACAAACATTTGTGACGTATGGGTTCAGTCCAATTTTAGAAAGAATAATATAGAGGAACAATTTAGAAATGTCTATGACTTTCAACAATACAGCATTACAAAAATTATTGTGAAATACTTTTTTTATTCTTTTCGGTTTGTTGAAAAACTTTATTAGGGAATCTTTTTGGATCTAAGATTTTGTGGAAGAATTGTATGGAAAAACAGTTTCATTTGAATTCTATCCCAATGATTGTGAATAGATAATTTTTTTCCCTTCGTTTGTGAATTATCTCAAAATTTGTAATTATATCAAAATGAGAATTTTATCATTATTATCTTCATGTAACAGTTTCTTCGTATCTCTAGAATTGCAATACCTGAAAGCTAAGTCTGCAGCTTTACACAAAAGACTTCATTAACGAACATTCCAGAAAATGTAGTGAAAATTATGTTTCAGTTTGTTTCCCATCTCAAAATTTTACTTCAAGTCCTTCAAATTTTCAAGTGTTTCTTGTACCATCTTTTATTGTAGTTCATTTAATACTGACACCCATTCATTCTTTCTAATATTTTTCTTTTATCAACAGCACTACGATTGTGTTTCTTTTCTACATGTTCATTTCGAATTTAGAGAAAGCCCTAAATATAGAACTCCAGATATATAACTGCTTTCTATCCATTCAATGTTGTCAACTCTGTCCGGTTATCCACTTTCGTCATTCATATTCTTATACTTTTTTCTCATATTACAGGAAATGGGAAATAGAATTTATAATTTCGAACTATAAAATAGATCTATTGAAGATATTTCGTTCGGTTTACTTAGCAGTGGTGATTTATAACCATCTCCTTAGTAATGAAAGATCAACATCATGTTGTCAAATCTTTCAATTTTTCAGTAGTTCTACCATCTTTGATGACAATCATTCTGATGAGTTTCACTACTGAATTTGTAGAAAGTTAAGGGGTAAACGAGATATGTATTCTCGATATTTGAGTATCAGTCGAAATAATAGGGCATATTTACTAAACATGATGCAAAAATGAACTCTTAAATTTGTTGTTCGCAGTTATGAAGAGAATGTGTTAATTTACATATCAATGACCATACCAGAGTTATTGCAAAATATCCAACAAGTACTTGATAATTCTACATATATTTATTTGAAAAAATTGGAGTGATACGTAATTAACAATTTTATTCGTAATAATAAACTGTTATCGTAAGATAACTGCATTTCTTCATTCCACTAACTGTTTATCGGAAAGAAAAACGGTTGATGTTTTATTAACAAGTTTTTTCATTGTTATACCTATATTGGATTACACTCAAAGAATTCCACGGTAATTAAACAAACGGGTTCTTAAATGTTTCAATCCGTTGTCTATATTTTCATTATGTACATCCAAAATTAGCGAGATTTATGGGCGGACCAGGATGGAACCATGCCCCGTCCTTGGCATTATTCAAATCTGTTTTTTGTTCGACCAATGTGAACATCCGGGTTTATCCCCTATTCAATTAACCCTTCTTCGGAATTCGTTAAAAACAGGAAAAGTACAAGCATCAAGGATTTTGAATATTCAATAAGTCAGAACCTCGTTCTCAGAGATTTTCTCAAAGAATTCCATATTCGCATGAAAAAACACTGAACATTTCCTCAAACCGCGATGCAATTCTAAAATCAAGGTAATCGACGAGCCAAACCCTACTCTGACCTTTTAGACATTTCAAAAAGATAGTATCAACACAAATTGATGTATCGAATTAGTCTAAACTTTCTATCGATTTTTTAAATCGACTTAGAGATGCGAATTAATTCAAAAGCATTCAACAATATAGAAGGCTATAATTTTAATATTGTTCCGCATTATAGAGGAGTGTTAATGAAATAGTGAAGAAAATTTGAAGCATGCAATTTTGATTTAACATAATGAGTTACTATAGAAATAAAATGTCGCGGTAAACAGACCAGGGCAGTATTTATGTGGCTGAATAACGTTCTTCAAAGCGTTGTTCAGGTTACACCCAGACTCTATACGTCTGAATATAGATCGAAAATAGTTCAACCATTCAAGATTGCTGATGATATTATCCTGACCGATATTGGCCCCGAGAATCACAAGAGCAAATGAATGCAGTTCTGGCCTTAAGATGAGTTTAAATAAAACTGAAATCATCTTTAATACATTGGTAAAAGATCAAGCCATAACGATCAACCAGAGCACCCCAGAAGTATGAGATCAACATATTCAACTGGGCCAAATGAATCTAGTTCACCACTGCCGCTAATTAACAGTAGAATAAAACTAGCTTGGAAAAGATTCGAACGTATTCTATCATCCTTAAATCGAGAATCTTCATCAAAAGAAACAGGCCTTTGATCAATGCACAGTACTACAGTACTAATTATGACTCACGCTTGTGAAACTTGAACACTTAGAGAAGAATTCATCAGGAAAATTCAAATTTCTCGGAATATCTATGGAACTAGGTATACTAGACATAACAAAGAGAAACAGCAAGCGACTACAGTTGATTATATACGACTCAGGTTAAGGATGTAATTCACTGAAATAAATCCCTCTAATGGTAATGGGCAGGAAGCTCAGGGCCAAATATTGACAATAGATGGGCTAAAGAATCACACCGTAGTATCCAAGAGTTATTGAAAGACCAATAGAACTTGAGATGGTACCACTATATAAGAAAAGAGTCAAAAACAAATTGGTATCACCTAAAGTACGACAGTAATTCGTGTGCCGAAATGAAAATCCAATATGAAACGGTAAAATTAAGAATTTAATTATTATTGTAAGAAGCAATATGCACCGAGAAATTGGAAGCAATTATATTATATTGAAAATATCTATAAACTGAAACAATATTTAGAATTTTCACATAAATTAACAACAATACGCATGACGCGCGTTTCGAAGTACTACTTCTTTTTCAAATGCTGAATTAACAACTCCTGCATTTGAAAAAGAAGTAATACATCGAAACGCGTGTCATGCGTATTGTTGTTAATATATGTGAAAATTCTAAATATTGTTTCATTATGGATATTAATTTTCTCCAAATATCGGCCTCATCAATGATCAAAATAGTACATATTTATTTAATTCTTTCAGTTTCATATTTTCACCGAGTGTTATTATTGGTGTGTCTCATTTCAGGATGAGAAGAATATAACAATATAAACAAGAATATGATGATAATCTAAGTCTGTCCCTAAGAAAATCAAGTTGATTGTCAGTATTACAGGTATTATAAGATATTATTGGCACAAAGAAACGTACAACTGTTATTTCCTTCTGTCGTAATAGGATTCCTGAGATCAAGGTAATCTACGTGCCAAACCCCCTGTAGTGGTTGATACTCGTGAAACTAATATACATTTAAGCAATCTAGGCTACTTATAATAACATGCAGAATTTTTCTCCGAATCGCCAATCGAATTACGCGAACTTGAAAATCATTGAATTAAGAATGAAAGATATTTGAAATTTTACTCAACAATTACATATGCCAGGCGAGATTCATTGAATGATGTCGAAAATTCGATGTACTTTTCATCGAATTCATAATGTATTTTACAGTTATTTTCAATTTATACCTACAAAACATGTGAATCAATTGAAATATTATGAATGGAACTATCAGATTCAAATTTTCAATATAAACTGTTGAACGGTTATTCCAGTTCATCCATTACTAAAAATGTAGTAGCTTCCCAAATAAACACATGGTTTCAAAATTACCAAACAACAAAAAAAACACATGGTTTCAAAATTGTAACAACAATAAAAAGTTCTTCAAGATAACTTATTCCGGATATTATAGATGTTCCCGAAAAGCTAGAGTCGATAGGACATAATATCTCATCCCGCTTTAAACCGAATATTCTCCATTACTGTGAAAAGGGTATGAAAATGAACTCCTGAAATCCGATAATTACAATCTTCTCAATGACCAATTAGACTTAAACCTCTCCTAAATCCCTGATAGTTTGGAAAGCCCAACCTCTACCACCTCCATTCTATTTTCTATGGCTACAGAACATAGAACGGAGTTGATATAGATGTTCTATATTCTACCACCTCCAGGGACCGAACCACAGAACATAATGAATTTAGGGTGTATTATGTGGACCGAACTGATCTGCAAATATTCAAAGGATGTCTTTGTAATATGTACGCATTCTTGATAATGCCTTAAAAGGCGAAACTAGTCGAATAAAGTATTCGACATATTAACATTGAAAAAAGGTGAATTTTTCATATTTGTGGTCTAATTCTTGATTTCCCATTTAAAGTGAACATATTATTGCGAATTATTTCGATAATTTACACTCGATTAGAATTGCATTCTGTTATTTCTGGGGCGGGTAATAAATGGTAAATTCTCAATGTTGGTATACCTGACTCATCAGGCGTTTGAGATTGACATTTATGACATACTTTCTGATATATTATTCCAGTGTTTCAAGTTCTGAATATTGGTCCACCCATATAATTAAATTATTCAATTTTCATGTGATAAATTGTGCTGAAGTTGAGAAGCTGATGTTTGATAGAAAAGTTTCTAGAAATATGTCTCTCAATATTATAATAATATAGTATCAAAAAAAATTTTCTCAAATCAGAGAGAAGTCATTGTCTTCTATTTGTTCAATTATTTTCATTATAAAAAGACGAAAATTTGTTTTGTAAGGTTCTTCAGATAAACTATTCCACTACATCAAAGAAATTGTCCAAAACCAGTATTTACAATACGTCTACTGTGTTTATCAAGTCAACTACAACTTCAATCTTAGTAGAAAAAGATTTATCAAAATTTACTACTTAGGCTAAGTCTATCTCGACTTAATGAAAGTAACTAACTCATAATTTGCTTTTAACACATCGCCAATTCAAAAGTCACATCCCTCCTCTTCATCATCTCAAAATACCTGGAACGTCCTTTATTTAATCAATTTTTTACCATTCAAGGTACTTAACCCAAGATTTTATGATGTTTAAACTGAAAAAACACGTAAATTTGAGTTCCCTGACCTCCAAAAAATTGCGAGCATTGACCGTAATTTTTATTTCAGTATAAACGCAATTTGTTTGAGTATTTTTTGTTGTGAATATTCAGAAAGTTAACGTGTCTGCAAATGAATAAGATAGCAAGTTCTGCAAGTTTTTGTATACCTATTGAGTTTTATCTATCGATCTATCGTTGCTGGTTGTCTTTAAAAATGAAATAACCTAGAGCACATATATTTCATTATGTATATTATAATTTGGAAAACTTGACCAGTTGCAAAAGAAAAGTTGAATTCACCCAATATTATATTTTTCATAAACCATTGGAAATCTGACTTCTGGAATCTGAAAGTGTTAAATTCCTCCAGGAAACTTTATGTTTTCCAACTGTTGTAGATTATAAATTTCTCCAACTAATCTCTTTGTGCATTTCTCTGTCCAAATCCAAATTTTCTCAGAAATTTGGCTGTGTGAGAATCTCGACTGTGTTCTCGCTTATCTTTGCGTTGAAATCACCAGTTAATCAAAGTGATGTTTGAACGTCGTTATGAAATATTTCGATTTCTTCATTACTTTTGTATGCTGTTAGAGCGTATATTCAAGTAGTAAGAAGAAAAGGAGATTTCACATTTCCAGGCAATTACATTGTTTAATTTTTTTATTTTTACTGCTCCTGTCCTGTAAATTATGTACATAGAAATCTCGTAGAGACAGTAGCTACTCACAATATCATAATCCGGAACCAAATAGACTTCATCCGGATGGATTCAGAAACTTTATCAAACCAGGAGCAGACATAGTCAGATTATAGTCAAACAGAGTCAAATCAGGAAATAATTCTCGAAACTCTTCTTCTGAAATAGAACTGAAGACAATTTTGCTGCCAGCAAAGAAAACAACTCTGGTCGATAAACCCCGTTGAATTTTTGTGGAGACAACGGAAAGAAAAAGATAACAATCTAATCAAAATATAAATTTCCTAGAAACCAGGAATTTTGGAACATCTTCAACACTGCGAAAATATTCACCTTCGTGGGAAAAAATTTAATCAATTGTTTCTTTAATTCACGGGATGACTGAACAACAACGATAATTTTTCAGTTTATATACTAGAATTAGGATTTGGTATTCAACTTGAACTGATTTATTTCGACATATATTTTTATTGTATTTTAAATCAATGAAGGGAAAACATTTTATAACAGTGCACAATAAACCTTGAAAAAGCCAACAAAGAAATTTATCTGAAGTATCATAATTCTCCAACAACCTACAAAAATAAATTAACCTTTATGGAATTTTAGATTATTCAGCTACATAAATGTTTTCTTTCTATAATAAAATTTAATTTATCCTCAAACTCAAACCGGTGTTGAAACGGTTAATATCGACAATTTCGAATCTTTATGACATAACTCACCCAACAATATATGCTAGACTCATTAATGTTCGTTTAAGAATCAATAATGTGCAATTTGGTTAATGTTATTGAGAAATTTATTGAAATATTCGCAATGGAAGTGTTACAAAATTCGCGAGAAAATTAAACTAAAATTTATAGATAATCGCCTTATCTTTCAAGGTATTTTTGAAATATAAAAATTATTGGAATGAATCAATGAATAAAATCAACAAATTATAAGTTTCAATATTTAATAGTGTTGGCGTTTACTTGATGTAAATCCATTATAATTGAATATTACTTAAATTCAAACACTTGAACTATTATTCTGTAAGCATCTGAAGAAGTCGTTTGTAACGACGAAACGAGTCATGCTATGTAGTCAATAAAGTGTAAATCATAAGTTCAAGTGTTTGAATTTAAGTTTATATTCAATTATAATGGATTTACATCAAGTAAACGCCAACACTATTAAATATTTAAAAGAAGCTGATAACAGCTTTTTGGCACGGTGGTACTTTAAGATGTTACTTAAAAGTGTTATCAACACGCAGAATATATGGTTTTTAACAACATGTCTGAAGAAAGAAGTGTTCCCCAAATACATCAAATTGAGGACAGATAACACCAGCAGTTCTGCAAGTAGAGGGGCCATACAAGGAATGAAAACTTGGATCAAAGAAGACTGCAAAATCCAGTACAATCAGAGAGATATTTCAAATGTACATCTCAAGGTAATCCATTCTGAATTATCATTTAGATTACACCATATAGAATTTGAGAGTTTAGATAGTAATACTAGATCTAGAGTTAACAGTATCGTTCATAGCAAATTTTCCAGACAAAAGCGCAAACTAGATGTACTTATTGAAAGTAAACTTACAACACATTTCGTCAGACCTGAAACGAAATTCTCTAACCATAAGTTTTTTGATAGATTTGTTAATTGTACAGATACACAATTTACGAAAGATGAACAAAGTTTATTATCGAGATTATTCTGTAAGCATCTGAAGAAGTCGTTTGTAACGACGAAACGCGTCATGCTATGTAGTCTAAAGTGTAAATCATAAGTTCAAGTGTTTGATTAGTTATATTAGTTATATTCAATTATAAGTTTCAGCACAATAATCAAGAGTTGGCCAAACGCTCCAACCCGCCGCTTAGCAAGTTCCGAGGCGATACCAACCTTTGGTTGACCACCACAGATGTCTAATAAAAACGAAACGTTCGGAATGAAGCAAGAACCTACGCAACAAAATCTGATAAATCGTAATTTTCAATTCATATTCCGATCCTGAGCACAAAAATATTTAGAGGAAGTGGTCTGGTCGTGGCCAGTCACAATGACACCGCTGCAGTTGATCTTGAGATGCATAGAATGATGTTGAGTAATATCTAAATCCTTTCAATTTTTATACGTTCATAAAGTCATTGGTTCGGTTAAATTCTTGGAATTGACGAACGTCAATTGATTCTTTTCTATTATTCAAGTAATTCAATTCATTTCATTGAGGACAATAAAATAGATAATAATATCATTAATCAATTGGGCCGATACTTGATGAAAATCTGAATACATAATTTAAATAAAACTGAGTAGTTTTTCGATTTTCACTATAATTAATTCAAAACATGACAATATCGTTTCGCCAATACACTGGCTTCATCAGATGTTGATGATAAACTGAGCTATTACAATGTGGACTGCTAATATTTATCCTGAAGTGCGTGGGGTGGGAATGACCATAGAACACTGATCTTCTTTTACAGGCGGATGACTATAGAACATATTTCTTCTGAATTGAGGGGTATCACCATAGAATACTTTTCTTCGATCACATTTTTCCGGGAATAAATTTAATAAAGGAGAATTATTGATTAAAACTTGATCATTTAATAAACTTCGATTTCTTCCTCTTATTGATTTCCATGGCTTCTAGCAGGGTTAGTTTATAACGTTTTCGCTCTGTATGCAATATTTTAAAGTTATTGTCGAAGACATGGTTCTCTTTTAAAATATAAGCAGTCCACAATGTAATAGCTCAGTTTATCATCAACATCTGATGAAGCCTCTGAGTTGGCGAAACGATATTGTCATGTTTTGAATTAATTATAGTGAAAATCGAAAAACTACTTGGTATTATTCAAATTAGGTAAATAATAGGTAAAAGGTATATTCAAACTTCATATACCTTTGTGGGTTGAAGCTACTACAGCTTCAACTGCCAAATAGTCTGAATATTTCAGAAACGGTATAAACACGCCATTCCAAGCATTTATACCTGATAAACGAACATGAAGAGCTTAAGGCTTGTACCATTATTAAAACAATAATTCAAAGGATCAATTGCTAACATTTCAAATATTGATAATGGGTTGAATTTGTGAAACATACGTGGAGTAAATAGATATTTTTCAATAAAATGAATCAGAGTGTTGAAGTTATTCTTGAAAAATGTTCCATTAGGAGTTGATCGTGAATTTGATTGACTTTAGGGTTTCATGAACTTCAATTTGAAAGAAGTGTGAAGTATGGAATTCGATGCAAAAATTTACTCAGTATACCTTTCGAATACAGAAAACCTCCGATGTTCGTTATTTTCAATTCATACTTATTTATTCAATGACTGATATTGAATTCTCGCTCAACTCTTAGTGAAACATAATTAAATATTAAATTAAATTAAATACTTGGCTTAATGTTTCACGATTATATTTAACAATATCAAATAGTCAACATGTTTCGAGCGTGAGCTCTTCTTCAATACTAAAATGTCTTCCAGTCTTGAAGATGAGCTCACTCTCGAAACATATTGACTATTGGATATTGTTTAATATAATTGTGAAACATTAAGCCAAGTGTTTAATTTAATTCAATACTTCATTAGTTATAACAGATATTCAAGTACCAAAGAGGACAAAAAGAAATAAAAATATTCCACGAAACCTGAACGATATGAACACTAATCTCAAGATGGTTCGTAAAGGTTAGAGACGGATTATATGAATAACCATATGGGGTTGATGTTCAAAAGGGGTTGCAGAGATGCAAAAGATGAATGATTTTAGCAATGTCCATAAACCCTTTGAGTTTCCCAGCAGTTTATTATTGGCAAGATTTTCCGCTTTCTATATTCTACAAAGGGCCGAAAAAATTCAACTGTCTTGAGAGTTTATTAACATTAACATAGTATTAATTTTACATGACCACCTACTTCCCTACGTACGTGTTGAGCCGTACACTAATATAAATTTCGCAATGTTCGTACTAACTCTGTTATTCTTAGACTTATCTTGTGAAAAAATCACTTCCTATCAACCCGATATCAGCTATAATTAAAGGACCCCCTACAAAGTATCTGCATAGCGTTCGACATTGACACTCACCTCGTTTACTTTGAAGTCTTTTCCCATTGTATGCTTTTCGCGCGGAGTTATAATTTAAGTATTGCGAACGGACATATTTTTAATTTTGGCACGCCTACCATTGTTGAAAACCGTGTTCATCATATCATTGTTATTAAACATAGTTTACATTGTGTCATTTATACAAAGTTATAGAAAAGCAACGTTTTCGTTCTTTTCAGGCTGAACAAATTGATTTCACGCATGGGTGAGGAAACAAGTTATAGTTATCAGAGATAATGAAGACATTACTGCTTGAAAAATATATGAAATTATGTAATCAGTTCTAGAGGGAGTATATTGTTGTTTGGTGTTGTGGAATGAACTTTTAGGGTAAGATTGAAGCCAAATTCAACAGATATAATATAACAGTTTGCTATTGAAAATGAATAATATTGATGCAGGAATGAAACAAATCTCAAAACCAATGAAATTTTCATCATCGCTTCTAGTATTCATCTAGTATTTTTAATCATTTCTAGTATTTCTGTCATTATGCAATAGGCCATTGCGCTATGACAGAAATCTCTTCCATACTGTAATTAGAAGTTTAAATAACGTATGTGCCTAAAATGTGAAGAAGATTCGAAAGCTTTGAATCTAGGGCTTGGCGTATTTGAAATATTATATTTATATCAAAAGAGAACTGTAAGTAATGTACAAGAATTCAAGCCCTTGACAGTTACGAAATGTTCACTTTACGTAAAATATATGCTGAATTAAAAGCATGAAATACCAAAAAAATTTTTAGACTCACTAAAAAATATAAAGAAGGCCATCCAATTAGAATCTGTGTACTTTGGTTTATCGAACTTGTTTGCTGATTTGTCTACAGAATAATTTCAAACGCTAAATGTATATACGAGTATTTCGCAAAAACAAAGAAAAATCTTGAGAATCATAACGGTAATTGTAGACGGTTTTAGGCTAGCTTCGTCTATAAATTATTTCAAAATTAACGATTCGATGTACGTTCAGAAGTTCGGACTACCTTCTGTTTCAACACTTGGCCCATTAATGAGGATCTTCTTAGTACTGAAATCATTGAATCTACCCTCTCAAAAAATCCTATCAATTTCTGTTATCGCTATTTGCTATGTGAATAATAAAATAATATTCGACAAACGTAACGTCATATTCACAAGTAACTAATTGCCATATCCTAATTATTTCCATATTGGAATTGAAGGAGTTGAATTCGACCAATTCGATTAAAAATTCAATATTTTCTTCCTCTCTATCTCACGTGTTATTAGACTAAGTTTCTTCTATGAATTTCACTTGACACTTGGATTTTAGTCTTAATTTTTTATATTGCATACTGAATCATTTTACTTAGTATTTTTCATTCAGTTAACGTCGAACATGTCATGCAAAGTTCATTAAGCAATTCTTACGATTTGTGATCCATACCCACCCAATTTAGAGGTCCAAATAGTTGCAAATATTATTGTTTCTACAGCTTAATATAATATTGCGGTAAAATTGGCGTAGATTAGGACATAGAAAAAGTCCATTGAGTTTGAGCAAACAACCGAATTATATGCATTTAACATTGAAACATTACTTCACTCTAAACAACTATTAAACACCTGCAGGTTTCTATTCCACCGATATATTCTCGATCACTTCCTTGACTTTTTATACAATGTAGGCTTTCTGTGGTCGCGCTTTGCATAAATAATTTCCATAAGAGGTCTTAACCTACTTCGACTAATATTTACGTACTTTTACAGCTGTTTGAATTGTTCTATACTTAAGAGAGAAACGAAAGTGTTTTCGACTTGTTTGTTTACCGGCTCACTCTTACTTTTGACAGTGAAATTCACGCGGGCCACATTCGTTTAGGTCCCTTTCGAGGAAATCGAGTATCTCTCCAAAGATTTCTATTTTTGCATGTGTACGAGTAGATCGTGATAGCCTACTTCGAGACGATAGGACCTAACAAGGAGGTGAATATGACGTCACGCACAAAAATGTTGAATGCGGAGGATTAGAATGTATGTATACCATGAAATACGAAATTTATAGCAAAGGCGTATCTTGAAAACTTGAAAAATTACGAGGGGTGGTCAAAAAGTTTTCGTTTTGAGAAAAGAAATGAAATCACAAATACTGACTTTTTTGCTGATGAATACCGCGTGTTTGATGGATAGAACTCTTCACCATCCATATAATAGAGGCAGAGTAAACGAGTATAAATCTCTTCAATAAGAAGAGCTCTTGGAAGTACCCTTTGCGAATTACAAACGCTTGCAATTAACGAATAAAAAACGCGAAACGTGTGACGTTTAGATGTCAAGAAGTCGGAATGTGCAACACTTCACCTCCAAATATAGTGACTCATTTTCGCACTAGAAGAAATATCTTTATACCATTGTGGGTATTTTCTACTTTTTTTCATTTGATATCTGCAAATGAGAGCAAAAACATCGAGCTATTTGTATAAAGGTTCCACAGATCACTGATCTCTTCTCTGATAATAAAGAAATAACAAAACGATAAGACAAAGAGTTTTATACCGGTAAGATAACATTAGATAATTTAATTATACAAGTAACATATTTGTAAACACATATCGCACTGCAACTTGAAAAGCTGCAAGACCGTACAACAAAGTGCAATTGTACATAACAACAGAATCCATAAGTGGTAATTCGTTCTTGAGAATCCGAATGCGTCTAACAATGCACTGTCGATTGCTTGATTGTTTGCGATGAGGTAAGTGACGAAATACCGACTAATTATTGTGAATATCAATATTTGAGATCCGTGAGAAAAATGGTAGGTGCAAATTATCAGATAATTCAGTCACGAGTTGCTGTATATCGCGCTTTTCGACAGAATCTTGAATGATTCACGTTCCTGACCTATTCCGTGAAATCGTCGAGTTTTAAATCAATTTGAAAATAATTGTGGTTTGAATGTATTATCCCGTAATCATTTCCTACGTCCGCACCAATCGCGGAATCATGAATGAAATAATTCAGCACGTAGTATTCCTGAAAATAATTGATGAAAAAATTGTAAATGAATTTGGAAGACAATAATTTTTCTATTATATCATAATAAAGCATATGGTTAACATAACGATGGAAAAAATATTGTTTCCTCAAATTTAGAGCTATATAAGGTTAGATTTGGTGTACCACAGGGATGTGTACGTGGTCCGACGATGTTCATAATATACACGAATGATGTATACAGGTTACAATCTCCTGCCGTTATTTTTTGCGCTTTATAGAATTTCGGATTATTTCTGATAGAATGGGATATATGTTCATCAGAATAAAGACAAATTCCTCACGGACAAAGAAGCAGAATATAGGCAGCAAATTCGCAAATTGGTTGGGCCCAAGAACCTACAATACCGTCTTTGAAATTAGGGAGACAGAGGCACGGTATACTTTAACAAAGGTTAAAGTGGTATCTGTGTTTATATTTACCATTTTTTGGAATAGTACTTTTCTAATACCTTCTTCAAAAGAATTTATATATGATGTCAATGAGAGCTGACGTTTCTAATAAAGTTAACAGTTTACGTAAAACTGTTACTACTGCAAAACTATGCAAACTATACTGCTAGCATGGAATATTATTGATTTTCAACATTTGATTACAATTTATTTTTGAGCTATTATATTACACTTAACTGAGAATACGTAGGTATTAAATTATATTCCCAAAAATAAAAATGGCGAATTGGTAGTTTTATTAGGAAATTAACAATAAAACGTAAAAATATTATAATTTCAAGAAGAATTTATGTAAAACTCATAATCAAACGATACGGCAATTCGATTAATATTGATATGATATAAAACAATTTACTTGAAAAGCAACTAACTAATACCACCGCCAACTTGTTAAATACATACAAATTTGATTGTCTCACATAATAATTTCTTATGACATTAATCATTAAAACAATTAGTACATTATGGCCAAATTATGGCAAATTAATACATTTCCATAAGATAAAAAATGCGGAAAAAGTGCAGTATTTCATCAAAAGTATTAATTGAAATTCTGAGATTGTCAAATAATCATTCTTCGATTGGCTCATTTCGATTTCGGAGAAAATTGAGAATCAATTTGGACGGTTTGCGTTTGAAACTTCCTGATTCGTGTTTTGTAGTAAAATAAGCTCAAAAAGTTTTTCTATGTTCAGTAATAGAAGTAATTTCATCCAAGAATGAAGAGATTTAATATCAACTGTATTTATCTAGAATGCAATTAATTTTTCATGTCGATGTGTATAAACATAATTTGTTAACAAAAGAAACATGTGACTTTCTTTCGTTTCTCACTTTATGTATAAAACATAGTGTTTTAAATAGGAATATGTAAAATTTATGCAAGTTCATACCATTTCTACAGTCTGTACAAATCTTAACGAGTTTCGTTTGAAGGTCTATGAAATCCCCGATTACGTTTTTGAAGTTACAAATGATCTGTAACTAATTCCGGTGATGTAAGTCTATGAAATACGAAAATAAAAAGTGATTGTTTTCAGTTTTTTTTCAGAGAAATCTATCGTTTAACAATGAGTCTCTAGTTCCAGATGACAAAGTCACGAGATGCATTTCTTGTTAGATAACCGCTAGACCTTACTGATATGGTTACTTTAATCGATTTTGGATAACTTTTCGTTCAACTGGAAAAAAAGCGGTCAGGTTTGATAACAAGCCGGAAAAATTATAGGGCTTCTGTTGGAAAAACAACAAGAATTTGAATCGAAATTGATATTCAAATTGAATTCTTTGGTCACAATAAATCACATCGATTTGAAGATATATGCCTATATACTTAGTAGAACAAAAATATTCCAATATGAAATTTAATAACACTTTTTGGTTTATGATGAAAATTATCTGAAAACTGATATAATTCACGAATTCGCATAATTTGTCACTATTCTACCTAACAATATTAATTCCAACTTAACCATTTTCAAAATGTCTCAAGAGAAGTTCCATTCAAGTTTGATGTAAAATTTAGAGAAAGATAATTATATCTAACATGCTTCGGAATTGTACCCATAATGATTTTCACAGGGTTCTTCTTTATTTTCAGAATTGATGATTATTTCTTCGAAAAGATATGACATTTTTCAAGTAGTATTTCTTTGAAGCAACAATTTCACTCAAAAACCCACAAAACCAATATTCTCTCGCAATAGCCGCTTAGCATTGCATGTTCTACAGCAAACCAGGTATCAAGCTGCTGTGATTTGCACTGAGGCTCACTTGTTTTTATCATAAATGTGTATTTAAATCTTAACAATGAGGTATCTTGATTTCTTCCGAATGTAGTTCTGAGTGATTTGTTTTCTTGATTATTATTATAATTGAACATTTAGATATTGATATTATAGACTCAGATAATTATATTTGATGATGTTTTTAATTATTATAATTATTATTATTTCTTAATATTATATATATATATATATATATATATATATATATATATATATATAAAGGGTGTTTTTTTAGAGGTATAGAACTTTAAATTGCAAAAAAACAACGATGGATCATTCGATTGACAAGAATTTCTTCTTATTCGAAAGATAATCTTGTGGCATTACATTTTGAATATGATTTCTGGCATATAACCGCCACGGCTGGCTGTCACCGCCAATCTGGACGTCCAATTTTCGATGACTTTTTCCAACACTTGTGGCCATATATCGGCAATAACACGGCGAATATTGTCTTCCAAATGGTCAAGCGTTTGTGGCTTATCCGCATAGACCAATGACTTTACATAGCCCCACAGAAAGTAGTCTAGCGGTGTTAAATCACAAGATCTTGGAGGCCAATTCACAGGTTCTAAAACGTGAAATTAGGCGGTCACCAAACGTGCCTTTCAATAAATCGATTGTGGCACGAGCTGTGTGACATGTTGCGTCGTCTTGTTGAAACCACAGCTCCTGGACATCATGGTTGTTCAATTCAGGAATGAAAAAGTTAGTAATCATGGCTCTATACCGATCACCATTGACTGTAACGTTCTGGCCATCATCGTTTTTGAAGAAGTACGGACCAATGATTCCACCAGCCCATAAAGCGCACCAAACAGTCAGTTTTTCTGGATGTAACGGTGTTTTGACATACACTTGAGGAGTATCTTCACTCCAAATGCGGCTGTTTTGGTTGTTGACGTAGCCATTCAACCAGAAGTGCGCTTCATCGCTAAACGATAAAATGGACTTAGTGACACAGAACAATTATTTTAGAAATAAAATTGCACTATTTGTAATCGTTGTTCAGGCGTGAGTCTATTCATGATGAATTGCCAAACCAAACTGAGAATAAATCACTTCTCAGCTGTTAAATCGGTCGCCATCTTCAACAGTAATGCCAACTTGAAGTTCTATACCTCTAAAAAAAACACCCTTTATATATATATATATATATATATATATATATATATATATATATATATATATATATATATATATATATTGTTCTTGATATTTTCAGTAAATATATTTATTCATTATGTCTTTTCCTGCAATTGGGTAGTTACCTGTTGAAAATATATGCTTAATATTATTATTATTACATTGATTATATTTAACAACGATCATCTCTGGGTTGTATTAATGATTAAGTATGTGAAAATCGAATCATACTTTCAACAATTTTCTCTCTGATTTCAGTTTTATATTGTGTATTCTTTTTTCTGAACTTCTATAAATAATTTGGGTATTCAGTCTAGTTTCGTTTTTGCCTTTGTAACTTTATCTCGAAGATTTTTCAAGAATGAAAATCACTTATTGTCGAAGACATCGAATGCTTCAGAATAAAATTTTGGAAAATGATAACTCCATAATTCATCTTCTAGCACATGCAAAAAAATGTTGAAACAAATACCAACAACTGATTCGATGCAATTTTTACGAAAATCTTCTGAAAGAAAAGGAAACAGTCGTGCCCTACTTAGGCAAAGACCCTGACCGCAATACAAATTTGCTAGGAATTACCAACAAATTTATCCATAGCCGTTAAAATATTTTTCTATTCACTTCATAGACAATTTTTCAAACTATTCAAGTGACCACTCTGATTTTGAACTGAACACAAAAATAAGAATTTCAGCTTCTATGCCGAAATTATTTCTTATAACTAGTTTTAAAAAAATTAAATGTTTTCGAAAATTTAAATGTTTAGATGTTTTGAAACATTTTGATCACAGTCATAGATAGTTTCATGAATTTGAAAGAATCGAATTTAAAACTGTTGAAGACATTTTTGAAACTGATTGAAACCGTTAAATTAAAAACTACACTGTTTTATAATTATGTTATTTTTATTTCATGAAAAAAATCGGAGAAAAATTGATTCATTATAAAATCCCACACCTATACCATTTATAACAATATTCATTCCGTAATCTAATGCATACTAATCAGTCAACAAATAATTTCGCTTAGCGAATTCGAAAGTAAAAGTGAATGCGCTAAGGATGTTTTCTAATCAAATAATTAGAAATGACAAAATATATATATTTTCATTTTCGAAAATTAACACTGAAGTCACAATTTTGAAAATAGTCAATCATCAAAATCAAATTGTGGTAATTTCAAGAAGTAAGTTACGTCTACACATCATTTAGATCGAGTCATAAAAATACATTTATTGGCACAAAGGATTTGGAAAAATTTCTAGAGTTTAGATATTTCATCAAAATTATAGAAAAAAGAATAATGTATAATCGAGTGAATCATTCTTTTTTTTCGTTGACACAGTAATATTTTTCTTGAAATTCCTCCTTGAACTTGAGAATATATTTCAATAGGCAAACTTGAACAAGATTGAATTCCTTGATATGAGAAAACATAATAAACACTTTCATTAAATAATCAACAATTTTATACGAACAAATTTGAAAGACTACATATTTTCCTGATAAAATCTTCACTTTCATAAATAGTATTCAATTGAATTGAAAAAATATGTTGTCAGAAAATATCCTCGATAACTTGAGAAAATACATATCAAAGTAACATCAACCATTCAATAAAAGAATATCCAGACCAGGGACCTGGGCTAATATTTCTACAGTCCTCGACCTCATTTTCATGTACTTTAAGTAGAAAATTGTATTTTCATTGAATTCAAAATAAATGAGAAATCTCCATAAATTTCTTTGGATAGCAGTTAATGATTAATATTTATATGAATGGTATTCTACGATTCATAATTATTATTATTCATGGGGATATAAAATGAAATTATATGAAATCGTGAAAGTTCCACTTATATTCAAAAGTAAAAATGTTCGTCTAATATATTGCGAAATTTAAGTTTAAATAATCAAACGAATCAATATCTTACCTTATACACACACCCATATCGTCCACGACTTAAAATCGTTGAACAAATGAAAAAAAAATTACAGACACCGCATTACACGGATTCGAACCCGGATGAACTAATGAAACCAATGAACGCCACTCGCGTACAGCCTAATTACTCTTACTCGTTCAACCGAAGGACGCACAGATTCTGCTGTTCTCGCGAGAGCTCGCCTGTGAACTGAAACAATCTAGGATCGGTGGCTCACTAATACGAGACTGTCGGAAGAATGAAGACGAAACTGGAAGAGAAAGTGGTAATTCGCCACAGGCAAGCGGTGGCCATCTACGGCTTTGATGGAGAGCGGTTTCTGGGGACATCGAGACTGCCTTGCGAAAACAGGCATTTTTGGAAACAACACTTGAAAATAATAATTTCGATTTGGAGATTTTATCGATGTACAGTGGATATATCGGAACAAAACTTATTAACACTTCCGAAAAACTTTGTAGATATTAAATTAATTAATTAAATTAATTGATAAGTATTTAATGAGAAAATTAAATGAGTTATGTCCCAATCGAAAATATAAATTGCCTTTAATATATTGAAATCGTTATTGATTCTAAAGAAATTTGTGGGATTTTAATAAGAAATGAGAAATAGAGAGATAGCTAGATATTAGCATAGTGCTTTTTACTACTTACAACTCCTCTTTTCTCTTTTCTTGAAATATACATTCAAATTTTATTGGATAATTTCATATTTACATAAATAGAAGATACTCATTGAATTAATACAAAATTTTCAAAGGTTTCTTCTTATTTCCAAAACATCAGTTGAATTTCACATCATTCACACACATTTAAGAAAAATCTTATTTATGAATTACTGCCAAAAAGTATTGCAACTTTCAGTAACACTCTCTACCAGGCTTTCTAAGGGAATGACCACTGATAACCCTATATTTAAGGTGGTTTATACACATGGATCTCAACTTTGGCCTACGCGATTCCCCGATTCACTCTCCCTAGATCGATTTCTATGAGGCTATTTAAAGTTGTTGATTTGAGAGAACATAAGACGTTGGGATGTGTAAGACAGGGTATTGTACATATGTTATTTGTATGATAATATAATTCACAAGATTTTGCTGAATTGATGACAAATTTTCAAGGTAATTTATTTTTGAAACATATAAGTCTGATATTTTATGCTTAGTAGAGCTGAAAATAAGCAACTGAAGATGGAATTTTGATTATTCGCCAACCGCAAATTTCATAATTTCAGAACTTATAAAAATTCTGAAAAAAACTCTCAAATTTTCAATTATTATTCTAATAAAGACTGTGAAAATGTAACAAATTATTCCCTGATCACATTTCGCTACGAACGATCGCTTGACAAAACTTAAAAATGGAGAATTTTCATAAAATAATTGTTAATCAATAAATGACAGAAATAAATTTTTCATGAAACTTTGGCTATCTAGTTTTTTCTATATAGTAATATATGAGAGGAAAATACTGTCACAAGTACATTCTGTCATTTACAGAAAAGTTATTCATTTCAAAGATTTATCGGGGTACTATTTACAGTGAAACGTGAACAAGAAATGAATTTTTCCATTTTCACAATCTGTTAATCGCAAAAAGTATCAATTTTTAATTTCAATAAAGACAGGCAAGAAAATGTTGATTCGAAATATTTCAAAAATCTCTCAGAGAGCTATGTACACGAATATTTTCAACAAAAACACTTCTTCATAATTATATATGTATAGTAGTTTCTTCGGTATTCTGGACTGTTTCATTTTGTAGACATGTGCATAGAACTTGGCTTGTCGTTCTCTGATTTCTTCCGTCATCGTATTTGTCTTTTGATAAAGTTCATTCTGAGGTCTTTTCATCCAAATGTCGTTTCTATTGATTGGCCCGTAAATCTTTTTCCGTTCTTTTTTTTATTTCTCTAATTCTTGAATGAGCGTCAATAACCATTGTTTCAGTTGCGTAGATTGCTTCTGGAAGAATTGTTATGCAATAATGCCTCAACTTGGCGCCTCTAGAAATGCACTTTTTGTTATAGTCACCCAGGGCAAGGCCCTTTGGAACTTGGTAATTCTCTGTTCATTAGCGATTCGGTTTAAACCTGAGGACTGTATAACTTCTCCGAGGTATTTAAAATGGCCTACTTGCAGAATTTCACCATGTTTTGTGATAAGAGATGATTCATTTTTTTGGTTTTCTTTTCATGTGTTTGGTTTTATCATAAGAAATTTTTAACCCGGTTTTCTGCCCGATTTCATGTAGTTTTTCTACGGCGCTAATGGCTTCAGTTCTGTTGTCTGTGATGATAGCAATAACGTCTGCAAAGGCGAGGCATTTGACATTTATTCGATTTTCCTTTTTGATACGCCATAAGGATATATATATATATATATATATATATATATATATATATATATATATATATATATATATATATATATATATATCCGGTCTCCGTAGCTTAGTCGGTAGAACACCCAACTATGGTGCGGTAGAACTCGGGTTCAAGCCCCGCTGAAGGCATGGGTGTTTGTGTTTGTCTATGATTTAAATAATTTAAATACTGATATATGCTGGGTAATGTACATAGATCACAAGCCCAATGGCCGTTCGTTAAACTGTAGGTCCACTGAATTAAAAAAAAAGAATATATGTATATATATATATTAATTTTTATAATTATTCATAAATATATATTTGGACAATTAGGGTCGCATCCCACGCCACCTATATCGCAACGTTCCCGCATCTGATTGCGCGAAACAGAAGCGTCGATGGCGTAAGAGCCGTCAAATGAGCACGCCCAACGGAATCCGGTAGAAGGAACTGAAGGAATGACGACAACACCGAGTCTTGTGACTTAGCGAAGGTGAAAATATCGAAATACCTACCATGTGACTCGGCATGTGTAACTTTCGATTGTTCTTTCGATATCTAATGGCGTTTTTGCAATCCAACGTGGTTGCACAAGGCAGACGAGCAGAATATTAATAAAACAAAATGAGCAACAATATAGTTTACGCTCGGATGGATAGATGACGGACACAGATCTGATCATTGGAAGAAAAGGCATTGATGTTTGCCAGATAAATACTCAAAAGGTTGTTCGTGAATTTAATTAAAACAACTCAAGATAATAATTGATGAGGCCGATACTTGATGTAAATCGATAAACATAATAAAACAATTGTTAAACAAAGATTTACACATATATTAAAAAGAATACTGCATGACGTACGTTTCGATGAGATTCACCTTTTTCAAATGCTACATGCAGACTAATGACATTTTTCGAATACATACAATAGGTAAACTTAAATTATGAATACAGAAAAAACAGGTTAGATAACAGGTAAAAGGGATCAATTCATACTGAACTACTATATACTATATACTGTGTTTCAACACTAAATGGCAGCTTTCAATAGTATGATACATCGATTAGAAAATATTCCTCTTTCTAGAACCAATTTCAACACCGAGAAAAATTTAATCAAGCAAATAGTCGTGAATAATAATTATAATCCTGAAATAATAGATAATATGATATTAAAGAAAAACTTCAAAAAGGCGATTGGTTTGGTTTATCCCCTAGTCAAAAACAATATCAGCTTACATACATCGGTAAGTCCAGTGAAAAACTCAAATCTCTTCTTTTTAAGTGTGACATCAACATTGCTTACCGTACTGGAAATAACTTAGGAAAACATATCAAAAATAACAAACCTAAGGTCAACAAAAATAAAAAATCAGGAGTATATAAAATTAACTGTGGTAGTTGTGATAAGTTTTATATTGGTAGAACGTTTAGAAGTTTTCAAATAAGAATTTCTGAACATAAACGTTGCTTTGATAATCAGAAGACAGATTCACATTATGCAAATCTCTGAAAATCATATATTCAATTCCGATTTTGAAATTTTGAATACCGCAAACAAGGGAATGAAGATTAATTTGTTAGAATCACTTCAAATTAATGAATACAAATATTCTGGCAACCTTTTTAACAGCCAAATCGATCATACCTCAAGTCCCCTTCTCAATCTTTTCAAAATTACTTTGTTTACTATATAGTAGTTCAGGATGAATTGATCCCTTCTACCTGTTATCCAGCTATTTCCTCTGTATTCAGAATTTAAGTTTACCTATTGTATGTAGGTATTCCAGAAATGTCATTAGTCTGCACGTAGCATTTGAAAAGCGTGAATCTCATCGGAACGTACGTCATGCAGTATTCTTTTCAATATATGTGTAAATATTTGTTTAACAATTGTTTTATTACAACTCAAGATATTTATACATGTATGTTATGGACCAAGTGATTATAAATGGCATTATTTATAATGCCTGGGCATTAGCCATTATTTATAATGTCTGGACATTTTAAATAATGGCTAATTATTATATAAACTTCTTCATTTATCGCATTATCTGGTTATTGTGAATAATGATAATGCGCAATTTGATAACAATTCGATTCAGACTGTCATTACACAGATAAAATTGTGTAAATCTGGAAAGTTTTTCGTTAAAATTTTAATTATTGAATAGCATTAGCATTTACTTCGTGCGAATCCATTATAACTATAAAAAAATCAAATTCAAACACTTGAATGTGATTTTGACTTTCATTTTCATAACGTCGTGACGCGTTTCGTTGATATAACGACTTCTTCAGACTTCAGACATTTAACAGAATATGATTATTATGAATAATATTCTGTTAACGTCTGAAGAGGTCGGTTATAACGACGAAACGCATCACGTCTGACGATAAAAGTGTAAAATTTAAAGTATTTGAATTTCCTATAATAAAATTTTAATGTTTGAAATGGATTGTCGGGAACAGTTTGAAATTGTTGGATGCAGAAATATTTTATTTCTGCAAGTGGTGACACTGTAAGAGTCCGAGTTCCACATGTTGATATAACTCAGTGTTTCCCAACGTGGGTCCATGCCCAACAGGGGGGCAATTTGATTGTT
The DNA here is from genome assembly GCA_030704895.1 of Henosepilachna vigintioctopunctata. NCBI lineage: Eukaryota > Metazoa > Arthropoda > Insecta > Coleoptera > Coccinellidae > Henosepilachna > Henosepilachna vigintioctopunctata. The sequence continues at coordinate 1,543,194 of JARQZJ010000091.1, forward strand.
AAATGGGGCAATTCGAAAATGGACTTGACACGAGTTTAACCCTTTCGAACATCTTAATTTTCATTTTTCATCCTTTTCGGGGGCATAAGAATTTTAAAAAGGCCAAGGTGGGACATAGTACAAAAGATTGGGCAACACTGATCTAACTGTAAGCTGAAAACTGGGGCGTTCCAAATTTAAAGGCGCTTGCTAATTAATTCAAATGATGAGTCTGATTATTTTAGTTGTTCGTAATTCATTTCAAGTTGAAGAAATGTTCTGAATTTATTGTTCAGTTTTTTCGTTTTATTTCAGTTGGATTAATCAGCTTCTGCTGCATCCCACCTCTTAGAACTCTATATTTTTTAAAATTATATCAATGCAATTTGAATCAAGTATGTTCAAAAATGTTAGCAACACCATGTATGAATTTTGTAATGAGTACTCATAAAGTTCTATTACTATTATTATCACCTGTAGTAAATACTGAGACTCTCAATCGAAATATCGAAATATTTCAAATGAAACTCTCAGGGAGCTGTCTACACAAATGTTGTCAACGAGAACGAACCCATCACTTTCGAGAGTGAATATTAAGAGCGTTTCGAAAAATTCATCGATCTTGATTAATGATAATAGGATACAATTGTTTCATCATTATTGTGAATCATCAGTCCTTATTTAAACTATCAATCAAGAATCGATGACTTTCAAAACGAACATAGGTCCTATACCAAATTTAGGGGACTTTTTCCTAGTGAAATATTTACGTAGGCTCCCTCTATCGGAGAAAAGACGTAAAAACTCTCCCTAGCGTTCAAGATTCCTACTAAGTTCACAAAGAGTGAAAGGCTTTGTAGATATTTCATAAGAACACTATACAGAAAATTGTCCACAAAAATCGTCTCATAATATGAACACAGTTATACTATGAGACATGACAGCGAGTGATTCTACAACCGCAACCTAGATGGCATTATCTCTTCAAATTAGATGAAATTGTTCAAAAACAAGAGTTGTAAATTGTATCTTAATTGATAAGGGCTTGTAAAACTTTCAATGCTAGATATATTCACGTGCTTTCAATTGACTCCTAAGATGTGAGATGTACAATAATCTATGCATTAATGCATACGACGCATATTTTTATAATTAAAAAAATTTATTTATATATATATATATATATATATATATATATATATATATATTCATTTCCTTCATTCCCATTTTCTATCAAATGGTTTCAATGTTGTTAATACAATTCTTAGCGTATGAATAAACCGGAAGAATTGTTTTTTATAAATGGTTCATTCATTACTCAACGGATTCATTATTTCGCACCGACACGGAATGAAAGTGTTGTTATGTTTCTTCAATTGAATAAGAAAGCAATCAAAATAATCTATTCTCCTTCCACACTCACGTGATCTATGTATGCTCTTCTGCTGCGAGATTTCCCCATCTTTACTTATTATTCAATGAGCATCTTCACAAAATTGCCCAACGTTAACGTGTACCTACATACTCAGTTATATTATTATTATTGTTCACTTACCGCTCTAACTTGTGTTAGGACATGCCTGCTTTTTCTCTTTCGACCGAGCACGGGATTCTGTGTACCCAAGCATAGATAGCCATAAATTAATTATTCATACGGTCGATTAAGTGGACCTAAAATAAATAGTTCTCAAAAGGAATGTAAATATATTGAAACATTTAATGCAAAATTTACAATATGCAGATTTCAAACAACCAATGAGTGTGCATTATTTTTTTTATCAATCACATCGGTAGTTTCAAAGCTCAATAAAAGAATTAGGTTTTAAAAACATAATCGAATGTCTTATATGATTTATATTTTATATTCACGAAACAATTTCGATTTTGGAAGGATATCAATATATGACGTAAATAATTGCTAATACAATTACATTAATGTAATATTTCGATGTAACAATCACTTATGAAACTCTTAAAATATCAAAATACACCAAAAAGACTTATGTTTATTGATAATTCGCAAATGCATATTCATATAAACATTGAATCTCAGTGGGTACCTATATACTTACATGAAAGAATAATTTGTTGCTTCAATATAATAAATAAATATGTCGATCCATTATTGTTGTTGGTTGCTGGAAACATGGCTTAATCAGAAATTTTTGTCCAAGTGAGTTACACTGAAACATTTTGATATCCTATTCGAAATAAAAATGCTTCTAAAACAAATTTGTAATATTTTTACTCACAAAAATTTTCACCTTTAAATAACATCTTTGTTCTTCCTATGAAAAGCGCACTTCGACTTTATAATATAACCTTTTATTCAATCAACAATACTCGAAATTTTCAAATTATTGTTTTGACATAAATTCAAAACTTCTATGCGTCTAGGATATTTGCGCCATCTGGGTTAATATTCTTCCTTTTAAACTTTCCATTGCCGACTTGAATTACTGTTTAGAGATATGCGCCATCTGTTGGAGTTCAATAAAATCATTCGTTCTATAAGTAATGAATGACAGAAGATTCCTTTTCTTTCGTATCAACGTAGTAAATGCGTCATCTTGTGAGAATTATACACATTAAAATTATATTCAACATGGATCTCCAGAAAACTGTAACGAAATTAGACTTGCATTGTAAAAAATGTGTATCCTGTAATGTACCATCTGTATTTTCATCCATTTGAAACATTTTATTCTTTGAAAAAGTAGTCTTTATTTTTATCATAATGCAGAATATCATTTCTGTATTATGCTACAGCGTCTACTAGTAAAACACAGATGTATTGTGGGTAGTAATTTAAACAGAGTTTTTTAAATAATTTGCAATCAAGACATTAGATTGACAAGTAAGTTAAACTATTCAATATAATATAACTTACTTGCAATCGAGATAATGATACGGCTTTTTCGGCAATTTAATCTGAGAAAAATATTTACTTTCATCCAATGAACAAAAAGTACAGATCTTTTATAAAGAAATTAAATTTTGTTTATGAATACATAAATACAAAAAACAAATTTTTTGAAATATTTATATCATCATATCTCTAATACCACGTCCACCTTTAATACAGACCATGTAATGAATATCTGTCATAGAATATTAAGTGGTCTAACAATCCCGCCATTAGTTGAACTGGTATACTAATGCAAATAGGACGCTTTCCAAAACTTGCACAGTTTGAAGTTAAATAATTTGAGCTTTTGGTATAAATTCTATATTTTTCAATTGTGTATAGTGTAATACAAGGGTTGATGTTGATAATTTGTTGAAATCTCAACATCAAGCTAAAAAAACAAAATGTTTAGGTTGTTTACAAATTTCAGTGAAACGAAATCAATATTGTGTTGTTTAAGGCTTTTGTAACTTGAAGTTGAATATTTTACGATTTCAGTTCTAATCCTCTATTCATCAATTTTCTATAGTGTTATTTAGGTGCTAGTGTTGATAGTTTGTGGATAACATAACATCAAATTATAAAAACGAAGTGTTTTATGTGTACTGATTAATCCAATCGAATTTGTGTTGTGTTTAGAGTACAGATTACTTACAAATAATTTTTTCGTGAAATATAGTGTAAGGGATAGGTATTCCCTAGATGACTTATTAAGTTTCAAGTTTGGGATAGGTCAGTTTCTAATAAGTATATTTTTCAACCTATTTATAACCGATAACCATCGAATAAACAGATCGCTATTCATAAATCTAACTAACAATAACACATTATTTCAAAATCCAAACTTTCCTCAAAACAATATTGGTAAGCTATGATTTTATTATAATAAATACTTATAATATTTTAAAAATACTTATAATATTTTAATTATTTGCATCGGCGAGGACTGAATATACCTACAGATTTAATTAAAAATGTGTTATTCCACATGTGTGCCATATTTGAAAAAATTATTAATGACATTTCTCTCGAGCGGGCCTTTTTGAGTAATATACCTACACCAGAAAGCAATTTTGTGTAATCTCACTATTTTAAGCGTATCATTGGATGAGTCCTTGAAAGATTTTCAATGTTGCTGTTTATGTGGCGAAGACAATAAAAATATTCTGAACATGCTGTGTTCCATTCTTTTGAATATCTTATTGAATAACTTCTTCCAAAAAAAAATGAAGCCGGACACAAGAAAACTGAATGAAAAAATAAACGAAGAATGCTCAATACTTTCATAAAGTAGTTTGTTGGTTGCGCTAATCAGAAATATATATTTATTTAAACTTAGGTAAATAATTCAATTTGATTAATTCCTACAGCGTTTCTTTCAAGGTTGCTATTCTCTCAAATAATTCAATAAATTTGTTTAGGCAACTTTTCATGTAAATAAATCCCACTGACTAATAAAAGTATTTTTTACGTAGTGATCTTACACGTAAGATTTTTACACGAAAACATCGTTGTTTTCTTGCAATAATAAATGTTTCACATATTTCTGTTACAGAAATATGTGCTCACAATATACAATATAATATTCTGCATGTTATAAATACTAATAATATTTCTTGTTTGTTCGCAATATACAAAAGGAGTTGAAAAAATGCTTGAAAGTTTGGGAACAACCGACTAGGAGAGTATACCACTCAACACAATTTGGCAACACCGAGGGACTACGCTCTTCATGGCCTGTAGTAAAGTTGGCCGTGGTCATTTCATGACCTGCTTAAAGTTGACCGTGGCAGTGCCTCATATAAGAATCCTCATATTCTTACATACAAAATAATGTCATGGGTTTGCCAAACCATAATTTCTTTCTTACACACGCTAAAGATGTTCGAAAATTCATATTACCCAAAGACATTAGTAGTATTAATTCATTGTAAAAATTATCTATTTTTACTAACAACACACTGAAATCATTATTCATCCAAGTCTCACTGACATAGAAATTGTCCTCGAATTTTCTTTTGCCAAAATAACCAAGACATTTTTCAACCTTTTTAGCAGCTTTTCCTCCAATATACCCCCACTAATAAATGGTAAGATGCGCCAACCGAAAACTTCATAAAGAGTTGTTCGTCCAACGCAGCATTCCCAAATTTAAGAGGACCGTTAAGTCGCAAAACCATGAAAATCCCAATCCTTCTATTAGGAAACTGGTTTGGCACGTGCTAAATACAACCCGACCGGATTTGGAGTCTTTCAAACAGGAATTCAGTTTCTATAAAAAATCCTCACGTGCTTTGGTGAACGATAAATATTCCGGTTATCGAAGAACGACGTGTTCTTCACATAATAAAACAGTTTCACGTCACGTGGAGTGATCGGTCGTACTTAATCGACCGGGTGTTCTGGAGTTATTCAGTCGTTGATAAATAGTTGACGCGAATAACTCACCTTTTACCTGTTTTTCGTATATAGTATGCAACCCGCTATACGCGAAGTGGAACGGGATGATCCTGAAACTACCGCGTAAGCTCTCTCAGTTTTATTTGTCAGCTAAATAATTTTTATTTCATAAACTAGTTGTAATCAGAAATAATGATAATTTTTTTCGAAACTTTCGAATTTTTAAATTGAAACTTGTTGAAAATATTCTTATAATTCTTATTATTATTATCTTACAATAAAAATTTTCTGATAATTTGTGAATTTTAATCACAGAAATTATTTTATTTCAGCTGATGCATTGTATCCTATTTCAATGCGAATCTCATGCTGACTAATCAGTCTTTAATTGAATTTGAGATTTCACATTTTTATAGGCATTGAAAATTATTCTATTTAGATTGAATTCACGAAAAGCTTATATTCATAAATTCGTATAGTACAAAATTGATAATTCAATGTTGAAAAGTGAATTGTGGAATTTAGAGATTGTCATAAGGAAAAATTGAAGATGCCCTGATTTCTTTTGAGAATATCTCATAAAAATTCTAAATCATATCGAAGCCAATCAATTTCTCTGCTGTCTTGAAATCTTCAACTTCTTCAAAGGTGGTGGAAATATTATGAAATGCTACGTATAATTAAAAACACGTGGTTACGTTGTAAACTCTTGATAATCGATGAATATACCGAAACTTGTCAGTTGTATTGAAGAATTATGTGGAATTTGATTCGTTGTGAAATTAGTCAAGTTTTTTCAATTATATGACACGTTTTATCATGCAAACTCGTAAAGTAAGGTTCATTCATGATTCAAGATTATAACTCACTTATTGAAGTTATTCCTATTAAATTCAAATCTTCATTTGATTTTAAAGGGTACAGAAAAATTCAAACGGTTGTTGATATTTACATAAATTATTATCGGAAATGATTCATATTAATTCATCATTTAATTGTAAACATTTGTTGAACTCAGATACATTTCCTTAATTAACCAACAGCTGTCAGATCAAATACTTTCGTAGTTATATATGGTATGAGTTTTTTATTGAATATTTAAAAATTGAAATCTGCACTAAATTTTCTACGCCTTGGGTAGAGAAACGTTTCAATATGATAATCATCCTGCATAAAAAGCTCATAAAGGATTGAACCAACGTAAATTTTTAAAGAAATCGATGATTATCTTACAATCGCAACAACGATTTACAGCCTTACTTCTAGGAAAACTTATTTTTATGGAGATTTGATGGACTTAATAGTGTAGGTCGTGAGCGTGACTTAATATTTCCATAAAAAATTAATGAAAACACCAATGGACTCATAATAATATATAATGGATTTTTGATTGAAAGAAGATAAAGTATTATAAGTACCTACTCACTATTTTTTCGTTTTTGTCATCTCAGGTTCTGAACGTTCAATGAACTTGCATTCGAAGGATATTATCATCGATATTCAGTTTAACATATCGAAATTCAAATCGACGGTATCATAAAAATCGTACCGTAGATACACCACAGAATAGATATATCACAGAATTGAAAATAGACTTTTCGTATAGTAATTTGTTATATCTAGTCATATCATGGGAAATGAAATGGGAATAAGTCAAACATAATTATTCCTCTACATTTTCATCTTATTTTTTCATTTGTCGAAATTTTAATCTGTAGGAAATCATATGTTTTTGTTATTATATGATGTTTCAAATGGTATGAAATCATATGATATTTCTATGTTCCTTCTTCTTCTCGTGCCAACGCTTACAGCTTGTAGACGATCATCCACTCATTCTATAATCCGTAATTGTCCCTCCGTATATAGTGCGAATATATCACCCACGTTTTTCACTCCACACCAGTTCTTGATATCGCACAACCATGAATGCCGTTTTCGGCCTGGACCTCTTCTACCTTCTATTTTACCCATTATTATTAGTCTTAGGGTATCATATTTATTGCCTAGGAGTATGTGGCCCAAATAAGAGATCTTGCGTTGCTTTATATTTTTTAATAACACTCGCTCGACGCCGGCTCTTTTAAGTACTTCCTCATTCGTTCCACCCAATGAATCTTTAATAACCTGCGGATTGTCCACATCTCAAAAGCCTCTATACGGTTCATGGATTTTATTTTGAGTGACCATGACATTTTCTATGTTCCACAGAAAAAAATAATAAATTTGGCCTCATCTATGTTATTATTATTTCTATGATTATAAAATGTGGAAGACAGAGGACCAAGGTCCCATGAAGTATAATTAGATAAACATAAAGAACCCAATTAACAATAAGTTTAAACAAAAATTCATCAAACTATAAAGAAAAGAGAATTCTATATATGAGATTCTTAAAACTGCTGTTCAGTTGGAAGAAGAGTTCTTACTTTTTTCTGGATTATTTACGAACAAATTCAATCCATCAGATTTTCTCATTGATAATAGTTACATAAACATAGTCGTTGGCCATCTAAGTTATACTCATATGAATAGCCATGCATAATAACAAGGTTTCCGAAAACCTTGAAAACGTTATTTAATTAGGCAATGAATATGCTTCAAATTATTCCATTTCAATAATTTTAAAAAATAATTTCAAGTCAATTTGGTGCATAATTTCTATTGATTTGATCTTGAAAGTAGTTTCGAACATTTATTCCGAGTTGAGGTGACACTGGAGGATTTTCACCTTGCCCAACTTTGAAGGATTACTGGATAGTGTACAATTCAATAATATAAAATATGATATATTGAACAGAATTTCTATTATCACCAAAATTAAATCAGTAGGTATATGACATTTTATAGGTTATTCAATTTCCATTATTATATCACAATAAACCTGTTGGATACAACGAAGGCATTAGTTTATACTTTGAGACCATATAATTGTCATTACTAATTGAGAAGGAGAAAGCGGTAATATGGGCATCCAATAATATGTAATATAATACCTTAATTTTATGTTAATCATTAATTGTTCGAAACCAGATGTATATACCTAGGAACTCAAGTTTCTCATTAGCAATTTCACCTAACTATATGACAAAGTGAATGACATATTTATTTTATTGTTGTCATGAATTGTTTTCTTTATTACAGCAGTTTCCTTTATGAAAGTATTGAAAAATAGTTATTTGAGTTGTACCCAAATTGCACATAGTGACTACTCTGTTACTTCATAGAAAACACACGTAGTATTTTAAAATTAGAGAATTAATTTCTATGCTCTCTAGAAATTAATTGATATAGTATTTTTGATGATTATAATTTATCATGGAAACAGTCACACTAAAGGAAACTATTCTAATTTCTACTAATACTTACATTATACATTGATTTTCATTTTTACAAAACAAACTTAGATTCAATTTTTTTCTGGTATACATCCTTTATATTAGATATATATATATATATATATATATATATATATATATATATATATATATATATATATATATATATATATATATATATTTGGGTTTTATCAGCAAAACGTGAAAATAATTATTGATGTAAATATAAGTGGAAATAAGATGACTGTCGTTTGGTGGATAACTGTGATAATGGATTTCCAAGAAGTGGATACCATATCCATAAATAATCTTCATTCATTAAAAACATAAATAATAATAATAATTTCGTTTAAACCCTGCTTGAAACAATCAAGGTTTTCTCGAAAATTACTATAAAGAATTATTTGTTTAAAATTATTAAATGTAAATAATATATTACTATTTCTCGAAAAGCTAAATCGAACTTCAAATAAATAAATGATCTCAAACTTTTCTAAGTGATTTAATAATAAATTATGTCTCACCAAGGAATCTTGTGAGATCAATGTAATTTGTCAAACATCTTCCAAAATTAAAAGTAAGGATGTATTTAATGACTTTTCCTCAATTGCAGGGAAGTTATTCGAGATATGCAGAATATCCCAGAGGATGGTTGTGGCGATAGCGTATTAGCGTTTAAGGGATACGATAATTACGGTTTATCGATATCTAGCCAAAGTATCTACAATGGAAAAGTATGCAAAGATATTGATGGATGTTCAAGTAAGTGTCGAATACGTTTAAGACGATAGGATTACATTTCAAGGTTAAATTTATCTTATTCTTGATTTGTATAGGTATCTTAACAACGTGGACTTATGAGTAAAATCAAGCAAATTTTATTTTGTGAACTTTAGGTAAAACCCAATAATGATAACTGACCTAAAAATGTGGTCAGTTTACATGGATATCTTTTTGTGAATCGAAAGAAGTAATTTCAGCTATTAAGTTCTTTTTCAGTCATCAGGTACCACATTTTGGCTTAATTTCATCCTGTTACCTTGAAGAGATTTTGCTTGCTTTAGACGCTAAAATTGCTGGGTTATATTAAAAACAGTTGAATATTAATTTAAATTGAACACTTGGCTTCACGTTCTTCAAACATTATACAAGTGTTTAAGTTATTATTATACTTATAAAATATTTGATCATTATTCTGTAAGCATCTGAAGAAGTCGTTTGTAACTACGAAACGCGTCATGCTATGTAGTCAATAAAGTGAAAATCATAAGTTGGTAAACATAAGGGTAATGTTCAAGTGTTTGAATTTAAGTTTATATTCAATTATAAAATATTATTGAATTATTCACCAAGAAGTAAGTGAGAATTCAATCTCAGCTAACAGAAGTAAGGTCTCGGTAAGTAAGTAAGCATTCAAATATATTTCTATGCTTCAATAATACTTTATAATAAGACTTGTAGTGAATTACTGACTTGATATCAAATATATGTTTTAAGCAATGAATATTCATTATGAAACTGTATATTCTTATGAAAAATTTATAAAACTTGGAAAAATTTTATGAAGCTTGAAATCTAAAAAAAAGAATAATTATTGTTATACATTATATATAATTTTTATTAGATAACGTGTTCCAAATTTGTATTTGTTTGATGTTTCATCAAACCACATATCGTTGAAAGCAAATCATCTAATGACTAGATTTTCAATAATTTCGAAATCACAAAATTTTTAATAAATAATTTTTTATAATCGTAGAGAAACATTTATTTTTTTATCACATATTTATCGCACTGAAAACTTTTTGATTAAGTTTACGAAAACATTCACCTTACGATGTTATTAAATAAGGGGTAATCAAGAAATAGGAATTCAATTTAGAATGGTATATCTATAATCAGTCGAAATAAAAGATAAAAATAAAGATATATGAATTCTCAGCAACAGTTTCTAGCACATTATCGAGAATGTTTTAACACTAAACTGTTTAGTTATAATCGATTAAGGACATGAAGTGTTAGGAGTAAATTGAATCTTGAATTTCTTCAACAGTTGTCCAAGAGCCTCAATCGTCGACAAAACATCAGAAACTGCATAACTTTGTATCCCACACCAAATCTGTCATAACAAAAATATGGTCAAGAAAAACAATGGACAAGCGGTTCCCAATTCTAGAATGGTTGCCAAAATACTCAAAGGAAGACGCTCTTGGTGATTTCGTTGCGGGATTAACTGTTGGACTGACTGTCATTCCGCAATCATTGGCTTATGCCAGCATAGCACACTTACCACCCCAGTATGGACTATATACTTCTTTTCTAGGCTGTATTTTTTACATTTTTCTTGGTAGTTGCAAAGATATACCATTTGGACCAACTGCTATGGTTGCTCTTCTCACATTTGAAAGTATACAAAACAAAGGACCCGAATATGCCATTGTGCTCAGTTTTCTGAGTGGAACCATACAGTTACTCATGGGTATATTCAAATTTGGTGAGTTAAGGATTATAATTTTTCTCAAATCAGAAAATTAGTATTAAACTAGGGTATTCCTGCATAGTTATCCCTGCACCTAGCCTTATCTTTCCAATTTGAAATTTTCTTTCATTGAATTTTTCCAACTTGTCGGTTCTTCTCGTTTTCTCATACCTTCAGGCCTTTTCCATGCTATTTTCTCAAATCTATGTTTCAGTTTACTTGGTTCAATAAACAGTTATTCGTTATTTTATTTTTATTAGTTTTAGTGTACAAGCATTACAACTGAAACTGTGGTTGCGGATATTACAACCTTCTAAAGTCTAATTGTTGTTCTCTCTAAATCCCCCTAAGTTATTATATTTTTGTGAAGGCTTGTCAGGATATTTCGCTACTTGTAGAGAATCATAACAAATAATTATCAATTTCTCCAACTACTGAAAATCCTTTGCTTTTTCCAATTCCTTTTACCACAGCTTCACTTCTGCACTTGCAGATGATGCGTCCTTCCTTGGGGGATTCCTTTGTTTCATGTATTTTATTTTATAACAATTAACTTATTATCGTTACCGCATATATTAGTATTGATGATGTTAACGTTTATTAGAGTTTATTTTCTATTTATATAAACAGTCTTAATTAAATTTAAATTTCATTAACTTTGAGCAGAATTTTACATACCAAAATATTTTATTTATAAATTCAGCCTCTATTTATAAATGCTATATATATAAATGCTCCAACATTCATATTCATATTAATGTAATACTTTATATTAGAGAAAAATTTTGTTGAATTAAATTTTCAGGATTCATAATAGACTTTATATCCGGGCCTGTTGCTTCTGGATTCACATCGGCTGTAGCACTAGTTATATTGACCTCACAAGTGAAAGATCTTCTAGGAATACCTACATCGGGAAGTGTTTTTATTCATACATGGTCAAGTATTTTTGGGAATATCCATCACACAAATTTATGGGATGCTATCCTTGGAGTTATTTGCATCGCTTGCCTCCTATTATTGAGGGTAAGATATATTTTTAAAAAATACAAATCAATAATTCCATCAAAACCAATTCATATTGAATTTCTGAAAAATTTGGCCAGCAATTGAGAAAAAGTTGTGTCATATACTATAATAATACTTATTTCTCAGATAGGATCGAAATTTTCTTTGTCAACAGTAGATGATGGTCTCAAGAGGAGTAAAATTCAGATTTTGGGTAACAGATTTTTCTGGTTCATTGCGACCTCAAGAAATGCAATATTGCTTCTTATTTGTGGATATATCGGTTTCTGCTTCTTCAATAATGGTCTTGTACCCTTTTCTTTAATCGGTAGTGTGCCAGCAGGAATGCCTAGTTTCAAGATGCCTCCATTTTCATTTGAGAAGGTTGTGGGCAATGCCACTGTCTCTGTGACTTTTGGAGAAATTGTAGCAGACCTGGGTAGTGGTATTATTGTCGTACCATTATTGTCTCTGCTAGAAAACACAGCTATCTGCAAAGCGTTTGGTAGGTTTAACCATGGCATTCATAGTTTAATATATCTTTTATATTCAAATTTAGAAAATTGAGTTATAAAAACAACTGATTTTTGTTTCGATAAGGTAAAAAATATTCAGAAAGCTACAAAAATTATAAAGATTCTTTCGTTAATGTCAATTATTAATTGTTTTTCATCTAACGCTAATACTTTGACTTTCTCAAAGCAATAGAGTTATTTAAAAATATCACATTACGTTTTATAGCTGATGGAAAAACAATCAATCCTTCGCAAGAGTTCTTGGCAATAGGCGTTTGCAACATTGCAAATTCCTTCGTACAGGCCTTTCCAGCTAGCGGATCTTTATCCAGAAGCGCCATTCAACATTCCAGCGGTTCTAGAACCCCGATGTGTGGGTTATATGCTGGAGGCATGGTTATTTTAGCTCTTCTATTTTTCACACCATATTTTTACTACATTCCAAAAGCTACATTGGCGGCTGTTATAATAGCTGCCGTTATTTTTATGGTAGAAGTTAGGGTAATACGACCAATGTGGAGATCTAAAAGTGAGTAACGTTTCAGAAATTGTACTATTGATCAAAAATGTAATACCTAGAATGGATTATGCAAATCCAGCTGCGTTAGTAATTTTTTTTATTAACCACAATCCCATTTCTGAAAAAAATTATAAACTTTCTCTTATTTCCTATGAATATTATATTCCTATAAATTTTTTCTAATTCAAGCGTTCATATTATTCACTTTGAAAAGTTTGTATGGTTTTGCTATGTTTGAATCATTTTCCGTATGATAACTTTTCAACTGAAAGAATATTTGTGATAATAGCAGTGATAACATATACCATTTTTTCAGTGGCATTGAGCATTATACTTGAATAGCTTACCAGTACATTTGCATAATCAGAGCAATGGAAACATATGGTTATTTTGCCATTTCATTGCAGAGAAGGATCTGATACTTGGAGTTACGACTTTCATAGCTTGCTTAGTGTTTCCGATTGAGAAAGGAATCGCACTTGGTATAACCATCAACTTCATATTTATTTTTCATCAAGTAGCAAGACCGAAGATCAGCATAGAAAGATTAAAAGTGAGTAATAAGATTTATTATAAAAAATTCTTTCATAACAAAAGCTTGCTTAGAGGTTGTGTGTTGATAAGATATCTTATTTACTTAAATTTCAGACTGGCCAAGGATTAGAATACTTGATGATTACACCAGATCGATGCTTAATATTTCCATCAGTAGAGTATGTAAAAAATTTGGTGAATAAGCAGTCAAACAAACAGAAAATACCAGTGGTTATAGATTGTACTCACATATATGGTACAGATTACACCGCAGCCTGCGCTGTTGAATGTTTAACAGCAAGTTTCTCTTCAAAGAATCAACTTCTTATATTTTACAACTTGAAACCAAGTGTTGGAGCTGTTTTTGAAGGAGTTGATCCGAAAGATTTAGAAGTTGCTTATGATGAACAAGGACTCCACCATGCGTTAGAAAATAAAACAATGCAGAGTCCATGACATAAAGGGAACCAAATACCAATGTGTATAATGAAAAATTTATACCTATCAAACAAAAATTTCATTCTATGTTTCAATAATTCATCTAACATATTTGTCATCTTCCATAGTAAATTGGTTTTTTTTTAGATCCTAACAATTAAAGTTATTAACCTCAATTACTAATACTGAAATATTACTGTTCAAGCCATAAATTCAAAACAGAACCCAGAAATGTATCAATCATTTTGAGTCAGCAAAGTTTGTTTTAAACATTTCTAAAATAATATTGTTAATGAAATATAAAAACAGAAATTCATCTCTCAAGTTTTCTTACTTTTTTTCAAAAATTTTTTAATTTGATGAAAAGTTATGCTATTTTACATTTCATATCTTGAAACTAAGCATTTTAACTCTTATGTAAAGACATATTATCTTCAAACTAATTCAACTCATTCTTAGTAAAACTATATTTATCAATCAAAATCTTCCATCTGTGTAGTTGTTATATACGTAAAAAACTCTAAAAGTATTCAAAAAACGAAAAATGCAATCAAATATTAATAACTCTTGACAATTTTTGCACACGATTCAAAAGAAGATCTCCTTGTTTTACAACAGCGTTGAATTGAGCATTTTTCAAATCAGGCCTGTTGGTTTCTACAATGCCACCAACTCTGTCTATCTTGCAGTGAAGACGATCTGCTGCTATAAATGTTGAAAGTTCCCTGCAAAAAAAAATTTAAAAACCTCAATGTTTCTGAAAACTATTCAGTTGTTGTAAATATATAACTTCATGAGAAATTTCAAAATTGATCTATAAACATAGTACTCACAAGTAAGAACACAAGGTACTCAAGGTAAATATATTTTTATTCTAGAGCAATAAGTAATATAAAATGAAATTATGAATGTTAGACTTCTCATATTCAAATTGTTTTGAAAATTGAAGACCTGAATCAGCATGTAAATTGTTTGATTGTCAACAAGCAAATCAGCACCTCCTAGTATTAAAAATTACAATTACACATATATTTTTGAAAGTTGTTATATAATTATGATTTTGGGCAATTTTATGCGTTTTTGCAGGAAATTTTCAGAATTTAGAATTTTAACAAATGATTCTTAGAAGAAATTAATAGTTTTCTTGCTGATAATGTGTGGTTGACCAATTCCTCAAATGCATAAAAACAAGAGTAATCAAATGTTTGAAGAGAATAATAATGAAATACTTACTTATCAATGAACTCTACAGTAACACCAAATGCTTCAGCCATATACTGCAGAGTCAAGGATCTGTATGATTCAAGCAATTGAGTGTATGCTAGGATCTTCATTTCCCTAACATAGTAACGATAATGTGCATTTAAGAAGTAATCTTGGCGTAATATCTCTTCTACTTTAGCTAATAAAAAAAAATATAAGTGAGACTGATGCCATCAAATTAAAATTGCGCTAAAGACAAAAACTAACCTAAGTTTGAGAAAAATTCAGCATACTGGCAGTTATAAAGTGAGAAAAGATAGTCCTTCACAAATGGTTCAGAATGGAGCACCTCCAGAATCTCCGAACCTTTAATAACCTAAAAGAGGAATACCAAACTTTGTAATATTTAAAAAAAATTAAGCTGAGTATTTTAATAAAAATTATTATGCCATCGATGATTTTCATAATACATTTTACTAACCTTATCTCTTAGCTGATTCCTAGGCAAACTTATTATAGAAGTATAAACAGCATATCTTACAAACTCTTTGTAGTCCATAAGCTCATAAGAAGTGAAGGTGCTAACTGTATCTAAGAACAAAGTAGCAGCTGTTTTGAAGTCTCTTACTGCCATACAGTAAGCCCCTTGATACACTTTCAATCTATTCCTTCTGTCCCAATCTCCACCTTCTTCAATTAAGCTATGAGAAAATAATAAGATAAAATGTAGTTAAAGATTGTACTTGCAATATTGATAAAATTAACAAAAATACCTCTTTGCCTTCTCAATATTTCTGGTAACCAACTCATGATCCATAAAAAACAATCCAATTCGTATCAAATGAAAGATTATATCCAGTCTCTGCCCTAGTGATACTGTCTTTTCATAAGTTTGCCTGAAAGCTGACACAGCATTTTCTTTGTCACCTATGCGGCTGAAGTATTCTGCCTTTTTTAAGTGCGCCTCCCTTACTTCCATTTCGCCCAAATTTTTCACAGCATCTTCGATTGCTTCGTCCAATTTTTTAATCTGTTCTGCATTTTTTGACTTCAAAGAGTTTAGTAGTTTTATATCCTTTTTCCAATTGGAATCTTGGCAAATTTGTTCATAGAAAGGTGCCATATCTTAAAAACATACCTATATATACTAAATTCGAAAAATTATACTTACTTACCATTTTCCTGAATAGCTTTCAAAAGTTCAGCTTTCACCTTATCTATATCCTTATAATCGGGAATTGTGAGCAGAAATTTATATCTTGCCAAGTCCAAATCAGGATTTTTTTCCAAACCTTGATCCTCCAGATTTTCTATAGGCATTTTGGAAGGTTTTTGTTTTTATTAACTTTTTAGTGAGTTCAAATGACTTGACAATCTTAATAAGCAGATCGTCACTACGATTGAGGTTACAAAAGCTACTTTTTCTGTGCATGATACACATAGAGTTAATTTCATTATCTTACGTGTAGTAAGATGTTTGAACAGAGCTTGGCTTGACAGTATTTTGAAATTTTTATTCACTTGTAATGTTTATTAAGGAATTTTGGGATGCAAGAAAAAATAAAACACCTTATTACTTGCTTCATTTATTATGGACAATTAAAAATGACTCTTAAAAATATTTTGGTATATTTAATTATTGATCCCTCTATATGAAAGTGTCATCGATTAAATCAAAAGGAAAAAAAAGTTAATAACACAAACAATTTTCTCATACTAAGATAATTTCCATTTTCTAGGATTCTCTCATTTGTTTAGTTGATTTAAATTAAACCTGAGCTATTTACAAATTGAGCAAATTCAATTAAAGCTAACGAATAAGCATTGTATACACAACATTGTGGAATTTACATCGAATACATTAGAGTTACAGCATAAGCTAGCAGAATATGATGAAATAATACAGCTAGTATTATATTTTCAGTAATATATTAGAAATGTAATGATGATGATCTTTCAATCTATGAAGATGAATTTTTTCATTTTAGGCCGTAGAATCAACATAAGTATTTCATAATATAATTCAATAAGTACATAACGATTTCACTTGATTATAACAAATCATCAAAGAGAATACATAAAACAATTTACTGGGGCGATATCAAATGAATAACACAAAGTTTTCAGTCTTTATTGAAATAGTTTTGAAATATAAATAATTTGAAGAATTGTTCGTATAGGTTACCATATTTTGAATGACATAATGAAATTATTACTCACATCCAGGTTGTTCAAGAACTTCTTATTATTTTTGAGAGAAAGGTATGTAACAAAATACTCGAAATTGAATGATTCGGTTAGGAGAAACTAGGTGCGATATAAACGAAAACTTATCAGACTTTTACAAGTTAACTACATAAGAAATTTGAATATCTCAGTTTATCCAACTTTCTAGAACGGAACAACTTCTGTCATTCTTATGAATAAGATAGTATGTTGAAGTCTAAGAGTCTTGTAGAATAGGCACATCTAAGAAAAGGCAGGCTGATATGAATTTTCTAATAACCAAATCCGTGCAAATTTTATTATACAATTCCTAAGTATATTAACACTTATTTTATTTCTAATTGACTTCGCATTCAGTTTTATGTGTTTGATTCACCTCGATTTACAGTTTTTCAATCGATGCGTAAAGACGATATTTCAGTGTTGATTTTATATCACTAATTTTATATCTTCTTTTTGTTTTATTTGAGTAAGTTTATCATTGTTATTTTCGAATCCTCACAAAATATAATTCGCCTTTCACATTCAATTTAAGTAAAAACTACTTGACTGCTCATTTTTCATAAAAGAAACAGATGGAATTCGAGGTTTTGTAATTCGATAGATACTATTATTGATGAATGTTTATGAGTTTTAACTCCTACAAAATTATAAATTACATAGGTATACATTGATCGCTCTTTCAGTCATTTTCTCTTTTAACTCAGTGAAAATAAATTATTTTTCACCAAAATTTCAATGTATCGTATTGAAAGTTTCTAAGCATGACTGTCTTTCATTGTACATTTTTCAGAATTAAGTATGATTCTATTTTAAAATAGCAACATCAAAAAATTTCCCAATCGTAGAAAAGCACTTTAGAAATGAAAACTTCTTAGCATTATGCATGCAAAATCTTGAGATATCACTTTGAGAAATCATTATACATTACGCTTATCATTAATTTTTGAGTCTCATATTTTATTTGAAAATAATCGAATATATTGAAAGTGAATCAGTTTTAAGTTGCACATAATGAAAGAGTATGTAAATCCAAAAGAATTCGCCTTATCAATATGTCGTGTATCTGTCAAATTATCAGTTTTTAGTGAAATGGATGATACCAGCTCAAACATTATTCAGTAACTGAGTTTCATAATCTCCTTCCTCTTTCTGTACTCTTATCAGAGAAAACAACGAAAATTTTACTTCTGAACTGATCGTGCTCACACTATCTTAATGATGATATAATGAATGAGTGTTTTCGCGTAAAAGAAATCCACTAGATGGCAAGACGTAGATATGAGGTCCAACTGCTACGTTATTGGTGAATTTTGACATATCTGTCAATTTCATGTCAAAAATAACCAATCACGCAGCAGTCGGACCTCACGCCTACTTATTGCCATCTAGCGGATTTTTCATACACGAAAACCCTCATTGGACGAATTTTATGCCCTCCTTTTATATTCTAAGGTCACGACCTAAAGAAGTTTTCACTTCATTAATATGATACAATGAAAAATCCCCTTTTTCGAAATAGTTTTTCGAGTTTCTACCAGTTCTTTGGGAATTGTAACAGCCCAGAACATTATGTGAGAATACCAAAAAAACAGTGAAACCGAAGCAAATGTTGTATTCTCATTCAAAGTATTCAAATAATAATTCAAAACATTCTTCAGTTTTTTGAAATCAATATAATTTTTTTAAAATCATTCCTGAAGAACATTGAAATTTATCTTTTGAAAATGGAAAAGATTTTACTTTCGAGGTACATTTTATACTGCATCCTTTTTGTATACCTATATTATACGTGTCAAAACTGTTAACGAATATTTGAATGTACGGTTTTTCGTATTCATATATCTTTATCAATTTATGTTCCGAACGAATCTCTGGGAGTAGTCACATTTATTAACCACATTTTAATTTCGTTCCGTTTGAGTGAAATTATGTCAATAGTGAATCCCGACGAGTTTATTTCACAAATTTTCATCAATTTCCACTCCGCGATCTTTGTTGCAATGCTGTTCTTCAAAAATGCTCTCTTGGTTGTGCATTCGACAGTAGTCTGTGTGAATGTCCGTAATTTGTGTTTCTTCCTCTTCAAGTTCTTCTTCTTCGCCTTCGAAAAAAGCCTCATCGGGTAGAATCTGATGTCACAGATTTATGGAGTCGCCATTCGATGATCCCTCTAAGGGCCAGTCGCTGTCTGTGGTAGAGACATCTGACGAGGAATTTGGAGATACGCTTTCCACCTGCAAGACATAAAAATTAGGGTATTTTTAACGTTTCCTTCATTTATATTATTCACATTCAGGTTGAAATGTTGCGTAAAATGGAGGGACGTAATATTTGTAATTCAATCCTTACACGAAATAAGCCATGAAACTTATGTTTATCAATGTATGAAGATCATAAAATATATCTAATGCACAATTCAATTCGTATTAATTCTTTTCAACTTGAATCTTTGTTGGAGTAGACAGAAAATATATGAGTTCACCTCTACGACTGCATGCTTGCTGAGGGGAGGTTTCGGTAATGGTCAGGCCACAGTAACCACGTGACCCTCTGGATCTGGAGACCAGCAGTTGTCTGAGAGCCAGCAACCTATTACAACTGTCACTAAACCAATGAGAAGAGCTAACATGATATACACTTCCGCTTTTCCTATAACAAAACATATAATAATAATTCATTATGTTGTGTAATATCATCAGAATGTTGACGAGTATCAACTTTCTGCACTATTGAACATTTATTAACATTTATGAATGTTTTCGTTTAAACACTGTTTGAATAATCCATATTTTTTACTTTATGAAATGCTGTAAACAGCTGAAGTTGAATGAGTTCACACGGGTCTGAGTAAAAGACATGGTTTTCTAATATTGAGTACTATAAGTAAATTCTACTTTCATACGCAATGTTGGCCAGTTTAGGTTGTTTATGGTTAAAGGTGTTAAAACTTGAAGCTGTGGAAGTTGTTCAGAAGACAACTGGAACGTCTAATGACGGAAATATTTCTGAAATATAGTCATGAGATGAAGAAGTAATGATAGAAATTTATGCGATGTTTGCGGTTTGAAGAAAACCCACAAAATGGAATTTGGCTGAAGGAGTAGTTCGAAGGAAAGGCGAGAGGTCTACAAAAACGCATGTATACCACGAAAGGATGCCACACTAAACAAAGATCCACCACCTATCAATTAGGGAGGTTACTTGATCTGTATTAAGGTATCTAAATACTGACGGTAGGAAATAGAGAAAAGAAAAGGATCAGAGTTACAGGCTACTTGTATAAATGGATAAATGGAACATGTAAAAGGGTATCTAATGAATTTAATTTACGTTTTTATGACAAGTATACGACAATTACTCCTCCCACAAAACACCAGTTTCATGAAGCTATAAAATAACTTTGCAATGAGTTTCCTGGAACAATATTGATGGCATATTTTAATTACCATTCATTTGAATAATTTCACTTCGTATA
The DNA here is from genome assembly GCA_030704895.1 of Henosepilachna vigintioctopunctata. Taxonomy (NCBI): domain Eukaryota; kingdom Metazoa; phylum Arthropoda; class Insecta; order Coleoptera; family Coccinellidae; genus Henosepilachna; species Henosepilachna vigintioctopunctata. Next base: position 1,564,220 of record JARQZJ010000091.1, read on the forward strand.
TCACCATGTCGTAGTGCATAGAATATCCTATTTTGTACTGTGATAGAGTAACCGTGGGTTATTAGCATACCGTGCATATATCAAATTATCAATATTCATTCACCCATAATAAAACGTGAACAAACGAGCGATCGTGAAACAAAACGCATTTTCACATAACGAGGCACACGGATCATTTCATGAAATAAATTAGTGGTGAGAATTTAGCTGATTCAATGAACACGGTGAAAGCATTGTTCAAAAAAAATCGATGATAACAAATGCAATCAGTAAGAGGCCATAATATAATTTGATGACTTCAATTTCCAATAAAAAATGTTTTTTATGGCAGGCACGGAATCTGCTATCGTTTGCCCCATCCTCGTCACAGAGTTTCATTATAATAAGATTGGCAAAAGCACAGAAAATTCGCATTTTCGTTATGATTAGTTGAACAATATTTACATTTTATAATGTTGATTTTTAAGTATATTTGAATCCAACCTACATTATTCTATATATTTTTTATGTGATGAGATATTTAAATAAAGTATATTATATTTCAATATAAGTACTTGACTTTTACATTTCATGTTCGTTCATTTCATCATTGGGTTCTATTCTGTTCGTATGATTCATTCGAAATATTTCTATCAATAGAGTTGGACAAATGAATTCCAATAGTTTACAATAATGCATAGAAGATTCCTTATTCTTCAATCATATGCTTATTGAAAATTATTCCATGCATTTGGAACAACGTTGAAAACTTATTTTACAGTGTTAAATTAACAACTAAAATCCAGACACTTCAATCAATTATTTTCCATTACTATAGTAGTTTCCATATCAGAACTGTACTGACATACAGTAGAGTCGTACTTGATTATTTGAAGATACTGTGAAAATATTTTCACCGTATTAATGTCACCGTGTTAATATTATCATCCGTAGTAATGTCTATAATCCAATTTTTTTGAATTAAATTAATTGGGAAATGATGAATTGGAAAATTGAGTTTCGTTCAAAGTTCAGAAGCGAAGAAATGTTTTTTCGTAATAAACTGAAGGTTTATTAGCATAATTAATACAAAGACGTGACTCCTACCAAGAAATGAGTGGAACAGTTTGAGGTAAGAAACGATTTTTGGTGAATTATGCGATGAAGTGGCACCAGAAGGTGTTGAGCCCCAATGTGTAATGTTCATGGGTTAACATAATATATCGTTGACTTTACATTTAGGTAGTCAGAAACAAGGATGTTGTCTATAAAACCAAGAGAGCCAGCTACCACTTCACTAAACTTCTTGCCGAAATCTGGATAACTCTATGATACTACAGAGCAAGAAGGAAAAAGGCGTTATAAGATCTGTTGATTTGAACTGCTCTGGAAATAATATTATATATCTTCATGACGATCTCTCGACGTGGAGACAGGAGCTTTTTGCTAAGGTGAGGAATACTCTTAAGGAAAAAAATTGGAAATATGCCTGGGTAAAAAATGGAAGAATTCTGGCCAAACAAACTGAATCATCGTCAGTAATTGCTATAAATAACGTAGAAGATCTAATTAAGATAAACTAAGTTTTTTATTCTTCTGTTTTCTGTTCAAATTTTTGTTTTGGTTCATTCAAATATTATAATTTCATGGCTTGTGTTGAATCTGATATTAAAATTTTTCATATAAATGTGCGATCACTGGGTTCAAATTTTGATTATTTCAGAGATTTTTTACTTGAAAATCATTGTGACATGTTGGGAGTTAGCGAGACTCATGTTCCATCTGCATCTTTGAATGTGGATGGATACAATTTTATAGGAAGGGATAGAGATAGGCGTGGCGGGGGTGTAGGTCTCTATTTATCAAATAATCTAGATTACCGAATTCTTAACACATCTCGCCATATCGAGGATCTATGGGTGAGCATAGAATTTGGAAGATTGAATTTTTCTGTTGGTGTTTTTTATAGGCCTCCAGATCTTAATTTCAACAGTTTTTTTGAGGAACGTGGCCAGTCAATGTGGCCAAGTTCTGATGAAGTAATTTTTTTAGGCGATCTCAATGCCGATTTATTGAAACCAAATGTTGTGTTCTCTCAGTTTTTGAATGATAGCCAGTTTATTCAGTTGATATAATCGCCAACTAGAAGAACAGATAAATCATCAACCCTTATTGATATTGCACTTATGAATGATGTACATTTCATTAAACGTTGTGGAGTTTTGAATTATCATGAATCAGATCATGATGTAATATATTGCCACGTCAACTTCCGCAAACAATCAGTACAATCAGTGACATTTCGAAATTTAAAAAAAATTTTTAAACATCTTTTTATTAGAAATGTAAATTAAAATGTGAAATACTTGAATGTTTGTTTCAGGGATATATCTGACAATTTTGCTCCCATGAAAACGACTGTGATGAGGAAGCCTGATGACGGATAATATTAAATTATTAATGAGATTGAGAGACGGCGCCAAATCGAAATATAAACGTACTAAACTTCAACATCATTTCGACTACTATAAATCTATAAGAAATTATATAACAACTGTGATTCGTAATGAGAAGAAGTCCTATCTGAGGCATACTTTCAAATCCAAGAATAAAAAGAAATTCTGGTCAGAGCTACGTAATTATGGAGTGATAAGAGGAAATATTTCGGAAATTATTCCCCACCGACTTCGAAATGCTGATGGAATTAATAAGTTCTTTGTTAATTCTGTGCCGAAAATTACCACTAATGATAATTCCTTGATCGTTTTTTTTTCAAACCATACGCATCCTAATACCGTAGAAAACAATTTCGCTTTCAGCTTGGTTAACCTCGATGAACTATAGATGCAATTCTAAAAATCAGAACTAGCGCTGCTGGTTTAGATGGAAAAAATGTTGAAATGTTGAACTTCTGTTTACCATCATTGGTGAATCATTTTTTGAATATTATTAATTCATGTTTATCAGAAAACTATTTTCCAGAAGAATGGAAGACTGCTGTGGTAATACCATTGCCCAAAAATGACAATATTGAAGGCTACAAAGACTTGCGTCCTATTAGTCTCCTTCCTACTTTATCAAAGGTGTTGGAGTATATCATGAACAAACAAATTAGGAACTATTTATAATATTATATATTATATAATCGAAAATTCATCTCAAAATCCTCCAGAAGAGAAAACTCAGTCTGCAGTTTCATTCGAACGATCGCTGTGAATGTCCAGTCAAACAATGTTGCCGGCGATAAGAAATTTTTACTAAAAAGTCATTAAAATGGATATTTAACCTCCAAGTAATGTATACATTTTCTGACATTCCAGGTTTTAACGTGAAAATCTGTCAACGCTATGAAACAATCGCATGCGAGTGGCAACGAAGGTTTTACAATTTGAAGTGTGAAATGAATGAAGAAAGATTTTCTGATAGAAGCGAAATGAATTTGAAGATTGAATCGGACGGGCTGGTGGCGATCGCCTCTGCTCGGAAGTGTTCGTTTTAGGTTGGAATTCTCTGAATTATTGGATGAACTCAACAGATATCGAAAACTACATTAATAATTAATGATATAATAATAATAATGATATAATTATTATAAGGATTATCATATTCTTTATTTCTCACATAGATTTTGATTAATAAAAGTGATTCAAAACGAATATTTGGACGGAACGAAAATCAAAGTTCATTTAACAATCGATTTAATTTTTTCGAATGTAATGTTTTCGAATTATCATTTTGAAGTGATTTGGTAAGGTTTTCGAAATTGAAATTTCGTCTGAAGAAAACAAAAAGATATTCCTGTAGAAAAAAAATTAGGAAAGTATTGTAAGGAAGAAAATATACAATTGTCTCTTACGATTAACGACAAAATAATCTCATATTAAAATTTTTTCAATTAACTAAATTAAGTGCTAAAATTTAAAAACAATGAAAACTCGGAAGCTCATAAAACGAGATTCATTAGAAAGTTAATTTATTATAATTACAAATATATCATCATGTAGTCAAAATATATCCATTAAAATAATTTCATTACTGAATTATAGTTAACATTATCCATAAGTTACAAAAATAAAGTTTATCTTAGATTAGTTATCTTAAGTTTATTTAGAGTTCAAAAAATTTATTTATTTAATTTTTTGGTAATAGAATGTTTGATATTTATTTAAAATATTATTGCTACTTGTACTAATAAACAAAATCAAAATTGTATTATATCATATACCGTAATCATTGAGGACTTTTTTTTCTCTTACAATTTTTCGAAAAAATTTGACAAATATGAACAACCAGCAATACTAAATTCATCTTAAAATCGCCAAGAGAAAAGGCAGTCTTCAGTTTCATTTCAACGATCGCTAATAAACGTTCAATCGAAAAATGTTGCCAGCGATAAGAAATTTTCACTCAAAAGTCATTAAAAATAGATATTTTACGAAATTTTATTTTTATTTTAAACGAAAGATTTTCTGATAGAACTGAAATATTTGAATTTGAAGATTGAATCTGGCGGCTGGAAGCGATCGGCTCTGCTCGATTGTATTCGTTTAAGGTTAGAATTGTCTGAATTCTTGAATAAATCAGAGGAATTATATTTTATATTTTTCACAAATATTTTGATCATTTAAAGTGATATGAGAAATTACTCCGGTAGGAATAAAAATATTCAAAGTTAATTTAACGACTGCAAAGATTTCATATTAAAAGGATTCAATTTTTCCGAATGTAATGTTCATTTTTCTCGCATTATACAAGATGTTTTTGAAAACTGCTTACGGACCATGCTTAGTTGAACGGGATTTGTATCGCCTGCAAAAGGTTCAAAATAACAGTATACGCTTCATTCACGGACTTTGAGAAAGTTTGACTACGTAAGTTCAAGATTGAAAAATATGGGTTGGTTAAACATGAAAAAAAAAGAATACGTTCGCAACTAGCGTGTTTGGTCCACTCAGTATTATTGTGCGGAACACCTCATTATTTACGCAAAAAAATTCAACTTGCGAATCAAAGGCATGATATCAACATTCCGCAAAATTTGATCTCAGCACCTCGTACTAGTAGTAGTAATAGTACTAGTGCTTCAGAGAGCATTCTCTTACATAGGTTTCAAGGTTTAAAATTCTGTGTTCACTTTTAAGGGAAATTCGAGATTATCTATTTTCAAACGAGAACTGTCTCGCTGGTTCCTAAAACAACAAGTATAATTTGCTCAGTGGGTTTCAATAGGAAGTTATTTTTGTACTGTTTTGCTATATATATTTTTTGTACTATATAGTTTTGTACTATATTCATTTGTTTTTGTATGGTGTTCAGTGCCTGGGAAGTTTTAACCGGAGTTAAATGAGCAGAACCTGGAAAAATCTTAATTTTTTCAGCTTCTTGGATTTCGCTACTTTTGATAATGTTTAACTGTATTGTTATCTTGTATTTTTTCAGAATAAAGTTGTTATTATTATTATACTCGACAAATGAAAACATTAAATAAGTCCTAGTCTAGTCAATATGTTAAGTTATTAGAAGTATCATTTGAAGGTCCAAGACAAAAATGAATCTCAAGACGAGGGATGTTTTGATAATGACCATTTCGAAAAAACATTACATGTCGTATATTTCTCGGTTTCCCAAAAAATGGAACAGCTCCATCAAAAACTCAAGTAGAATATAATAGATCTGCTTAAATAAAAGGAGTAAACCATTTTCGAAATTCAGAAAATGAATCTATTCACAAAAATGAAATAACAAGATTATTGCTATGTTGAGTACAAGGCAGTTACTAATAGAATCAACCATATAGAAGTCCTAATTGCCTAAATGATATAGGTCAATTTGACAACAAAGTGCTTATGACAACTCCAAAAGAGAAACTCTAAAGAGAAGGATAAGTATTGTTCAGAAATTGCTATCAATAAAATGGGAAAATTATTCAATGTTGATGGCAACGACGAAATGAAAACACTTTTCTCAACAGATATTAGGTACCAGATCGAATGAAAAGTGCAGCCTCTTGAGAAGATGAAGAGAACTAGTTTCTTGAATAATTTCATCAACTTTATGGAGAAATCTTTGTCAATCATCATTGTCAACTAATGAAACGTTGTTAAAGGAAATGCGGAATTACCAGCAAAAGAAAATAAACCCAATGGAGTCATATTGATTCAACGGAAATTGGGCGCTATGTGAATGGTATTTAAAAATTGGATCGCATATTCTAAATGTCTGGGAGCATATCCCATAAGCAACAAGCTTGACAAAAATATGTGAAAATTTCCCGCAGACCATCCGCAAAAAAATCGGAACCTCATGACAAATTCAACAAGTTGAAGGGGGAGATTGCCATAATTTATTTTTATGGTCTCGCTTTCGTGGACATGGGTATAATAGCACACGGCCAGGGAGCGCGAAAAACGGAAAACAATATCGGAAAATTCAATAAAACAGGTGCACACACGTTCGTTCGTTTTAGTTTGCGAACGTGGAGAATACACGAGGAGAATCGTCTTCATTTATTGATACGTTTTCGATATCACGTACTCGGGTAGGTTTCAAATGGATTTTCTTGGATTGTTCAGTAATTTTTCCTCTTTCAGATCGAGAAATACTTCCACAATTGGCAAGAATTATTTAGAAATGAAAAGTTGTCTATATTTTTCAAAAGAAAATATAGACTTTTGAAAATCCTTGTCATGAAATTTAACACGCCATGTGTCGTTTGAGTTGATCACAGAACACAAAAATTGAAAAACGTCTATGAAAAAACTTAAAATATTTGAATAACCTGCAATATAGAATATGATGAACTCTATTCATCTAATTCATTTTTTGCAGACATTTTTTTGTGAAATTTCTGTTTTCACTACAATTATTTTCAAATAAAACTTTGACGTAGAAAAAAATCTATTTCAATTGAGTTCTGTGTCTACAGTAAGGGTTCCCATAATTCTTGCAGAACTTCAGCCATAAGCGTTTGATAAAATATATTTCATATATAATTTATTATTTCATCATTATATAAAATTTATTTTATAAAATAAATTTTATTGATAATAAAATATTGATTAGTTAATATGAAAAAAGTATTGCAGAATATCTAGTTTAGTTTTCACCTACACATTTGTTAAGAAATATAAGACATAAACATACTATGATATAAAACAAAAGAAATAGTTGAATATATTTAAAAAAAAAAACATATTGTTTTGATTTTAGTCCACCAAAAATTTCGATAATATTAAATCACCGCGCTCATGGAAATCTTTGAGAACCCCAGCTCTACTATATATTGAACGTTGGGTTAACAAAAGTTTGCATTAGTTGATTAATACTAGCTTAGTATTGAAATACGTATTTCTTTAACGTATAGGTCATATCCTGCCTTGGAATCTCATAAAGTTTGTTAAGTATATCTAAAGGTATCAAAATATTTTCGGAATGAGCAAAATATATAAGTCCTAATTATCAACTCCCCTCAAAAATCATAGGGATGCATAAAATATTGAAACATGGTAGGTGGTATCATTAGAATTGTTTATATATTTTCAAATTGTTGATACTCTCTATACAATTTTACTTTCAACTCTATATCTTGGGTATTAACTTTTTTCAGGTACAACTTGGATAAATACTATGGAAAATATAATTTAATATAACGCCGGTCTCCGTAGCTTAGTCGGTAGAACTCCCGACTATGGTGCGGTAGAACTCGGGTTCGAGCCCCGCTGAAGGCATGGGTGTTTGTGTTTGTCTATGATTTGAATAGTTTGAATAATAACATATGCTGGGTAATGTACATCGATTACAAGCCCAATGGCCGTTCGGAACCGGCGTTAAACTGTAGGTCCACTGAATTAAAAAAATAATTTAATATAACTAGTTTGTTTCATACTTATGCAATAAATACTTATTCACAAAGAATGAAAGAAGGTACATTTTTATTGTTTAACTGATGCTATTATTAGGTTGAGTTACACATTTTAAAACTCTTGATAATGAATTCAAATCTTAAAATGTGTGACGAGTATGAAATATTTCTATTGAAATCAAGCAAATAACTCAGTTCATTTTATTGCAAGAGTTTCATCAAAGTATATTCGAGAAATGAACCGATATTTCTCAATTTTATGATTTTGAAAGTTAGCTTGTTCCTAACCTAAGTAAACTAGCATAGTAATCTTAGCATAGACGTAAAATTGAAAGCATTCAATCCTTTAATAAACTTCGAAATCTTGTATAGCACAGCTTTGTTCAGTATATCACAGAATAGTAATTAGATATAGTGAACTGTTAGTATTCTGACAAAAGAAATGATTTCAGTGACGGTAAGCAGTAGTCTTTATTTCCATTCAGTTCTTATGATCTCAGATATAGTATAATAATAGTGATAGCTTTTCTTTATTTATTGTAAACGTAATGTGATTTGACGTAGTATTTATAGTAACGTGCTTCCCTTGAAATTCCTACTCATATCAAACATGTGATAAATTTCCTGAATAAGTTTTGTTGCAAATTTATTTTTGCTGGTTCGCACGATATGGCACCACCGTACCAAACTGCTTTCAAGTCACGTTCACCCTTGTCTTGTCTAAGGTGAGAATGGAACCTATAAAACTCAGAGAAAGGAAGATCCCAGTAGACCTCATGTCATTTCCCAAATCCCTCGATGACGTTTGTCAACGACGTGTCACGTGACGCACGACAATCGGCCACTTCCGCCGTTGGATTTCCAATTGGGTGACTTTGCCTGAGGACATACGATTGATTGAGGGTTTAATGGGATACTGTACGGAAATTGAACAGAATTTATTGCATGGCTTGCTCTATACGCCATCGGTAAATTACCAGACAACAATTGAAACGTTCATATAAACATGTAAATGATTGATTCAGCTAAATGATCATCCTCATGAAACATAACTCCCATTATCAAATAAGTTCCAAGAAAATATCCATTACAACCAATATTCACTTTATCAATTTAGGAAGATGTCCAGTATCTTTTTCATGAAAAATTGCAACGTATAATAATATTCAGAAGGGTAAATTCTCCGAAATGTTCTTGAAGACGCAATCGCAGTTCTGCAAAATATTTATTAACCGTGCACATAATATTCTATCTGTGCCTACTCAATTTCTTCTTTTATTCAGAGTAAATTATCAATCTTAGTATTTCCTCTAATCGTCATTCTCGTACGTGAAAAGAACAATCATTTCTACACACTTCAGGATATATGCAAGCAGTCCACAATGTCATTGTGGACTGCTTGCATGGACAATGTCAGTGGCTTCATCATCAACATCTGATGAAGCCACTGTGTTGGCGAAACGATATTGTCACGTTTTAAATTAATTATAGTGAAAATCAGAAAACTACTTAGTTGAATTACGTAGTTTGAATTACCATTGTATTCTCAGTCATTCCAAAAACTCTTGCTTCACGTTTTCTATTTCGAAAATGGTAATTGAAACGAAATGTCTTTGATTAATCTGAAAACCCGGTATTGTGGAAAACTTTATGAGTGTCAGCCTATCTCTTTGCGGTCTTTTTTAACATCCTTATAACTGATGAAACTACTTGATTTAAATAAATAATCTTCTGCTATATCAATCTCACAGATGCACACAAGAACTTATATTTCGGGGCTTTCTATGAATATTAGTTCATCTTGCAAGGGCATTCTGTGCTTGTGCCAAAGTTGGACCTACAGTTTTACGTCGAATCAGAACAGATCAGAACATTGTGGAGATCGAACCCACCAGAACCAGTGGGCTCTGGTGGGTTCTGAGCCTACAAATATAATATCAAATGGGGTACGTTACATTTGACACAACGGCACTTTAGCTATTTGCAAATAGCAAACTTTTCAATACATCCAAACTTTATCTCCACGTTTAACATTTTATCTTATGCCGTAACCTAAAATATGATCAACGTTTCTTACTTAAGGCTGTCTAACTTAACCCCAATTCATATAAACATTTGGATACCTACATAAACATTTAAAACATAGATAGCTTTGAAAAGAAAGGATTGTCAATGACCTACAAACCAACCTCACAAATAACATTGTGTTTATTGAACGACACAAAATACTCAGAGATAATGTGAAGCTTAAAACGTCTCTCAGCTTTTATCAATAGAAGTGTTTCCACATAACGCGTTACTCCCGGGAACATAAACTATTTAAGAGATATTAATTTCTGGAAACATAATACTTACATTGTATTCTATTATGAGCTTTTGTGGCATAGGCACTAAAACTATCGTTGAATTGCTCAGCAGCAATCAAATTTTCCTGCTATGAATTAAATATCTTGCGCTGTTTTTATGAGGATGTAAAGTATGAAGCATCCAGACATATAGACCAATTTCCGCTCTTATAACATTTTCTGTTTGTTCCTTTTTGAGTGATATGCTGGAAATTTTGGTTTATAGCTGACAAAATGATTTTCTGTGAGAATTTCCGAACTATCACGGGAAATCTTTACGACATCAGACCGTAGGTTTACACTAGCGTTGATTAATTTTAGAATGGAAATGGATTTAGTGCTCTATGAATATTACAATATAAGAGGAATATACGACTTTTATTTGAAAAGGTTTTTGGACTTTTTTATATTATGTTGGTACACGTTGTGAGAATATATTCCACAATAAATGGACGATGAATCAACTTTGTGATAGTTCATAATTAAATGAGAGATAATAAGATATACTTGTCTAAAAATCACTAACTGAACAATTCTTTATTCGACTAGTTTCTCCTTTTAAGGCATTATCAAAAATTATCGGCATTGTCATTATCATTCTTGATAATGACGTAAAAGGCGAAACTAGTCGAATAAAGAATTGTTCAATAGGTGATTTTTAGACAAGTAGATGTTATGACATCTCATTTAAATAAATTCCACATTTCAAGCTTTTTTGTTCTCTGTGGAAATAATATAGAAGTGCGGCATGACAATGGAAATAATGAAAAAATTGGAAATATTGAAATCATTTGCACAGAGCACTCTATAAAATTTTTTATGATCCTTTATAACTCTTCGAAAAATTATAGTAACATTTTGAGGACAATGCTCGATCTAGAGGTTCTGATGCATCAACGACTGATTGAAATCTTGTAGAAGAGAAAAAATCGTTATAGCAAAATATCGAGCCATCATTAAAGAAGAGAATCGAAACATTGTTGACATGTGAGTTATCTTGAGCGATGGTTTCAACGGATTTTGAGTAATATACGTGATTTTATGATAAGATGATTCAAGTCACATTTTCTCAAAAGTGTAATGAAACGTAACGGCTTAAGATGATGACATAAAGGCCAATCCTGCCATTTGAAATTGTAAGATTAATCAGGAGAAAAAACTTGGAGTTTTTATAAGCACTTTTCATTAACAGAACACTACAACAATATTCAATCTCAATATTTTTTGTTTCTAAAACTGCTTACATCCATATGAGAACATTGGATTGTTACTGTTGAGAGATGGAGAGGAATTCGATGGAAAATCCCAAAAATCCGCCACAAAAAGCTCAATAAAAATCCTTTGAAAATTGATGAATACGAAGAATCAAATGTATCATATTCAACTGAGAGTAATCATTTCAAATAGGACAAAATATATATTCAGAATGAACGAACATAATTTCATTTTTAAAACAACCTTATATATCGTTATTTATCCTTCACTCTATGGTTTATTTGTTGAGAATGAAGTGGAAGCACTTACTTTTTCTAATAAACTCTCATCGTTAAAAACATCGTTCTAGTATCTGTACTAAAAATAGTGGAATCTCTCTGTTCAAGCACTTTTCCAAATGGCCTCGATACCATTTTATTATCACAGAATTCTTTATATATATTCGAACATAAAGAGTATTATCACATTTTGATGTTCATCTATATGATTAGACTGGAATACGGTGTATGAATTATGAGAATATTATAAAAACATTAGACACGAAAGCACCATGAATGACAAATGAATTGTTAGAGGCGGATAATGATTTCATTATTCATTGAATCTCAGCAATGGTATTTACTTGTCAAGTCAAATCCATTATTCATTGTTTCAGAGACCTATGGAAGTAGAATAGGCTTAATATTGTCAACGTTTTGCGTAACTAACAATGACCGGCTATCCCTAATCATAGCTGGTTTTCGCCATCTCAAGTGCTCTAAGAGTGATTATATTGAATTATATACCATCAGTGGTGATCATTCAATACCGATTACATCTGAATGCGCCCATTGAAACATTCTTTTACGTTCCATTAATTAGAGTTTTCAAATAAAACTCGGGTTCACATTGAAACACGGATGATTTTCTAAGAGTTTTTCAGGTTGGCGGCACTGGTTGGTAATGGCATCCAAACGTCATCTCTCAAAGTGAAAAGTTTTCAGTATACTCTGCCATTTCATCGTGGAAAGACTTACAAACGAGCAACGATTGCAAAGTGTTGAAATTTACTATCAAAATTCGTGCTCTGTGAAAAATGTCTATCGTTTGTTACGACTATATTATGGTCGTCATAATCGAGCAGGTGAATCAACAACTGTTATCACCTGTACTGTTATCACCAATATTCCCACCAAGTTTACTTTGTTAGACATTAAACCATTGTCTTGCATGCGTACAGTGCGTACTGAAGAGAATATTGCAGCCGTAGCGTACAGTGTTAATGAGGATCGTGAAATTTCAATTCATCGCCGTTCTCAGCAATTGGGCATGTGTTACTCAACCACATGGAACATTTTACGTGCTGATTTGGGTTTAAAACGCCTAAGAAATTCAACTTCTGCAAGAATTGAAGCCGAATGACCTACCACAACGTCTAATTTTTGGTGAATGGGCCTTAGAACAGCTTTATGAAAATCCGCTGTTTCATCGAAAAATTGTGTTCAGGAGTGTTGTCGCAAAAAAAATTGTCGCATCTGGAGTGATGAACAGTAATATGCCATACAAGAATTACCGATGCATCCCGAAAAAACGACAATTTGATGTGGTTTATGGACTGGTGGGGTCATCGGTCCATTTTTCTTCAAAGACGACCGTGGAAGAAACGTAAACGTTACCGTCATCGGCGAACGATATCGAGCCATGATACACAACTTTTTTTTGCCCCAGTTGGCCGAGTTGAACTTGGTTGACATGTGGTTTCATCAAGACGGTGCCACATTCCACACAGCTCATGAAACAATGGACATGTTGAAGGATGAATTTGGTGAGCAGCTTATCTCTCGAAATGGCCCTGTGAATTGGCCGCCAAGATCATGCGATTTGACGCCTCTGGATTTCTTGTGGGGTTATGTATGTTCATGGGGGTAAGTCGTTAGTGTATGTGGAAAAGCCGATAACATAACTTACATGATAACATAACACGCGTAATTCGTGGAATACATGCCGATATGCTCTAAAAAGTGACGCAAAATTGGACCTTCCGAATGGACCATTTGATACGGAGCCGCGGATAACATTTACATGAAGTTATCCTTGAAATGTAAATGGCAAAGTTATCCATTTCATTAAAAATTCTGAATATATGATGCAAATTGAGTGTTTTATTGAATAAAAATGTAAAACTACGCTTAAAACATCCAAAATTACTTGGTATATTGAATATTGATTGAAAATTACGAAATCAAGAAGATTGATACCTAAACTCGAATATGCTGATGAAATGTATGTTCATAAGGATGCAAAGTAGTTCATAAAATATATTATATCTATTTCTATGATTCTTTGTCTCTTCTAGTAACATATACGGTTTGTTAAGTTGGTATAACTCCTGTGAAAAATATGACATGAAGTGAAGGGAAAATAAGAAACAGAGTGAATGAGAGTGTAATGTATAAACTAATTAGGTACAGATTTATTCCACTTTCATTGTGTATCACGCACGTTGATAAGTAATAATACACAGTATTTGTGAATATTTTCATACTTTTCAATCTATCGAAATGTAACATAGGGTGAAATGAATGACAATAAACTGAAAATAGTTCAAGTTGAATATCTCATTGAGAAATACATTTTCTGCAAATTGAATTGAATGTCAACAGATTGAAAACGATTCGGATACGTGTACGCGAAGAAGTTGACTCCGCAATCTCGGAACATTGAATGAAATCGATAAGCTTGTAGCTTTTACATTTCTGTGAATGCCAGAGATTGAATGTTAGAGAAGTGAGTAGGCAAAGAAAATATTTTCTAGGTATGTATTGTATAACGTGGGGTTGTATAGAAGGATGCTTTTTGAAATGGTTTACGATGCTATAACAATTCTTCTACATCGGGGGTGGTCAACTTGATTAGACGTGAAATCTACTGTTTACTAACAAAATCCTGTGCGATCTACCAAGTACATACTTCTTGAAATCTTCAATGAAACAGCATAGTTTAGTACAATATCATGTATTTTTTATTGACCAGTCTAAGTAGTTTCTTTTCTTATTACATGTGAGATCGTTTCCTTAAATTTACTCAACATTAAATGGGTCCTATATATTAGCGTGAGCGTTGCGCCTGAGCATTTTCCACTAGTTTAGCATAATCTGGTTTGTAGTAGAAAATTGCCAACTTTAAAGAATCCAATGTATGAGCATCTGTCAAGCGAGAACGGTGTTTATTTTTTGTTTGTTTTAAGTACGAAAATGCTGACTTACATAAATCTCTTGAACCAAAACACGAATGAAGTTGTTCAACACATTTTTTCAAATTTGGATATTTTCCTTTGAAAACCAAAAGCCCAGAAATCTTGACTTGCGGGTGACCTTGCTTTTAGAGATATGTCGCAGCACAGAGTAATATTTTCGTTTTGTAACATCAATTGCTCCATTTGAAATGTATCTGCAAATTTTGTAGCCAATTCATAGATATCACTATGATCAATGGCATCATGAAACGGATAATTATGAGTTGAACCAACTTCTCAATTTTTCTGAAATCCCTAGAGAGAATTTCGAAGTCTGCCATCACTGCCCTACTTTCTGTCGTGTACCTCTCGGAAAACAAATCAGTTTACAAAGTGTTAAAATTTTTTCTTTTCTATGTCAACTATCATATATTCTGTTCGACTTTGAAATGCTGCAATAGAACTCATAATTTCTTTTAATGTTTTATTTTTGCGTCGAAGATTCAATGTACTCAGTTTTCCAGTGAAATCGGCCAAGAAAGCTAAATCACATTGCCAGTCTAAATCACGCAATTGCCTACAATCATCTCCCATATCATCAAGAAATTTTATAATTGTTTCAAATAGATCTTTGAATCTTTGCAAAAACTTGCTTCGGCTCAACCACCTTACGTCAGTGTGCAATGGCTATTCTGCTTCCTTATCATCTAATTGTTCATTACAGAGCCCCTTTTGGAGGGATTTTCCTTTTATGGAATTTTCAATTTTGAAAGAAATATCCATGACATGTTTCGTGTTTAATATTTTACTAGCTAGTACTTGTTGATGAGTTATGCAGTGGTAGCTAATGAAGTCTGGAAAATCTTCGTCTTTGTGACAAAGAGCAACGAAACCATTATGAGTATCTATCATTGCAGGAGCTCCATCAGTTCTCATTTATAAGAGTTTATACAAGCGTAGCTTAATATGGCAAATATATGCTTTGAATTCCGTGAAAATATCAAGGCCAAGAGTTGTTCCTTTTAAGGAAATCATATTTAGCAGTTCTTCTTTGGCCGAGAAATCTTCAAGACCATCCGAATAAAAAGAAGTGACTCTGCAATATCAGTGATATCTGTTGACTCGTCAAATTGAAGCGAAAAAGAAACGCATAGGACGTTATCTTTTTGTAGTTGTTCGTTTAAGTTTTTATTTATTATCAGTATTTCGAGATTGACACTTGACACATCGCAACCCACACGCTTCCCGCTTATTGGTCATTGCGTGCCGAAAACAAAACACTATACTGCGTAGAATAGAAGATAAATACCGTGACGGAACAGCGATTGAAAATGATACAAGATGATGTATCATTTCAGTAGTTGATTACGTTGCGCAGTCTGGTCTAATTATTTATATTTTTTGCCTGGCCACGATCGACTGGACTAACAAACCGGTTGGCCTCCCCTGTTCTACATCAAGCTATTTCTAGTTATAAATTATTTTCAATAGAACCTTTTTTACCGGTCTCACATTATGTATTAATGATTTACTCGTTTATATCATTGTAGTATCCATGAAACAAACTAATACTGTAAGTTTTCATTTTATTTTTCGATTAGTTCCAACTGGACTGAATGTTTGTTTCATTCGTATTGTCATTTTTCATAATGGCATCTCCAGTTTCATTTTGAATTTTCCTTGATTGAAATGAATATTTTCCCCTTTAAATTCACCAGAACAACACGATACTATTGATTCAATCAAGCACGGTTAAACGTTATGTGTAGTATTAAAATTTGATACGATGTTATTAAGAAATTATTTTCTATTTCTATAGTTTTATTTTATCAGTTATATTTTAGGTGTAGTAGCTACCATGTGCTAAGGAATTGATGATTATCGTTTTTAGAGGCGTTGTGCAGAATTGAATAAACCTGTGAAATGATGGAAACAATTGCTATAAATCAGGTAGCAAGCTGACGTTACATGACGTCTTATTAGAGTCAATTTTCGGTCAATATCGGTCAGAGACGTCATTCGACCGTTGAATGACGTCATTTTAACGTCAAATAACTGATGTTCATATGATGATAGCAGATGACGTTAGCATCAAGTACTATTTTCGTCAATTTATGATTTCATTTTTCAAGAAACGACATTTTCTATTTCTAAATACCTAAAAGCGTAATTAAATGACGTCTTTTGAACACTTCAAAATGACGTCTTGAGGCTGTGACATTTCGTTGTCACTCCTAACATATTTAAACCAATATATGAGGTCATATTACTGTCAGCTTGCTACCTGGGAAAGCTTCTTCCGCATGAATAAATAGCAACCTTCCATCTTTATGCGTAATTGGTCTATAGATACCCATTTAAATCAAACTTTCTTTTAAATTGAGTATGACTTCAGTGTATCAAGAGTAATACTTTGAGCCAAAGAGTTCAGTGACACATGACTTGAGTGATGAGTAATTAACACTTCCGAAACGTAGTGTAAACTATACAATTGCATATTATTCTGAATCTCATAACCACCAATTCATTACGCTTTTATAGAATTGTTTCTTTTTTTCAATATTTTCTCCAAGCATTCTTATATTTCATCAAATTCATCAAAAATATAATTGAAATTTTCGAGAGTGTTTTTTCGTTTTCACGTTAAATTCTCTCATTTCATATGATTGGCCATTCTATAGTCATACATAAGTTTATGTTGAAAATAATACGGTATATAATTTTTTCCATATATAATAGTACTCAATTCCAGTTGATTTATCGTATAATTGCTAAAATATATACTATCGTTTCCTAAATTTTACTAAGAACTTCCTGGAAATCATAAACAAGTATTGAAATACTTGGAATCTTTAAATTTAATCCTACTCTGTTGGTATGCTATTGTTCAAAATTGAAAAATACCACGAATTTTCTAGGGCACATTCTCGGCAATAGAATTTTATCATGTGAAATCTGGGCTTTTCCCGCGTAGTCGAAAATTGCCCCGCCTTTTCCACTCAATATGAGCTAAAATCGAATCTCAGTATACATCCCTCGGGTCATTAGCCACGGCAAAGTTCCACAGAAAAGAATACGTTCACGAGCCATCGACTTCCACGATAATCTGGCGCCGTTTTTCGCTCCGTCGCTCGCCTGGACCTTCAAGTGAGGCGGCGGAAAACCTGTTGAGCTTTCCCCGCCGCTGTCGGCCGTAGTATCGCTTCGTTTTGGTTGTCTGGGTCATAGACCGCTCGGCGTGACGCGTTTCGACTCAATTAATGCGAGGCACATGCCCCAGTTAACGTTTTCTGTGTTGAGAATATATCAGAAGTGGGATAAGAAAGTTAGAATATGGAAATCTCTTATATGGAGTGATCATTTCAAAATGCAGTAGAATATTGAATATCGATACCTGTAGACTATAACGTCATTGAGTTTATGTCACATTATTTTATCATTATTCATATGTATCAGTGTATGAATAAATTGAGTTGTTATATTATCTATATATTTCTTTCTTAAATACGAGAATGGAATATGTATTATAATATTCATCCGTGATATTTATTCAAAGTTTTTTTTATAATCTTTTGATATATATATATATATTTTTTGAACATCATAGATAATTTCGTATATATCATAGGGATTTCGATGAATCGAAATTTGTTTTTCCACAATTCCGATCGTTTTAGCCGCTTTGCTTCACGCAAACGTTGGATAATTACTTGTAGTGTTTCTCATTAACCGTATGGCAAACAGGCAAAAACTCATGGTGCACCACGCCGTTGTGATCAAAGAAATCAGTGAGCAAAACCTTCACATTTGATCGAACTTGGCGTGCTTTTTCGCGCCAAGTTCAATCACGAATCTGGATCGTTGTTGACATCATTCAACAACTCCTGAGTGATACTGATGCGTCGTTAATTTTGCCCAGAATTAAGCAATTTCAGAACAAACTTTGCTGCCACGCGTTGTATGCCCAAAACATACGAGAAATATGCATAGCATGAGCCGATTGATATGCCAACATCCTCTACCACTTTCTAATAGTAATTCGACGATTTACCGAAACCATTTTCTTCACTGTTTCGACGGTTTCTTCGCTTGTTGACGTGGTTGCAACTGCAGGACGCTCATTGTCATCAACATATTCTCTGCCTTCTGTAAAGCGCTTGTACCACTTAAAGGGTGTTTTTTTAGAGGTATTTAACTTTGAGTTGGTGTAACTGTTTAGGATGGCGACCAATTTAACAGCTGAGAAGTGATTTATTCTCAGTTTGGTTTGACAATTCATTATGAATAGACTCACGCCTGAACAACGCTTGCAAATAGTGTCGAATGGGCCCAAAACGAGATTGCTGTTGTGCCCGATTTTCATAATCGAATTTTGTTCAGCGATGAAGCGCACTTCTGGTTGAATGGCTACGTCAACAAACAAAACTGACGCATTTGGAGTGAAGATAATCCTCAAGTGTAAGTCGAAACACCGTTACATAAAGAAAAACTGACTGTTTGGTGCGCTTTATGGTCTGGTGGAATAATTGGTCCGTACTTCTTCAAAAACGAAAATGGCAATTGGAAAATTGCCAATAGTGCAATTTTATTTCGAAAATAACGGTTCTGTGCGGAATACGTATCGCGCACTACGTCCATTTTATCGTCGACAAAATTGTCCATCAGAGCAGTTGATTCGATTAACCATGGAATGTTTTCGCATCAAGTTTAATTTTATTAATAACTCGCATCCCCTGAGACGCAGACGCCGTACGGTGCGTACAGAAGAAGCTATTGCTACTGTAGAGCGTAGCATTGAGGAAGACCCGAATGAGTCCATCCGCCATCGAGCACAGGAATTGGATCTGTGTCCATCCACTTTATGAAAGATTTTGCGGAAGAATCTTGGTTTGCGTGCTTAAAAAATCCAACTCGTGCAAGAATTGAAGCCAAACGACCATCAATCAAGGCGTAGATTCGTCGAATGGGCCCAAAACGAGATTGCCGTTGTTCCTGATTTTCATAAGCGAATTTTGTTGAGCGATGAAGCGCCTTCTTGTTGAATGACTTCGTCAACAAACAAAACTGCCGCATTTGGAATGAAGATAATTCTCAAGTGTATGTCATAACACCGTTACATCCAGAAAAACTGACTGTTTGGTGAGCTTTATGGGCTGGTGTAATCATTGGTCCGTACTTCTTCGAAAACGATGATGGCCAGAAAGTTGGAGTCAATGGTGATCGGTATAGAGTCATGATTACTAACTTTTTCATTCCTGAATTGAACAACCATGATGTCCAGGAGCTGTGGTTTCAACAAGGCGGCGCAACATGTCACACAGCTCGTGCCACAATCGATTTATTGAAAGACAAGTTTGGTGACCGCCTAATTTCACGTTTTGGATCTGTGAGTTGGCCTCCAAGATCTTGTGATCTTGACCATTTGGAAGACAATATTCGCCGTGTTATTGCCGATATACGGCCAAAAATGTTGGAAAAAATCATCGAAAATTGGAGGTCCAGATTGGACTACATTTGAGCCAGCCCTGGCGGTCATTTGCCAAAAATCATATTCAAAATGTAATGCCACAAGATTATCTTCCGAATAAAAAAAAATTCTTGTCAATTGAACGATCCGTCGTTGTTTTATCGCAATTCAAAATTGCATACCTTTAAAAAAAACACCCTTTATGAACAATCATTGAGACAAGGTAGACTCGCCGAATGCCACAGTCAACATTTTAAGTGCGTTGGAGGGCACTTTATTCTATTTTTAACGCAAAGTTCAATACAGATTTTTTGATCCATTTTTTTTTCAGAAGTAGAAAATCGAAGAACACACCAAAAACAAACTACTTATCCAAAATGGCTGATAATATCAACATATGATAAACGTATGTGTACCAACATAACGGCAAAAAAATTCCGATAATCGAATGTGCACAGTCCGCGAAAATTCAAAATTCACCTTTTCGCTTGAAGAGCCCTTCGACATATACGAAATAATTCTTATATAATATTTTAACGAAGACTACGTATTTAGCAAATGGAAACGATTGCCTTTCTGCAAATAGTTCAACAGAAAATGTTCGTAGCTTGAATGCCTAATTGAAAACGATGTATTATTAAAAAGACAAAGAATATAATTAATATATTTTAATAACTAATAGAATGAACGAATAATTTCAAATCAGTTTTTCTTCAATATATAAAACTGAATTCGTACAATTTGTGAATGTTTTCCAGAAAATAATTCTCATTTTTATTTTTTTATTTTCACGTACAAGTATTGAACTAGATTTTGTTTGGTTCAAAATACGTGATGTCAAAACTTTGTACCTCTCTTTAAATCATGATCGGATGTATCTACGTGAAATTTTATAGTATAGTATATCAAACTGATTAAAAAGAACATTATAAATGCTACAACTTGAATAACACATGAAATGATATTTTTGAATTTTTTTTATTGCACATATACATATATATGTATATCAACTTGCACAAAAATATAAAAGAATTTTTGTAGATGAAGAATTGGAAAGGATAGGTTTTTGACAAAAGAATCCTTATTGAGTTCGAGCTTGAAAATTGAGTGAATAATGGTCGTATTTGGACCACTAGTGACCACTGGTATTCATTTGAAATCAAATCAAGATTTTTCTCATAACTATTCCACAAAAATATGTTATCGAATATTGAAAGAGAAAAATCAATTACATTCATAATTAAAAAGCATTAATTATTTTTTTGAATGTTTACGAACAATACTTGTTATAGATCCATTTCAAAAATATGGTGAAGAATGAAACATCACACAGCTGGAAAATTTCACCATTCTAATTTTTCACAAATTATTTCAAACTTGTTCTCAACGTACGCCACTGTCAGAGACATTCCAAATATTCCGTATCTTGTTCCTACAGTTGGCGTGAGTCGTTATTTGTCCCATCAGGATGTATATACGTTTGAACCCTGCAAATATGTTGTAACATAAACTTTATACAAAGTAGCCAACCTTCGACCTCATGTTTCTATTTAGATTGGGGCAGGATTTATGTATCAAACAAGAAACCCTTTACGTGTACACGAGCTTTCGTGTACCAGTCTCACGAACAAATGAAACATTCATACAAATATTTTTAGGGTTCATGAAGTTTATTGTAAATATTTGAGAAATGATTTCGACATGAAAGAAATGAAAAATAGAGTCAGGAATCCTTTATTTCATTTAAACACTAGGGACAATGAAATGTAATGATTTTCATAATTATCCCCACAACACTCGGGAACAATTTGTAACATAATTTCTGTTGACTTCAATTTTTAGGCTGTTTTAGAGGTTTAGAGGCTTGTTAGAAGAAGGAGCTAAAGTCCTACTTTCGATCGAGATAAAATGCATTTCTGTAGTTATTTCGGAGTTTCGGAGATTTTTGTATTGCCATAACATAGCTGGTTTAATGAAAGAATTGGGAATTTGGGACTATAACGCAACTAAATGGCGATTGTTTATAGATAGCTCAAAATATAGCTTGAAGTGTGTTCTACTCCACAATGGAAATTTGTATGGTTCAGTCCCAATAGGTCATTCAGTTTTTATGTATCTAGTATAATACTAAGTGTTATATCTTAGTATAATACTAAGACATAAAGGAGGCCATTGACTTGTTGCAATATAACTTACACCAATGGATCATCTGTGTTGACCTTAAAATGGTTTGTTCCCTTCTTGGCCAGCAACGCGGATATACCAAGTATCCCTGTTTTCTATGTATTTGGGACAGCAGAGCTCGCGAGAAGCATTGGGTGCAGCCAAAGTGGCCGCCAAGATCTGACCTGAAACCTGGTGATCCAAACATTCTAAATCAGCCACTTGTCGACAGAAAAAACATTATATTTCCGCCTTCGCATATAAAACTAGGTCTCATGACGGAATTTGTGAAAGCTTTGTCAACCGAAGGGGACTGTTTTAAGTATATCATCTCGGCATTTCCTAGTTTGTCATATGAGAAGATAGAGTCTGGTGTCTTTGATGAACCACAAATTAAGTCGCAATGATAACCCATTATGATACCAATGATAACTTATTAAAGATGGACGTTACCTTGAAAAAATGATCGAACTTGAAACGAATGCTTGTTGGCATGTATTTTCAAAGACTTTCTCGGAAACACACGAGCCCAGAATTACATCGAAATTGTTCAACAACTCCTGGAAAGCTTCAAAGAACTTTGCTGTATCATGAGTATCAAACTATTCTACATAGCCTTCTTGCTAACTTTCCAGAAAATTTTGGCGCTGTTAGTGATGAACATGGTGAGCGATTTCAACAAGATTTGAAGGTCATGGAAGCAAGGTATCAAAGTAGATGGGATTTCAGTATAACGGATGACTACTGTTGGAGCATCAAGCGGAAATGTCCCCAGATTAAACATTCTAGGAAAAGTTATAATCGTTACAAATTTCTTTTTTTATATTTTGTATGAACACAATTCAACTTTTAATATTATAATAACCTTTGTACGAATAAAATTATCTAGTGTGTTTGGTTACTACCCACTTTATTTTCCTCTGTATGCCCATTTTGCATGACTTTGTGGGCTAAAGAGAGGGTATCCTGTAGCTTGAAAACTTGACGCGATAGAGAAAAATTGATAACATTTTTGAATTCAGAAACCATAATTTAGTCAGAAACAAGTCACATATAAAAGACAACAAAATTGCTGCTCCCCATTATAGTTTCTGAGGAGAACAATCATAAAACGATGTAGAATATATAGCTAGTATGACAAAAAAGATTTTTGTGACATAAATGCGATCACATATTTCATTTCTCCCAAAACAGCGAATACAATTCTAGGTAAAGTAATTGGGATAATTGTAGAAGATGCTTTTACGGGCAGTAGTATTCTTTGGATGTTATAGTGTGTTCAAGTGATTCTATTTTTTATTGGGTGAGAAATGAGTTGATATTTTCAAATATTCACATTTCTCTGGATGATGACAAATAACTATTTTTAGGTACTAAAATATATCTTATTAATAAAATAATAGGTTATATGTGTAATTTGACTTTAATTACACCAGGAATGACTCAAGGATCTCATTTTGATCCTCAACCATTTCTTATGATCGACTATCAACATTGGAAAATGCTGCTGTTAATAAAAATTTTTTTCAATGCAAAAGTATGACTTGTAATCTTCGTAGGAAATTTCAAAAACGTACCCAGTTGTTTCCTGATACCATTCCCCATTTTGCTCCTCCATAGACTGTGAATTAGTGTAGGATCTGCTCGTCTCCATTCTCTCCAACCAGAGAGAGTCTTTCTTACTCCACCAACCCCACCTCCCCCAATTGGAAATAGTATGTTTCCTGGCACCGGAGTGCTCAATGATCCAGCTTGGATTTGACCGTGCTGACTGGCTTGAGGGGCTGGATAGCCATCCACTACAGAAAAAGAAAAACAGACAAAGTAAGATAATATCGAATAATTGAATAATTAGGTTTTTGTGCTGTGTGTGAATTTAGTGGCATTATTCGAATACTAGAATAGAAGGACCCAACGAAAATTGGAAAATCACTTCGAATTCTATTGTTGATGAAAACTCAATATTGTTTGTCAAAATTCATTACGTAAAAATATGAGAAATTAGTAGGTTGAGAAATTCAAGAAATGTTCTTATTGTTCACGGTAACTTCCATAATTATTGTAATTTCCTCCACATAATTAAAATCCTCCGATTCGTAAACTCTCATTTTACACACCAAAAAAGTGTTCAACGGTGCGGGAATAATATCCTGCTGAATTTTCTACGAGAAAAGCCGAAAACAAAAACGGAAACGAATGAAATCATAAAGCGAGTGAATTTCTAAACAAATGTCCGAAACGGCGTATCACATCTGAAAAACAAAAGGAAAGAAAATGTGGAAACAATGAGAAACCGGAACCACGCGTCGTGAGATCTACATGGAACGGGGAAAACCAAACTTGACAGATTGTTTTCCCAACCATTTGAGATGATCCAATATTTACGTCTTTTGCTGCCGCTTTCCCGCATTTTTACGTCGATGTCTTGGTAAAGCCCCGGAAAACGCTTTTCGGAGGATCTGAGGAGACGGAAAAACTATGTCTCATATCCTATACGATGGACGTCGGTAAACCGAAGACACAGCTTGACAGCTTATTTCTGAGAAGAAATAGGATTGTCGTTTTTCGTTTGCTACAAAATCCGATGGAGATATCAATTTCATATCGAGTATTTTTCCATAGGTGTCTCAGACATTATTTCTTATGAGGAAATTGATATGCCGAGATCAGATTAGGGGAACTTTATTTCGAGGTCACAAAAACATTCATCTTTATGAAGTTTCGCCTGCTTCTGAATTACACTTTTATTAAATCTACCAATATTGTTGAATTTTTATAGAAGTAATCAACTTTATATTCTCTAAAGTAACTTTCTTATTACTGAATATTTTTTTAACTTGAAGAAGGTTCCGGGCTAGCAATTCGTTTCTAAAAGTTATTGCACCTGAACTGTAAAATTTTGTAAACTCTTGACAGTGGATTAACAGCTCGAGAGCTATGTCGAGTAATAATCAAGTCAATTTTTATGAAATTTTAGAATTTAGCCAAGTAGGTATAGTATTTTTGACTTCAATTTTTCACGATTTTCCACATTGCATTTTGTCGAATTGCAGTTTTACTTCAATAATTAAGATGCTCTGCAGCCGAAGCAATATTGTGAGTGCTAGTTTTAGAACCTTGATTTGAAAATTTATGTTTTTACTGGCATCAAAAGCTTTTCATCCCTACTAAATATTTCAAAACATTTGAAGTCTAAGAGCTAGTAACGTTTTCAAGAGAGAATATCAGGTTGGCCAGTTTTTAGATATGCTAACTCTTTCGGACGTCATACTGGCTGACGGTAGTGGTTGCGGTCATTAGTGCGTATCTTAATTGTTCAGGTAAAATATCGATTTTCCAAATCATTTTGAGAAGTTTTTTTTATTTTTATTTTTTAACTATTTGCAACATGAATATATTACAGCCAGACATTTTTATTATTGGTTAAACCGTGCCAGACGCATATTTCGAATTAAAAATTTTTTTTCAAAATATTTCAGTATGGCTGATATTTTTATATGATATTATTTGAGTATCTTAAACCCTAAACTTAATTTGCCAAACAATAATTCGATTGATAAACTTTCAGCCAGACCGATTTAAAAGTAGAAAGTGATTAGGCATGTTTGAAGAGTACAGACAATTAGTTACACAAGCGAGATAGATGACAGCACCTGTTCATACTAAAGATGGCGTCAGTTTGCTCACATTGGTGTATTCGTTACTGTCATTTTCAATTTAATTCTATGGAATTCAATAACACCTAATAATTCGAAGTTTTATTTATTTTCTGTCACACATTTCGAACCATTTGATATTTCAAACACTCGATAATTCGTACTATTTTAAGAGTCCCTCGAGTTTCGAATTAACGAGAGTCTACCGTACTTGTAGCCAGATAGTCCGTATGACGTCCGGTAGAGTGAGTGGGATAGATAATCTAAAAACTGGCCTACTTGAAATGCCTGTTTTCCCGACGTTGCTAGCTCTTGTAATATTAGACAAATCTTCATTTCGAACTAGTTTGAGGAGCGATAATCCTATCATTATGATTATCTGAACTATCACTAACCATTCTGTAGATTCTTTTTGAAGTAATAACACATGAATTGATGCTTACCTAAAGTTGATAAAGCAGCTAGTAGAATTTGAACGAGTAGCCAGAAACCCATAGTTTTGCACCATCAACTGTTTTGGCGTTTCCCACTTCTCATGGAAAACATCTGAACAGTTTTCTGACGTTCTTTCAATTCGTTGTTCAAGTAAATTTAAATTGCAACGGTGGTTAGAGATATCTGAAACAAAATGCATTGAAAAGGAAAAAAGAAATTGAGAATAGACATAGTGGTGATGATGCGCAATACATCATCACCAATATGTGCTAATTAGAAAACCTAAACGGCACATTTTTCAAAACGTTGGATAGCTTTCAAAGAGAAATGACAAAAACAATTAATATTTTTAAAATTCTCTCCGTTTGACTGTTTTGGTTGAGAGCCAGTACCTTTTATAATATCTCTACTGGTAAGTGCTCTTACTTTACTATAGATTAGATCTTTTCGTCATTTTTTAATTATGTAAAATGCTGAATTCTGAATGGTAATTCGATATTTTTCCAATAATATTGATGTGTTGATGATGTCAAAGTCTAAATATCGATGTTTTCGCGCTGAATAATAATAATAATAATGAAAATCGTTACTCGGCGCATGATTGTTTTAGCATTCCACGTTATCAAGATTTACGGCTTCACCTTCCCTCACAGGGGGACTTTCATTCATCCCAGATGTTATATATCAGAGTGATTGAGCTCTGTGGGGGCCCTTTCAAAGTTATCAGACCCGTAGTAGCGGTCCCCATGACGGCGTTCTTCATAGCGTTGATTTTCGTTATGTCCTAGAAACAAAAGTGATAATATCGCTTATTATCTCCCGATATTATTTTTTTTGTTTTAGTTTCGGCACGCGACATGAAATGCATCAGTTTTCACGTCATTACATCGGTCAAACACAAACCGCATTGCCAAAAGTGTTTTACTATATTTAATTATCAATTTAATATCCCTATCTGTGCAAAATTATTTGAATACATACTAATATTATGTAAATGGGATGAACACCGAATATATATACACACACATATATATATATATATATATATATATATATATATATATATATATATATATATAAATGAATCTCTATTTCCCTTGGTCACGCCATCACGAGTGAACGGCTGGACCGATTTCGCTATTTTTTTTTCTTGTGTTTGTTATTGTCAGGAGAAGGTAATTTTGAAAAATTAAAATCAAAAATTGCGTGTAAAATTATGAAATTTAAGAATACTTAATAATATAAGTAAGAAATAATTATTAATGCTCAAAAAAGGATGTAAAAAAACTGAATATCTTATCACACATCACAGTTATTTCAGAGCTATCACGACTAATATTGAAACTTCAATTTAATATAATATTTTGGTAAGTTTGAATAGACTAACATACAAGTTACTAACATAGCACGTGGTATATTTGATTATAAAGAAGAATACACAGTTTTCTTTAATTTACAGTTGAAATTACGTTTTTAAAAATGCTAACTATCAGATGTACAAACTAAAGTCGCAGAACTCACAAAGCAGCAAGTCAAACATTAAAAATAGCGAGTCAAACTAACGAGCAACGGGAAACTCGGAATGAAGTTGAACGAAATCGATGGAATCGAAATTAACAATATGAAAACGTTGCGTTTAACTCCTATCCACCTGCATTCAATCATAACGTTGAAATAGATTACAGTTCACAGCAAATCGTTGCTGTTGGACCAATGAACGTTGTGTGTCAATATTGCAAGGCAAAGTTTAATTGTTATTGATAAGAAAGTACTACCAATGATGCGACAAAATATTGCGCGAAGAGTCAATTCAAATAGACGCTATTGGTACAGCGACCAGAACCACTATATCCATTGGTTCCCAGGAATGGACTAAATTCTGAACATTTTTTGACTTATATTCAGCAAATATCTCATATAATTGATGATGAGATATAAGGACAAGTACTTGCTACGAAATTAGGAACATGCCGTTCAACTATAGAACTGAAAGGTTAATCACTTTCAATACATGAAACGTGCTAATAAAGGCATTTTTTGATAATTCGATTGATTCGAAATAACAGAAACAGTTATATTCTTTGTTGAACAGAGTTCTAAGCAAAGTGCATTGTTTGGATTGAAGTATATCTCTTATATTTCGAAATTGTTCCTATTCTCTATTCTGCAACTTCTTTAGGGGTTGAGTTCTTTTTTTGCCCAAGCCGAATACCATAGAGGAACAATATTCAAAGTGTGATCTTCTGAATTCGATGTTTATTCAGTATCGATGAATATTGTAGAGGGTACAAGTAACATACGAAATACCCATCTTAAATTCTAATTCAACCAATCCAACACCGCATTCGCATTCGGTATTCATTAGCACGCTTTTTAACTTTCAATTCAGCTGCTCACTTACACAATTAGCTGGATTAGTCCAAGTGGATGCGATCTGAAGGTCCCGTATTTACCGAATTTTCGCCAAAGCGCGCTACCCTTCGGACAATCCGTTATTACGTTAACCTGTCCGTTTTGCGACCAGAAGTAAGTACAACGATTTAATCCCGCGGGAATACTGGAACGGATGGCCAAATTTATTGTTAAATGGTAACAATGTATCCTGTGCTGGAAAATTAAAACGTCCAGAAAAGTTTAATTGAACGGGGTTGGAGTGTTTGTAATTCTTTTTCGAGATAGCTGTTACTTATATAGGAATAACTCAATCTGATGGATAACTATATTAGCTACTTCTTTAATGGAAAAAATAATGAAATTGTGGCGACCGTTGTTTATGTCAATGAAAAATTACCGAGGCATATTTCGAGTTGTTTTGCAATCTCATTTGTTCTCAACAGTATAGCCTACAGACAAACAGCATCTGAATATTTATTAGACGGTTTGGAAGATCAGAATAACACTCATAGTGTACTTTGTTTCAGAAGATTCTCAGTTCGTTCATGGCTACGTGTTTAAATTGATGAAAGATGCCATCTACAAACCATTTGCGTTTAATGCCTTAGAATCTTTCCGTTTTACAAATTTCTCAAAGTTGTTAATACGTTTTTCATCAATGGGACCCACGAGGAATGCCACCCTACAAGTACACTCAAAATCAGATATTTTAATATAAACTAAAATTCAAGCACTTGAACTTTTGATTTACACTTTATTGGCAACATAGCATGACGCGTTTCCTCGTTACAAACGACTTCTTCAGATGCTAACAGAATACTGATGCTGAATGGAGTATTCTGTTAGCATCTAAAGAAGTCGTTTTTAACGACAAAACACGTCATGCCATGTTGTCAATAAAGTGTAAATCAAAAGTTCAAGTGTTTGAATTTTCGTTTATATTCAATTCTAATGGATTTACATCAACTAAACGCCAACACTATTAAATATCAGATATTTGAGTGACCCATTTTTGGTTTCAAATCAATCAATATCAAGAATCGTGTAGTTCAAAGATTCACAGGTAATTCAATACTAGTAAATACTGAGACTCTTAATCGAAATATCGAAATATTTCAAATAAAACTCTCAGGGAGCTGTCTACACAAATGTTGTCAACGAGAACGAACCCATCACTTTCTAGAGTGAATATAAAGAGCGTTTCGAAAAGTTCATCGATCTTGTTGAATGATAATAGGATACAATTGTTTCATCATTATTATGAATCATCAGTACATATTTAATCAATCAATCAAGAATCGATGACTTTCAAAACGAACATAGGTCCTATACCAAATTGAGGACAATTTTACCTAATATTGAATGACTAGTGAAATATTCACGTAGGCTCCCTCTAACGGAGAAAGGACGTATAAACTCCCCCTTGCGTTCAAGATTCCTACTCATGACAACAAGAGTAAGAGTGGAAGACTTTGTAGATATTTCATTCGAACAATACAGAAAATTGTCCGAAATATGTACGAATGATCCCATGCCTAATCGCTCCAGATCACGCCCAGGCGTAGGCGGGCAAAAGTGTAGCTAGTTTCAAGATTCTCAAGTCATTCAATACTAGTAATAATTTATCTAGTCATTCAATATTAGGTAAAATTGTCCTCTATTTGGTGTAGGACCTATGTTCGTTTAGAAAGTCATCGATTCTTGATTGATTGATTAAATATGGACTGATGATTCATGATAATGAAGAAACAATTGTATCCTATTATCATTCAACAAGATCGATGAACTTTTCGGAACGTTTTTAATAATCACTCTCGAAAGTGATGAATTCGTTCTCGTTGACAACATTTGTGTAGACAGCTCTATGATAGTTTTATTTGAAATATTTCGATTAAGAGTCTCAGTACTTACTAGTATTGAATGACTTGTGAATCTTGAAACTAGCTACATTTTTGCCCTCCTGGGTGTGATCTGGAGTGATGAGGCATGGGATCATTCGTACATATTGCGGACAATTTTCTGTTGTGAATCTTGAACTTTATTTCAAGTTGACCGAAACCTAACTATTCTGATTATTGTTTGAAATAATATATATATATGTATATATATATATATATATATATATATATATATATATATATATATATATATATATATATATATATATATATATATATATATATATATATATATAAATCAAATAAAGAAATATCTTATATATATATATATATATATATATATATATATATATATATATATATATATATATATATATATATATAAATCTCAAATAAAGTTGACACTGTCGGCATATCTCGCATTTAGTAGCAGTCGTTGACACGTGTTTCGAGCTTATTGGCTCTCCTCAGAACGGCGTTGCCAAGTTCAAGTTGTACGAACTTGGAGATGGAAAAACAAGAAAGAAACAGACTCTCCACTGAAGGAATTCAACACGTTTTAGGCTACTGCGTTTTTACTCTCCGGGTTGGAAGATTTGAAAAACTACTTCGCCCGTGAGGCGACTATTTATCCTTCAAGGATGCCTCTAGCCGAGAAATTATACAATATATGAATAATATATGATAACATTATTCATATATTGTATAATTTCTCGGCTAAAGGCATCCTTGAAGGATAAATAGCCGTCTCACGAGTAGTTTTTTCAAATCTTCTAACCCGCAGAGTAAAAACGTAGTAGCCTAAAATGTGTCGAGTTCCTTCAGTGCAGAGTCTGTTTCTTTCTTTTTTTCCATCTCCAGGTTCGTACAACTTGAACTTGGCTACGCCGTTCTGAGGAGCGCCAATAAGCTCGAATCACGTGTCAACGACTACTACAAATTCAATTTCTGACGCCATGAGTCCTTTTTTATGAAGAATAAATAAATAAATTTCTTGCACAAACACCCGGTGAACACATGTACAATGTCATGCCCGTTTCACTAGTACAACATGGCGTAGTATAACAGTAAAATATGGTGTCTATTTAAGACGTCATGAGCACTGCCTAGTATACTGGTGAATATTACGGAACACACCCAAAATGTACACGACGCATAGGACTACTGTTAGTTGTGCATATAATCATCCATTGATGAAAACAAAGGTCACGTTGAAACATTGTATAAATTGTATAAATAGTACATTGTACCAATAGTAAAAATTATCTTATGATTATTTTGAATTTTTCATAGGAAGTATGTTTGTATTTTCGTTCGAATTTCTTAGAAAATCATTCTTCTCTTCGACCCAAGATTTTATTTTTTAATAAAGAAACACTGCAAACGAAGAACGTCTGCATTCTAACTCAGACAGATAAATGTCTGCTATTTTAAAGAGAAATAAAGTAAACAATTTCAGGGGACGGATGTATTGAATAAAATATGAGTGTTCCGGAACAAGTAGTTGGCATCTTTTCTCACAAATGATACGTTCAGGTAACCACCTTTTGACTTTGTTCAAAAGTGAGTCATATGAAGTTATTGTTGATTTTCTGTTCTCTGGCTTTTAAAGAATAAACCAATATGAAAAAACATATTAATAATCTTTCATATATATATATATATATATATATATATATATATATATATATATATATAAATATATATATATATATATATATATATATATATATATATATATATATATATATATATAAATAATATTTGATGCGGAAGAAAATCAAAATGAAATTGAAGATTATCGGCACATCCCGCAGATTGGTAGCAGCCGTTGACACGTGTTTCGAGCTTATTGGCTCTCCTCAGAACGGAGTAGCCAAATTCTAGTTGTAGGAACCTGGAGGTGAAAAACCCAAGAAAAAAACAGACAACCTCTGAATGAAGTCGTAGCAGTTTAGGCTACGCGTTTGTTCTTTCCGGATTGGGAAATTTGGAAACTGCTTTGCCCGTGAGGTGACTATTTATCCTTCAAAGGATGCTCTAAGCCGAGACGTTGAAAAATATATAAATAACATTTGATGTGGAAGAAAATCAAAATGAAATAATCTTCAATTTCATTTTGATTTTGATAACTCTCTTTCGATAATTTTTTGACAAATTTAAAATTATTCAAAAGATTACAAAACAGTAGGTAACTGTCTTACGTTTTGAATAAATGTAGGCATCGATTTCAATATTCTCTAACTTTTATCCATAGAAGAATAATGGAGACATCGCATTGTTCATGTTTCACATAGCCAGCTCTGCTATTATGTTCTTTCAAATAATTTGTCAAAAAATTATAGAAAGAAAGTTATAGAATACTGTTGATATATATATATATATATATATATATATATATATATATAAATTCTATCCACGACTTGTTCGTGAACAGTAACCCCATCAGTACGCATATGATACAATTTTTTTAGTGAGGTTTTAGACTCTGAAAGGGTGCTGAGTTCAGATGGACAGTAGTGTATAGACTATGGACTGCTGATTAACTAACTGCGCAATTCAAGTCTTAGATGTTAGAACTTGAACGCCGTTCTAGCTATAGACAATAGCTTGAAACATATGCAAACGGGAGTCACAAAAATTTCAGGTTCATAGCGTAAGTTTCTTCTTTTCTATTTCAATACCTGTATAAACCTTTTTCAACTATCTTAACTGTCAGTACAAATTTCCAGAAGGTATAAATATCGTCTCATTGGCAGATATTGATTCAGTCTTCAAAACAGGGTCGAATAGAACTCTAACAGAGACATTCAATTCAAGCCACAAAGAAGTCGATTCCTCACGTACAATTATGTGTGTTGTTTTGTTTCGTGATTTTTCAATTAACATCGAAGTTCGAACATCTAAAACTTGAACTACGCCCTTCTGATGAGAGCCAATAGCTCGAAACGGCTTTCACAAAAATTTCAGGTAATACCGTAGGTTTCTCCTTTTCTATTTAGAATATACTTGTATATCCGAAATAAAGATTTTATATATCACAAACAAATATAATGCACGTAAACTATTGAGTGTTTATTTCTAATGTCGATTTACGTTTGGGCAAAGACTTGATGAACGTTGTAAGAAGTATATACTCTTTATATGTATGTATTAAATACAGTTAATACTGTTATCATATATATGGCTCAATAATAAGTTGCAGGTCGCATTTTGGACTGATATACCTTTTAGTCCATCGTAGAATCTCATATAAATGTCAGTATAGATGATCACAAACATTTAATTGATGTTTAGATTCGAAGATTGATCATCCTGGCATAATTGTTTTCCAAGTGATATTCAATTGAAAATACTCAAATATTAATCAACTCTAATTCATGGTATTTTAAGCTTTTTTCCATCTGATTTGTTGTTAATAAGAGAAGTTGATTCGACTTTTTTGTCTGATAATCCAACCAAACTAAAGAAACCAACTTTTCATAGACATTCATATTATTCGTACTCACAAAACGCAAAAACATAGCTTATATTGATTTTCTGAGTGCATAAGTTTCTAATTTTATTTGAAAATTCGCTGTTTCTGATGTGAACATTTCAGGATAGGTCTCATGAGTAAATATATTCGAACGTAAACGATGTCATTTTCATACAACTTCCAAATATGTACGACGTGAGTACTCCTTGAATATCAACTGGCTGCGCACGTATTATGTAGTTTACAAAATGTAGGAAAAATGGAAACCGGAGCGTAAGCAACCAAATACTAGCCACTTTGTCACGTTAAAATTTCAGGATAACGCCAACTGGGATATGATATATGAGAAGTATCCATTATTATCTGAGTACGCGTTCAGAATTGTCATAAATATGGAATTTGTTAGCAGTATGAAAGTATACTTGCACTATTTTCATTTCTATGACAAGAAAATGAGAAATGAATTCATTCTTTAAATATATAGATAGATGTTTTAGGTATGTTACTCAGGTTATTATACATATGATATATTGTAATAAGTGTAATCTTAATAATTTGCGGTGAATTTTTTTGGACGCCCTCTAAAATTATATATAAAATCCATTGTTTTACAGTTAGTTAATGTTGAAATTGATTGTATTGCGAAAATCTCTCAGAATACAACTTTGATATCTACGAGAAGTTCTCATTTATTCTGTCATTTTAACATGTTTTCCAGAATTCATACCAATCGAGTTAGATAAATTACGTATTACAAAACATGACAAAGCTTTCAATTCGAAAGTTCTTGATATGGACTTGAGCGCGGGAGTTACGATTCTTCATGGATTCAAGCTGAGATCACACACACACACACACACAAGGACTTGTCTTTATATACTCCAGTAGCAAGTTTTATGGCCAGTTCAGCCATAACAGTAAGAATCTTATATTTCACAAAGAGGGGCCTACAATGGCATCGTGGATCATTTCCGGCAATAGCTCTTACAGCTACCTTCTGCGATATTAATATTTCAGTTACATGGCAGGAGCCACCCCACAGCTCCAATCCATATATCATTCTAGAATGAAATAATCCATAATACACCATGAGTGCCGCTTCTGGACTTACTATGTGTCTTATCCTTCTTATTGCATATACTATACCATGTAGTTTATGTTTAAGTGTCATACACTGTTCCCTCCAAGTTAGTCTAGCATCCATTGTTATTCCTAGAAAAGTCGCGCTTCCACTAAAAGTGTCTCGGCGGGATGATGAAAAGATTAGGGTTTTTGTTTTCTCTTTGTTCAAACATAATTTATTCGTTTGGAACCATAGTGCAGCTTCCGAGATAATGATTTCAGTTTCATCTTGCAAAGGAGACATACTCCTATCCCGTACAGCGAGAGTTGTGTCATCCGCATATAGAACTGTATGACAATTCAAGTTAGCAGGTAGATCGTTCATATATATGATAAAGAATAATGGCCCAAGGATTGATCCCTGTGGTATACCATGACGTATAGATGTTGTAGAGCTAATTTTGTTGTTGTGATGAACACATTGTTTCCGATCAGATAGGTAAGAAGACAATAGCGAGTGAGCAACTCCTCTTACACCATAGTGCTCAACCTTGTCCAGGAAGATGCTGTGAGTCATGCAATCGAATGCTTTGGAAAGGTCACAGTATTGAACTGATGTTATAAAATACTCTTCGAACCCTTCAGCTATATAGTTGAATAGGGACCTGACTGCATCCATAGTACTCCTATTCTGTCTAAAACCAAACTGTGCATCTGTCATATAATTATTCTTATTCAGGAATGATATTAGTTGCTCAGCAATAGCCATTTCCACAATCTTTGAGAAGGTTGGGAGAATAGAAATGGGTCGATAGTTATCTACATCAGTTGGATTTCCCCGTTTCAGTATAGGGCATACTTTAGCTATCTTCAATTTGTCTGGGAAAACACCCTGCTGTAAAATTGAATTCACAATATCAGTCATTGGACATATTATTTCTTCTGCCACTAACTTGACTAGATTAGAGCTAATTTCATATATATCCTGGGTTGCTTTGGATGCCATTCTTCTGATATAAGTACGTGTTTCGTCCACAGTTATTGGTCTAAAGAAGAGAGACTTAGAATTTTTTATTGGAATTTTAGATAAAAATTCTTTTGGACTACATTTAGTATTCTGTACTTTATCATGAGTCGATTGACCAATAGTTGAGAAAAAGTTATTCAGTTGCTCAGCTGTGGGAGTGTTATTACTATTTAAATTTTTCATCTTACCGGTTTCTTCATTAATAATATGCCATGTTGTTTGTACTCTGTTTTTTGCATGCCTTATTTTGTTTTCATTGATAGACCTTTTTTCTACTCTTGCTTTAATCAAATATGACTGTTTATATGATTTGTATAAGCTCAACATTTCTTCATCCCTAGTCTCAACATACACTTCTCTAATGAAATCCAGTGTTTCCTTTATTTGAGCCACTTCATATGAGGTATTATGGTTTATTGTTGAATTGTTCTTGTATCCTATGGGGATAGTCTTGTTGTAATAAAGGCAGAATGTATTCAGAAATACGTTGAACTTTTCATCAGCCTTTTCGGCATCATAAACCTCCTTCCAATTCTCATTGAATAGGCAGTCCCTGAATGCATTAATATTGGTTGACGTTAATTTTCTGTATTTGGTTTTCGTATCCTTTAGATTTGCATTGAGACTCACTTCAATAATCAACGATAGATGATCAGAGATATGTCCGTTATATGTATAGGCATTATAACTAGGAATGTTGGTGAAAATATTGTCAATACAGGTTTGCGTACCATTAAAGTGTTCCCTGGTATAGGAATGTATGGTTCTATACACACCATAGCCAGCAAGAACATTGACAACATCCCTTGAGGCCCTTGTGTCCGAATTAAAGTTGATATTAAAGTCACCTGTGATGATTACAGATATTGAAACACCAAATGTAGAGTAAATATATTCAAAAATATCATGCCAAAATATCATTAGATTGTCATTTATCTTTGGCTTATAGTATGAGATGACAATAGCATTTTGAGGTGGTAAGTAGATGGCACAGATCTCATCCACCATTTCATTTGACATATTGGAGATATCCTGTAGTTCTCTGAACTCAATCCCCTTCAAAACATACACCCCCACTCCCCCATGGATGTGTGAGGGTCTCACATAACATGCAGCCAAACAATAGTTCTCTAGATTATATAATTTCTGGTTTTGTGTGGTTAGCCAGTGTTCACTTACACATAGTATTTGTACTTTAAGGTTGTTACATAGACTTTCAAGTATTTCTGTCTTGTTGGTGATACCTTGTACATTCATGTAAAGAACTTTCAACGGATTTTCATTCTTTTTAATTGGGGTTATAGGTACTTTGGGTGGAGAAGTAGCTTGTTTTATATAATGCTCGTCTTCACAAGTTAAGTTGTTACCTCGTTCAGGGTCTCCTTGAGAAAATGGTTCCCTTGTCTAAAATCAAATCTGGAAAAGGCAACGCCCTTAGGCCAGAATTTGGGGTCATATACCATATCCTTGTATTTGGGTTCGACGCCAACCATAAAGCATTTGTTGTCACTTGTAGGGTGTTTTACAGAGAGTGGTTTGACAGATATTGAGGAGTGGGATCCAATTTTCTCCTCCATGTATCCTTTGATAGCATCTGGTTCAATTTCATCTTTTATTTTGGATAGAAAAAGCCAAATTCGTTTTTCTTCAGGCGATTTATATTTCCCCGTGAATCTAAATTTGTTTACTTCTATATCTCCTATACCTATCATCGGTTTAGGTTTGGTTCTTTTTCTGTTGACAGTTTCAAAGCCATTTTCATCAATATTTTTCCACACTTTGGTTATCATGTTTGCACAGCGTAGATATATATATATATATATATATATATATATATATATATATATATATATATATATATATATATATATATATATATATATATATATATATATATATATCGAACGTTTTTAGCAATAACAGGCTTCTTTTAATATGACAAACTTTATTTTTGTTGACGTTTCGTCGTATATCACAACTTTGTCAAAAAAAGAAGAAATCGTGAATGAACAGGTAGATTTTCAATTATCCTTCCTACTTACATCCATTGCATAGATATGAATTTGTTGTACGTTCCTTATTGTAGTTGAGTCTTGAAAATGAGCACACGCTCGAAACATGTTGACTAATTCTTGTTGTTAAATATAATAGTGAAACATTAAGCCAAGGGTTTAATTTAATTTAATTTTAAAATTAATAATTTTAATTTAATAAGAACTAGTTCAATTTGCTCATGTATTAAAAAATAAGCATGGCGAGTTTCAAAGTACAACTTCCTCTTCAGATGCTATATCAATCCTGGTAAAATTTTACGTATACAAATGTTCATATATATTGTAGAGTGCCAGAACATATAATGAAATAATTTCAATTCAATCCTTAATTTATGAACAAGTAAACCAATGTCATCTATAAATTCAATTTTGAATATTTGGATACTGGTTATTTTGAATCAATGTTGTGAATAAAATTTTCAAGAACGTCTTTGTATATATTTGAATGAACTTTTAAATGCATTTCTATAATTTATCAACTTATTCAAACTTCTCACAGCTTGTCGTTGCTGTCTTCAAATGGTGTGTCAGATTTCATTCTATAGAGACTTTTCCTTTTATAGCAATTCAGTCTATGTTCATATTGAAATGAATATGAATAACGATTGCTTTTAAGATATTTGCCCAGAAACGAAGTGGTTGATTGATAGTCCATCTTCCCGAGACGTCATCCATGAATTATCGACTTTATAAAATATTAATTGTTATATTTATTTGTGAAAGAGCTACATGGACGATTTTTTTTTGATTTGTTGAAACGATGACATTTGAAAAGTAATAATAGGTGATTATTCAAAGTGTATCTAGATGGGAAATAATTATTCAACACTCAGAAATAAATTAATGAACCAATATAAATCTACCACTTCTAGATGTAGTAAGTACTCAATTTATCCTGATTCTTCAGTAAATTGGGTTGAATTAGAAAAATTAGGAGAGGAATCTAATACTCCATTTCACCGAAGACTGATACCCGAATATTTGACATGATAAATGAATCTCATTAAAATTTTTCCCTGAAAAAGCCGGAGAAAGTTCATTCCATTTAACCCCATTTCTCGTGATGTAGATTCATGATTCTTACTCCCGTTCTCATTCACGATTTGTTCCCATTTCGAGGGCCTCGAAATATTTTCGTTGGGAAAAAAATTCCAGATTTAGTCACGATTTCGTTAGTACTTGTTGAAATATATTCAATTATCGCTAAATCGATGGAAATGAACGCTTATTCGATTCGATGTGTCTCATTTCATTGGGAATCGAATTCAAACCAAGAAATTCAAGGAAATTCATCGTATAAATAATCCAGCGGCGTCAAATTACATGATCTTGGCGGCAATTCACTGGGTCATTTCGAGAGATAAGCTGTTCACCAAATTCATCCTTCAACATGTCCATTGTTTCACGAGCTGTGTGGCATGTAGCACCGTCTTGATGAAACCACATGTCAACCAAGTTCAACACGGCCAACTGGGGCAAAAAAAAGTTGCGTATCATTGCTCGTTATCGATCGGCGTTGACGGTAACGTTTCTTCCACGGTCATCTTTGAAGGAAAATGGACCGATGATGCCACCAGCCCATAAACCACACAAAACTGTCGTTTTTTTGAGATGCATCGGTAATTATTGTATGGATCGTGGCTGTTCATCACTTCAGTTGAGGCAGTTTTGTTTATTTACATATCCGTTAAGCCAGAAATGAGGCCTCATCGCTGAACACAATCATTCGATAAAACAGCGGATTTTCACTATGCTGTTCTAAGGCCCATTCACCAAAAATTAGACAATGTGGTAGGAAGAAACCACCCGTAAGTTCGATCTTTAATCGAGATCAATTAGGTACATAATTGTCGGAGTAATTGCTACTGCAGTTAAATGATGAATCAAAATGATTAATGCTTGCAAATATGAGAAACCATGATCGAGTCTTGTATTTCCAGAGAACAATGCATAAGTACACGTTTCTCTACTAAGTTGTTCCATTGAAATAAGATCTGTCTCAAATGACCTTTCAGCAATGCCAGATTATTTCCGAATGTTTTACATGAAAAATCACTTCCATTAGGATTCTTTAGAGGAGTTAGACTAGTTCGAATCGTTTTCTGCTCCATCTTCGTGATGAAGATTCATGATTTATTGATTTTTTACGATACTAATGGTTCCATATATTTTAGAATAATTTTGCCATCTCCGGAGATTTATCTCTTGTTTGAGTTTTCCATTTCTGAAAGTGCTCATGTCATGCAATGTTGCAAGGGTGGTATTAGCCCCTTTGAGTCTAAGTCCCCCATCGCGATTCCGCAAATAAAATAATTAGAGTATTAACTCATGACAATACCTTAGCAGCCAGTAACCTAAAATGGGAAATGAATTAAAAAATTCTTTTAGAAGTTGTATAAGAGTTCTGTAGTATTCTTCTTCACTATATTCTGTACTATAAATATATGGATTCGTTATACACAATGGTAAATATTTCAATAGAT
This sequence comes from Henosepilachna vigintioctopunctata, assembly GCA_030704895.1. Lineage (NCBI taxonomy): Eukaryota > Metazoa > Arthropoda > Insecta > Coleoptera > Coccinellidae > Henosepilachna > Henosepilachna vigintioctopunctata. Next base: position 1,604,951 of record JARQZJ010000091.1, read on the forward strand.
CATCAACATTCATAGGACTATTAAATACCCTAATCCGCCGCAAGTTGGAGTATGGCAACATCATCTGGCATCCTTTTTTACACTTGGCATCAACGCCATCTTGAGGCCTTTCAGAGAATGTTCTTGAAATTCTTAGTTTGGAGGGAGGATGAAGTTTATCTACAGAGATGAGTCAAGCATAACGAATTATTGAGTCAATTTAGTTTAATCTCATTGAAGAGCAGGAGAGAAATTTTATCACTTAAATTTTTTCTACAAATTACTTCACAACAGTCTTGATTGTCCTCCTCTCTCGTTCGCTTTGAAATTTCGGGTTCGTAGCCAAAATTCTCGTAGTATAGAAGTGTTCCACCTAGAAACTCCAAGGACCAACTCGCTAACACAATCCCTCATTTGGTTTATGGAGTCTCCATTCAATAGAGTTGCCAATAATTGTGACATTCACTTTGACTCCATAGAAGTGCACAAAGGAAATTGACTAAAATGTATTGATTCAGATTGAGTTATTTGTAATATTGCATTGGATGATATTATTTAGTTATTATTCAACATAATGTTATTATTTTCTGTAATTGTATTGTAATTGTATGTAACAGGTATTATACCTGTTGAGAATAATGAACTTTATTATTATTATTACTAATATTATTAATATTCTCTTAAGAAGTACTTGTGTGAATTGTACGCTATAGTAAGAGAAGAATATTTCAGCAGGAATCAAAAAAATATTGCCGTGATGGGAACCATATTTAAGATCGGAAGGTCGTTTTCTCTACGTCATGGTATTAAGGCTAGGAATAAAACAATGGATAAGATGAAATAATAACAACATATAACAATAATAATATATTCGCTATAATTATTTTATTGACAGGGTAAAACAAATGTATGATATTCTGAAACGAATTCAGCGAATATTCGATTACCAATGAATCAAGAATTACCTCGTTCCTATTGAATTTAATTTAGGTCTAATCAAATTTGATTAGAATAAAAAAATGATGGTGCCATAGGGACCTTTGTCTTTGTTCCCAAGACAGTATTTCAAATGAATTTCGAATATTTTGTGACAAAACATTAAAATGTTCTGATATGTTGAAATGAATAACTGATATGGTACAAATAATATTTAATAAGTATCAATACAAAAATTGACACGTCCCTATTACAAACGCATACAAAATAAATTTCCTGATACTGGCTGCGATATATACATGAAAATAAAATCAAAATAATAATAATAATAAATTAAGTTCTTTATCATCAACAGGTATAATACCCCATTACAGAAAATAATAATATAATGTTGAACTAAACCTAAATGAATAAAATGAAATAAACATAACAAAAAGCTCAATCTAATCTAAAAAGAAACTAAAATAGCAACTAATAACTAAATAATAGAATGAAATGAAATATTACAAAGAACTCAATCTAAATCAATTACGTACTTTCAGTCAATTTCCGTTGTTCACATCACTCCTAATAATAACTTCTATGGAGTCAAAGTCGAAATAAATTTTAGTAAAGATAATCATAAGAAAAATTCCAATATTATTCACTTAATATTATACCAGTAATACTAAGTTATACCGATTATATGGATTTTAGTTCTGAATCAATAACCACCTTTACTTTTCGAATATTCGAATGACTTTTTTCCATAATTCGCACAAAAAAGGGGAAATTCTCTGTGGAATGTTAATCTCTTCAGAGTAGTAGAGTAGAATCTCGAATATACGGATCAAATAAAATCAGGGATATTCCGTATAATCGAAAATTTGGATAATCGATTTCAAAGCAAACCGAACCATATCTAAATTTTAATGGATTTTCATTTATTTATTTTGGTTTACTCCATTGAATATATTTTTTATACTTTACTTTGTTCTTTTCTATTTTTACTACTATTTTCCATCTTCACTTTGTCTTCAAGAAACAACACTTTTCTTTGGTTCGATATTTTGAATTTTCAACACCAAACGCAAACAAAAATTAAAGACATCTTTTCGGTTGAACGCCTTCACAGAAAATGACAGGAAATAACTAACACTACCCGAAACAAATGAAAGCGGAGATACACGGTCGGAAGCGGGTATAAACTTGTCTTAACATGTCTCGTTTCGCCGTCAAAGCATTTTCAAATTGACAATTAGAGAAGTGACGAATGAGTCCAGATAATCAGATATTCGAATAATCGGAATTCTACAGTATGTATAAAAACTCTGAAGATGATCTTTATCAGAATTCCATCAATTACACGTAACTACCCGACATAGACTCTGAATTATTCTTAATACACCCCCGAGAATTTTAACATAGGGAAATTGCACGATTTTCCTTCTCCTGTTTCTCCTAGTCCGTATTCGCAGTTATGAATTTCGATCCAATTTTTTTCGTAGCAGAGATGAAGTGGATTGTCGACTTTTACGGGTTCCCTTTCCGTTTGAATCCTTGCAATCTTCTTCAAGAGATTTTCACCCCTCACTTGTGTCTCTGAACTTCAAACCCAAATTAATGAGATAAATTTGAAAGCTCAAAGCAAAAAAGTTGATTCTCACCTTCAGTTGATGAGGAGTTTCAGTCAGGAACTCTCATCAACGTACGATGACTGATGGACTTGATCTGAAGTTACGAGTATAAGAAGGTTAGAAAATCAATGGAAGCATATCCGAGTTAACGAGTCTTGCACGAATTTGTCTGAGATAACTAGTCTTCAGCTTGTTAACATTACAAGATGAAAATGTTACTGCAATTTGAATTTCAAGTATTAACTAGAAAAATCTTCATAATGGAAATTATACATCTTCATCATTGTGAAAAGAGAAGCTGAGAATCAATAAAAATTTTGAATGGATTAGAAACTGGAAAAAAAGTGTGAGAAAATATTAACACTACTACTTGAAGGTATTTATAATGAAATAATATTGAAATTTTTCTCATATAATGAATAATAGTACGCATGACGCGCGTCGAAGTAAAGTGTTTTCTTCTGATGCTGAATTCTGTTCTGATGAAACATTTCTTACCTCTGGCGTACCTCAGGGCAGTACATTGGGACCCATTGTATTTATATTGATACTGAATGACTAAGTTGTATATTTAGTAGATAATGGTGACGTTACCTTGTAGGCAGATAACAGCTCTGTTCTTGTGTCTTGCGAATTTTTGAATCTATTAATATGTAACAATTTTAGAAGATTTTGCTTGGAACCTTTATTTTCTCTTTTTAATATTTCAAACTCTGAACTAAATATGTGACTCCCCTCTAATAAATGGTTTGCATAATGAGAATATTTCCTTTTTTCTAAGACTACGTTTATGTTCCGATAATCTAATTTGGAAATATATGGAAGTTCTTTCTATATAAAATTTTCCACAAGTACCACAGTTAATTTTGTTTACTACACACATTTGATTTTTATTAGTTTTTGTTTTATTATTTTTGATTATGTTACCAATATTATTAGTGGTCCGAAAAGAAATATTAATATTGCAGCTTGTTAAAAGTGATTTAATTTCAAACTAGGTGTCCCCATATATGTTAAAACACAAAATTTTTACTTTTCTTTGATAAGAGGATAAACTTCTGAAACCGCTCTTTTGAAAAGCTTTTTGTTATTCAAATTGTTTATCATTTCTGGTTTGTATTCATTGTTTGAGCCTACTGCATAATTAATCTTTTTTCTTTGTTAAAACACCCTTCGAAAGCGGCAGGTTAACAAGTCTACAACCATACTATTGCATAATGACATTTTTTGTTTGTATGGGTTGAACAGAACTATAATGAATTACTGTATCCGTATGTGATGGTTTATGATAAATATAGAACGAGTGGTTATTATATAATTTTTTAATTGTTAGATCTAAGAAATTAGTTGAGTTGTCAAGTTCTTCTTCTAATGTAAATTTAATTTTCGGGTGTATTTAGTTAATGAAATTTTGAAAAGGATGAACTTGTCATTTCGAACCTGTAAAACAACAAATAATATCGTCAACACATCTGAAGCAATATAGAAAAAGTTGACTCAATGGATGGTCGTAGATAGTATACTCTAAATTGTCCATGAATATCTCAGCACATAAGGGACTAAGCGGATTTCCCATTATTAAACCTTCAGTTCAAACCTTCAATTATTATATATATATTAGCTAATATTGATTGATAAATTATATAAACACAATTACTCTGTCATCATTTTCTGACAGGTTAAATTATTCCAAATTCAATCAAATGTCTTCTCTATGAACGGCTTTGATTAACTTTCGTTAATGTTCTATTATTCACTGATCCTTTTACCTCTGCAACACATTTGCACTTGTTATCGACGTATTGACTGAATCAAACAGGGATATCGTCCATCCACTTGAAATTCACCTCGTTGAATACAGGTATGAAGTTCGATTTTCCATAGAGGAAAATTCGTCGAACAAACATGTCGAATGCGAGAAAAACAGACCGATAACGTTGGAAAATAAAGTGATGCTACCGTATGAATAGCCAAATTTAAGGTAGGTGTATCAGTGATCATTCGATCCTACTTTATTGGGGAAATGGGTATAGGAACGTTGTTTACGATGAGTTTTTCCGAGGTAATTTAGAATAGTGTCCTGCGGCAACTCGTGTGAATTGGGGAAACTTCCAACGGGAAGTTTGAATGAGGTTCGATTTTAATTGGAGATATTTCCACACGAACGATTTTTGCCAAAAGACATTGTTTTTCAATTATTTTCAGCACTTTCTTTTGGTGATTCAGAGAATTATTTTTTGAATGTGTACAGGTGTATGTATGGGTATTTGAATGAATGGACTGGCATCTAAAGAAAATAATATTTTTCACTACTCCAATTTAAATAATAGCGGGTGGAATGTGTTCGCTACATGAACTTTTATTTCTTTTTATCTGTAGGCTTTGAGATTATTACTAACAACAAAAGTTCAATACTTTCTGAATCTCAAGAGGAATATTTTTAGTACCTTCTTTGGTAGATCTGGAACGATTTTCAAAGCAAAATCTATCGGTTTACGATTTATTGCTTCTTCTAGTCTTCGAGTTGCGAAAAAAATTCGGTTGAAAAACAAATAATGTCTCCTTTCAATTTTCACATTAAACTAACAAGTACAAATGTGTGTCAATGTGTGAAACTGATATTTCAACTGTAATGTTTCATATCAGACATTCATTTTCATTTATCTACGTAGTGGTAACTAATTTTTCAATTTTCACATTAAAATAATAGGTACAAATCTGTGTCAATGTGTGAAACTGATATTTCAGCTGCAATGTTCAATATAAGCCATCTACGTAGTAGTTACTAATTTTAGGTGAAAGGGTTGCTGAACAGTAAAAGTTCAGTTCAACATGACCAATTTTCAAGCAAATAGTTCTCATAATTGTATTCAGAAAAACCAATTTCCTTTCAAAATTTATATTAGAATTTCTAATTATGTTCTTATATTTTCTTATTCTGGGAAAACATTTCTTGGAACAATAACAATTGAACAGATTATAGAAATATAATCATTCTCTCGTTTCTTCTGCTAACAAGATAAACTAAAATTTACAAGTTCATAATCCCGATATCAGAAGTGGAATTCTTCATATTATTACTGCAGGTTATAATGAGGATGTCTAAATAATTGAAAGGATTTGAAGTAGAGTTTTTCACTCACAATAGAAATTAAAACTCAGCCATTTCATTAGTCAGAAAGAATCAGGTTGGCCGATACAGCTTTATTGAAGTCACTTATCGCTTAATATAATACTCATTTGTCGAATTCTTCGTGAACTACTTTTCGAGAAGTTTCTGCTCATGTTTTAGACGATTTTCTCGATAAAGCAATTTCTATTGTGTTCTACGTATAATTAAGAATAGCAAAATATAAAAGGCAAACTTCTTCCTCCAGCACATTGCTGTCAGAAGTTGAACGCGATGGAAATAAAAGGGACAATGAAAGTAAGAAAAAGAAAGTCGAGATGATAAGTAGCTATAAAACAGTAAAAATAATAACACGAAATAAATTTCATCAAGAAAAGATTCGGTCATTTTTCACCTTCCCTTCAAATACCACGTTCACAACTATCTGAAATGCAGAGTTGGATTAATTTTCCAGTTGTCATTTGCATAATTATCATTATCAATATTACTATTGTTCTAAGAGCTGAGGTCTTGGGATATATATATATATATATATATATATATATATATATATATATATATATATATATATATATATATATATATATATATATATATGGAAATGAAATTTTTTTGTGCTTATGGCACTGAATGAAATATGTAAGAAAATGAACACTTTTCATTTGAAAAATTCAAATTAACCAAGAAAATGTTATAGTAGAGCTAGATATGTAAACGTGTACGATGTGATGTCTCCATCATCCTTCAAAGGATGAATGTTAGAAAAATATTGAAATCGATGCCACACCTGATGGAAGTGCGAGACATATATGTTTCGTTCTGCAAGGAACTCGTCAGTCGCACCACATCCATCGAAGTGAGGCAACGATTTCAACCTCCAAGAATCTTCTTGTGACTCCAAGTGGAACACCGAAGAGTAATGAATACTCCACAATTCCATCTATAGGAATCAGTAGAAAACACCTCTCAGATTACAGACACACCAAGCATAGAAATTTCACATATCTTCTATACCCGTAGGTATCTACTAAATTGCAATGCCTATTTGACAAATATCATCATTCGATGTTTTCAAATGTCAATAGGTTGCGTTAGTAGTACTCTCGCGTTTATTCCCGTATTTCAGGGGCCTATTCGGCGATATTTTCAAATGGTTATATATATATATATATATATATATATATATATATATATATATATATATATATTTAAATTTATATTCTAAGAGACCTATATAGCTCTGTTTGGACCTACAGCTCAACGCCGACCCGAAAAAAAAAATATAGGGACACTTTACTATTCGTCTACTGGTCTACTGGAACTCTTAAAATAAAGATACTTCTCTCTAGAGAGACTTCTGGAATTCTTTTATTAGGCCCTGTTCTTACTACGTCTATAATCAACAAAAGTACCTATTCCAAATTATCTATTTATATTTATTGTCATTATGATCTGGCCTATTTTTTTTCAAAGTTGAACTGCTTACACATTTTCTATTTCCGTGCAATAAATTAAATTGAAACCTTAATGCCTATTGTAAGTTTCAAATTTATATCCACAGTAAGGAATGCTATGTTTCTGTAATTATTCCCCATTCGAATGTACTTCAAACGATATATGGCAATGGATAGATCAACTACATGTTAAACATGTTGGGCCCATTGTAAATATCAGAGTGTTTACTTAGCATAGCAACATTGATTTTCGGGTTAACAGGTTCGATACTCTGGAACATCGGCAATGTAGACCCGACAATATGCTAAACAATGAAATATCGAGATGTGAATCAAGACGTACCAGGAGAGGGATGAAATTTACATTTTCTCGATATATTTAAATCTACATTATCCTTATTTTTGCTGTTAATTTAATGAATAATGTATTCGTTTTCCAGTTGGAAACAGAAACTCTGGGTGCACCATTTTTTTTATATTTTATTATAGTGACTTCAACTGCCAGGGTCATTTCGTCACTAGTAAGTACACAGTATTTAGGCTACTAGGAAACATATTAAATATTTTAAAATAAGTAAGTCCCAGTCATGAAAATTGCACATGATAAATAAATCCTGTTCAACTTGCAAAAAGGTCTATTGAAAAGTTACAAAAGATACAGAATAGAGGAATGAGAGTAGTTTTAAAATGTAAGAAAAGAACACCTGTAAACAAAATGCTAGAGGTGTTAAGATTAATGAGTGTCCATCTGAGAATTGCAATCAGAACTCTGGATTTAATTTATAAATTGAGAAATAATATGTTGCATGATTACTTGATTGAGAATATACAATTCGTAAATGAGATTCATGATTACGATACGAAACGTCGAAACGATTTTCGTCTTGAGAAATTCAATTCTACATTTATGAACAAGTCCACATTCAGCAGAGGGCTCCGTCTACACAATGACTTGACAACAAATTTGAAATATTTTGATGATTATAGAAAATTCTAACGATTGTTAGTAACATATTAACATATAATATATTTTTACGAAATGTTTTGATTGAGATTGGGTATTGAGTATATGTAATAAGCTTGATTGTCAATAGCTTATAATGGGTAATTTTTTAGCGCGTAGTTTTTTTTAATCGAATAAAACACTCGATTTGCATCATATATTGAAAATTTCCATTGAAATTGATAACTTGGCCTTTGCCATTCACATTTTGAAGATAACTTCATGTAAATTTTGTCAGCGGCTCCGTATCAAATGGTCCATTCGGAAGGTCCAATTTTGCGTCACGTTTTCGAGCATTTCAGCCTGTATCCCACGAATTACGCGTGTTATGTTATCCTGTAGGGCTTTAATCGTGTTCGGCTTGTCCACATACACTAACGACTTTACATAACCCCACAAGAAATATTAATAATCTAAAGGCGTAAAATCGCATGATCTTGGCGGCCAAGTCGCAGGGCCATTTCGATAGATAAGCTGCTCACCTAATTCATCCTTCAACATGTCCATTGTTTCGGGAGCTGTGTGGCATGTGGCACCGTCTCGATGAAACCACATGTCAACCAAGTTCAACTCGGCCAACCGGGGCAAAAAAAAGTTGCGTATTATGGCTCGATATCGTTCGCCGTTGATGATAACGTTTCTACCACGATCGTCTTTGAAGAAAAATGGACCCATGATGCCACCAGCCCATAAACCACACCAAACTGTCGTTTTTTCGGAATGCACCGGTAATTCTTGTATCGCATGTGGCTGTTCATCACTCCAGATGCGACAGTTTTGTTTCTTAACATATTAAGCCAGAAATGAGCCTCATCGCTGAACACAATTTGTTGATAAAACAGCGAATTTTCATTAAGCTGTTCTAAGGCCCATTCACCTAAAATTAGACGTTGTGGTAGGTCATTCGGCTTCAATTCTTGCAGAAGTTGAATTTTATAGGCTTTCAAACCCAAATCAACACGTAAAATTTTCCATGTGGTTGAGTAAACCATGCCCTATTGCTGAGAACGGCGACGAATTCACATTTCACGATCCTCATTAACACTGTACGCTACAATATTCGGCTGCAATATTCTCTTCAGTACGGACTGTACGCATGCCAGACAATGGTTTAATGTTCGACAAAGTAAACTTGATGCGAAATTTGGTGATAACAGCATGAATGGTCGATTCACCAGGTCAATTATAACGACCATAATATGGACGTAACAAACGATACACATTTTTCACAGAGCGAGAATTTTGATATTGAATTTCAACACTTTGCAATCGTTGCTTGATTGTAAGTCTTTCCATGATAAAATGGCAGATTATACTGAAAACTTTTTACTGTGACAAATGATGTTTGAATGCCATTACCAACCAGTGCTGCCAACCTGAAAAACTTAACTCTTAAAAAATCACCCGTTAGCTGATTAAAGTGTTATTATTATACATTAATGTAATAAATACTGTAATTTTTCTATGAAGAGCACTGAAACTGGTTCTCATTAGATCACTGAAATAACTATCAACTGTTTCCTCTTATCCAGTTCTCATAAACTGGGAGGTTCAAACGGAACTATTCGGAACATCTTCTCGATCTATTTGATAGATAAAACGCGGCCAAATTGCATTATTAGCCTCCTCCTCTAGAGCAACAGCCTTTTATGACGGTATGCTTTCTAAAAAATGGAAATGTAATAGAATTCCAGCTTTTGCTCTATTCAATTGGCCCTTTTGACGTAGGTCGGACTCTATTCAAACTGGGTCGAGTAGATAATTGAATTTCTACGTTCCTTTTCATTGAGCATTGTGCACTTCACGCCAGGTTGAAATGAAGCCATGGAAGACGGAAAATGGAAAGAACAACGTGAAATTCCAACGTGAAAAATCAAATGTGACAGCTTCTCATTCGATAAAGTCAGTGAAATTGTGGTATAGCTTTGATGGCTCTGATGGAAACAATTTTTGCCGAGAAATTTAAAATTTGAAAATTTTCACGAAATTTATGTATTTATGTACACTAGCGTTTTCATGCGGCTTCGTATACACCTTTGTTCATTTCCAGGACCAAAACTCGGAATATACCAAATTTTATTCAAACTTTACTTCCTTTTGTTTCATTACAGTTTCACTTCCAAAAATATTGAATATCTGAGAATAATTATTCTATATTTTTCCAGACATTCATTATATCTGTACAGAATTTAAAAAAAAAAAATTACTAGACAAGTAGAATCTAATCTGCCTGTAAAAAATAAACAGAAAAACCTCGTTTAATTACCCAACTGGATTTTATCTCTAAGTGCACATAAAATTTGACTTTTCATCGTTTGTCCAGATTTTCCATACTGCATTGATTAGCGAAATCATTACTTGGGCTCTTAATTCGCTCCCGGTGTTCAGTACTTGAAGAGGTCGATAAAGAAAAGTTTACCATAGAGCGAAAGCTCTTCTGCATATTTGATGACTGAGCTACGTGACATGGAAATGAGATGGTCGTTTGGAAATTCAAAGGTAAACGATGTAGATAGCTTTTGTATTCGTTGAGCGACCAGTCTAGACTCTAAACCGAGATAAATAAGTGGTTTTCTTTTGTTTTCTTCCGATATCGTAAACTGAGAAGGGCATGTTTAGTTTTACTGCAGGTGATAAGACTTTTGTTACCAGAGGTGAACTAGGTTACCTTCAAAAGCTGTTATGGATTAGCTTCAATGAATGAACCAGAATGAATTACATTATTCATTAGGACTACTGAATTATCTATTGCTTATCAAAAGTCTTGAGGATATACACTAATATAATAATAATAATAATAGTAATAATAATAATAATAATAATAATAATAATAATAATAATAATAATAATAATAATAATAATAATAATAATAATAATAATAATAATAATAATAATAATAATAATAATAATAATAATAATAATAATAATAATAATAATAATAATAATAATAATAATAATAATAATAATAATAATAATAATAATAATAATAATAATAATAATAATAATAATAATAATAGTATTCATTTGCCAATAGCTATTACAAAATTATATATACATTTAGGTTCAAAATATATTATTTACTATTATATGTTTCAAACGAACTTAGTTAATTCACGCGTGAATACCTTAAGGTCACTAATTGTTTTCATGGAGCTAGGCAATTTACTTATTGAATTCGTTAAATCCTTCATAAAATATACTACTAGTATTTATACCTTTAGAAAGCTTAGAAGTTTGAATGTAGAAATTGTCAGCATTTCTTGTAATAACTGTGCACATTACTTACACATGTTATATTTTTTATTACTCTATATGGGAACTATTTGTTTTTAACTTTAAATAAAAAATATATGTATCAAAAAGTATTCTCTGATTGACTGACATTAGTTCTAAACAATTTAGCATGCTTTGGATTGGAGTATATCCTTTACATTTCAAATTTCGCATTAGCTCTATTCTGTAACTTTTGTAACTGTTGAGTTTTCTCTTTATTCATTCCCAATAACAGAGTGGAGCAATATTCTAAGTGTGGCATTATTATTGACTTAAAGAGCAATAACTTCATATATTTCGTCATGTGTTCTTCAATTCTTTTGAGAAAGTTGATTTTCTTGGAGATTTTAGAGGATATAAAGTCGACATAATCATTGAAACTCAATTTCTCATCTAATATAACGCCTAAGAATTTAACAAGTTTTACCCTTTCAATGTTCTGGTTTTCAATCTTAATATTTATATTTTCGTTTCTATTTACATTAAAAATTTTACTTTTACCAAAAACCATAAATTTAGTACCATAAATTTAGACTTTGTTACATTCAGCGATAAACTGTTATCGCTTAGCCATTCATTTATTGCCGCCAAGTCTCTATTGATCCATTCTGTCATAGTTTGGATATTTTTATCACTAAAATAAATCATTGTATCATCTGTGAAAAATCGTTGAAAAAAAGAAAAGGGGGAGTTTTGAGAACATGAATGAGTAACAATTTCATGAAATTTGAATTTAAACTCATCGATTTGAGTAATTTTTTTATTAGCGAAGCATGTAAAGGTTTTTTTCCCAACTATTGATTCATTTCTTTTTGTTATGTCATGATACCTGAAGCATTGCTCCGAAATTAGATATTTTTAGAACCGTAGAGAACTTTTCTCGAATAGTTTTCCTCAACAGGAGGTGTCTCAAGGTGAAAACATTTTCCCGGCTGAAACATCTTCCTGCCGTTTTCCGGTTCGTAATGATTTGTTGGAAACAATTTCCTAACCTTGTCTTGATGTAGAGATGTAATATTTTGGTAATGTGAATTGAATTTACAAATATAAGAAAGAATTTCTATCAAATTAACAGTATGTACCCTCTCAATTCGTGGATTGCTATCACGTCCTAGATAAGAAGGGCGTGATAGCTTCCATTCTCCTATAGAAGCCGTTTTGAGCAATCATAACGTTCATACTAATATAAAAATCACTAGGCAAATTTCGAAATTGTCTAAACTTGTATTCGAAATCAATGTTTTTTCTTGATGTTCTTAGTTCTGAAGTTTGAAAAGACCCTCTCTACAAATAGTAGGAGAGCTGGCACCAAATTTTGGGTACGTATTTGAGATAAGCTGAAAATTTGTCACATACAAATGGGGTACATCTTCTGATGTACCCCAATACGGAATTGCAGATCTGACTGGTAAGTAGCGGAGCTAAATCATCCCCTATATTTTTAGGGGTTGGTAGATGGAAAATCCCACTAAAATGATCTGTCTTTTTGGGAATCTTATCGTTTAGTAATAAATAAAACTCCATTAAAATTTCAAGCTGCCTCAAATGCATTTTCTACAATTTTTTACAAAATATTTTTGTACGTTTCTGGTAATGTTAAAACCTCGATTAAATAGTCTGGCTTATTTTTTTCGTACTCAATAATTTTCGTATACACTGCAACATATAGAAATTGCGTTTTGCCTCAAATATATTTTTGTGGAAAAAAATAATAATTTAAAAATTTAGGGGTTGATTTAGCCCTGCTACTCACCAGCCAGGTCTGCAATTCCGTATTGGGGTATATTAGAAGAGGTATGTGATAAGTAATATATTACTAAAAGTAATTAATTTTTTTTTATACAAGAGTTCACTCAACAGACCATTTAAAACTGTTCTATAATAGAGGAGCACAAATTAATATTCAATACTTCGTACTGTATCGCACAGTCACCAGAAGTTGCACGGAGAAACACATCCGGATTGACACAAAAAACCTTTATGAAAAGTCATGAAATGTGGAATTGTTCAACTTCTCAAATTACGAAATTTCAACTTTTACGGAAATATTCCCCCACATTCCCTAATTTATGTATTCCAGAAGAATCTATAAACGTTTTCGAATCTAAATATAGATTGAATTGCCTATCACGAATATCAAAACGTCACGTATCTTTTACGGATTTCGGTTTATCAGCATAGCAAAATCAATTACTGCAACCGAATGACACATTCGAACATCCCAATCTATTTTCAAAATCCGCGTTTCAGTCACAATATCCAACACAGTTCATTTGTTTCGCACTCTGTTTCCAATTTCATTCGCGTTCACATCGATGAATCGATGCATGTCAACAATTCCTCTATAGAACATGCGTGACATTTATGCCGTTCGCGACAGTTTATGCTATTTCAATCTAAAATATTAATCTGATATTAATTTGAAATTATATGATTGTCGGGGTTTTGCTACAGGTCGATGAAACAACGAACTAATTAGCCATAATATTGATCATAAAAATTAATTCAGCGGTTTTGCAAGAATATAATGTTCCATAAGGAGGCAATCCCCATTGGATCCCCTTCGGGAGACATATAATACTAATAAACACTGAGAGTCTTGACCGTAATTTGGAAATAATGCAGTAGGCGAAGATGTTATTTCTCCCATTCCTGCTGTCTACATCTCCAGTAGATATCAGTTAGATTACTGAGGATTCGCTTGTTACCGGGACTCCTAAAAACCCTAGAACGCTCTCTTCTAAATGGTACTACTACGGCGACTTTAAACAGGCCATGAAATGAGTGTATGGCACTGGGGCGATGGTGGTCTACGGAATTTTATAACACCGTCGTTAACTTAGCTTGTATGCTAATGCAAATAGGACACTTTTCAAAACGTTGGCAGTTTAAAGATAAATAATTTGAGCATTTAGTATGAATTTTATATTTTTCAATTGTGTATGGTATAATACATATGTAGTTGATGATAATTTGTTGAAATCTGAAGCAATAAAACCAAAGTGTTTAGTGTGCTTACCGATTTCAGTGAAACGAAATCAATTTGTGTTGTATAAGACTTTCATAGTTTGAAGTTGAATATGTTTCAGTATCAATATTCTATTCATCAATTTTGCATAGTGTAACATAGGTGCTAGTGATGATAGTTTGTGGATAACATAACATCAAATTATAAAAACGAAGTGTTTTGTGTGTACAAATTTCATCGAATCGATATCAAATTTGTGTTGTGTTTTAAGTAAATATTATTTACAAATAATTTTTTTGTGAAAAAAAGTGTAGAGGGTAGGTGTTGCGAAGGTGATTTTCAAGCTTGGGATAGGTAAGTTTCCAAAAAGTATATTCTTTCAAAATGAAGGAACCAATTGCATTTCTGGTTGTAAATCAAATTATAACAGCAGCCTGAAAGCGGGTGGGCAACTGCATCGACCTTTAGTTTCCCTAAAAATGAATTTTTAAAGAGTAAATGGATGATATCTTCACCACGAGATAATTGGGCTACAATAAAATATTCAGTTGTTTGTGCCTTCCATTTTCCTGAAACTGATATTATGAGGAAAGAGAAATTTGTTTCACCTGTAGGGATTGCAAGCATACTTGAAACAACAAGATAAGTCACTCATTCCTTCTATTTTTCCAAATTTACCGCATTATTTGTCAAAAATGTGCCGTTACCTAGGAAGAGCCCACAGGAAAGGCAGAGAAATTATTAACCTCGCAATAATTATTTGAATAACATTTTTGAACAGTTAGATTTAATTGTCAATTTTCAAGGAAAAATTCTTCATCACTCCAGTAAAATGAATATTCCTGATTCATTAATTTTTACCTCCTCAATTCAAAAGAAGAAATTATTACCATAAGTAACCAAATCACAGTGAATGGAGACTTGTTAGTAACAGCGTTTTTAATGGAAAAAAGCTGTTGTACTCTATTTTAAGTTGGATTATACCTATCGACTTCAAATTGGATAGTTGGTCCCAAATAGAAAATTAGTTAATAAGATACAAAGATATTCCAGACTGTGTGGATCAATCTTTCACATATTCAATCGAGAAAAGTTTATGTTATTTGAATGATATAGAGAAGATAAATGGAATATGTGCTCAGGGATAATATTTAGTATGTGATAAATATCAATAATATTTTTTATCCATTCGGAATGTACAAGAAGGGTTGAAATAACGATTGAAACTTTGAGAACAAGGAGGGAAGACTAGGAGAGTAGACCACCGGCTCGATTTTGGCACGACCACGGACTGTAAAGTCGGCCGTGATGGTACATCACCAACAGAACACGGTAGGTATTCTGATTGTGCAAACCACCAAAAATGTTCAATAACTAGACTCTTCCTTGAGTGATTGGGAACTTGAGGAACGTCATACCGTCACCTGCCATTACTTTCAATTTTTACCACCAGAACAGCACAGCTCATGATAGTGATGATTTTCACCAAGGGTCATAAGGTTTCACTAGTAGGTCCAAGGGGTTCGAATTAAATAAAATTGTTTAAGTAATTGCTAAGCACCTGCTTCAGTTTGCAGTTTGATGCTCTTATGGTACTCCTGATTTGCAAACGACGCGAGGTAGATTTTCGAGATCATAAGATATCAATGAAATTTTTAATGAATGTACTTCAGGATGAAACACTTTTTTGTGTTCCAAGAACGGATTTTTGATAGTGAAGAAAAAGTAATGAAAAAGTTCTTCTCGATTTTATTTGTTCAAAACAACTAAAGGCAGTAAATCTGAAAGAATATCAGAATGTCCCCAACAAGGTGTAACAACAACTACTATGTAATAACCATCTGCCCTTCGTCTGCTTAGTTCTTGGCACCTTCTTCGAAATAGTGAATTGAAGTAGAAATGTTAGATCTTAGACCTGAAGGCCAACAAAGTTTAATGACCACTCCCTCTATGGCACCATCTGCTTATGCCGACTCAGTTTTTGATCAATTCTTCGTGGTGGTAAGGTGGATGATAACTGAAATCAGTAACCTATTGCAAATCATCGAAACAATCGTAACAAGTTTGATAACCCTTTTTCTGACAGCGGCATCTACCTCCATATGTTAAGATATTACAGATTATTTCGCATGAGTATAGTAGGATAAGGATTCGTATTGATGATTTGTAGTGAAAGATCCGAATAGAACTAAGAAAGCTCAATAACCACGATCCTCTGAGCGTCATTGATAGTGCTGCCCTAACAAGACAAGAGGGTTTTATAATATTGGCAATTAAAAACGATTCTAGAGAGAAGAGAAGTACCAATAGGCCTTTCTTATAGATCTTTCGAAGGCGTTTGACTGTGTGTTTCATGAAAGACTATTTCAGTAGCTGACAATGTATGGAGTAAGAGACAAACACATGGATCTAATGCGTAGTTATCTCCATGAGCGCTTCCAGAGAGTGTCATTGGAGGCTGATAACGGAATCAAGATTTCGAAGGATCGAAAACTGAAGTTTGGGGTTCCTCAAGGAAGCGTCTTGAGAACATTTTTTTGTTGTATATATAAACAATTTAGCGAATATTTTCAGGATATTTGGACCATTCAAATTTTTGTATGTATGCGGACGATACAAATATATTGGTGACACGAAAAACTGTGAAAAACTCAATAGTGAAAACCCAAAATTCAATTTAGGATGTATCACTTTGTCTAGACAACAATAATCTTACAATTAATACACAAAACGGAATGTGTGATTTCAGAACATCTCATTGCAATGTGAAAATACCAGCCAATATGAACATTTTAAACAGTATAATTGAAATAAGCCCAGATACCAACTTTATGGGAGTCGTCTTGGACAATAATTTGAAATGGAATAGGCATGTTGAGAATCTGATCAAGAGGCTCAATTCAGTGAGTTACACATTGAGAGTTATGTTGAGAAAAGTAGACTTAGATGTACTGAAAACTTTCTGATACGAAAATTTCAATTCGTTGATGATGAGCTATGGCATAGTTATCTGTGGAAATTGTTATGGGGTGAGCAGAGTTTTCAGTGCGCAGAAGAGGGTGATGTGGATAATTCTTGGAATGCGGTTTCGGGAATCATGCCGTGGTGTGTTAAAACGCCTGCATACGTTAACGCTTCCAGGGTTATATGTATATTAAGAACATGAATGATACCCGAAACGTTCTGCCATATCACTTTCCCAGACATTCTCTGACGTAATATGCACGGAATTCGACCTATATAAGCATTGAACTCTACAATAATCTACCTCGTCAATATCAAACCATCAAAACTTTTCAAAAGTTAAAAAAAAATCTACCAATACTTGGTTAACATAGAGCCATATTGTGTGCAGGAATTTATTGAGTATAACCACGAGCTTTTTGCATGCTAGGCTCTCTATTTTGTAAGTGCATTAGTTTGTATGTTGACATGTCCTCTATTCATATTGTGTTTGATTATGAGAATTGATGCTATTATTATTATTATTATTATTATTATTATTATTATGTATTAAATAGTAAATTGTCAATTTCCGAATTTCTTTTAATGTATTAGATGATTAGGAATTACTCTTAATTCTTTGAAGAATTGATGACAACAAAAGCAAGAGAAGAGCTGAATGAATTATGTAACAACATCAAAGATTAGTATTTATAGAAGATACAGTGGAAAAAACTTTCACCTGTTAAGTTTTCATATTCTCCTTCGAAAATTATTCTACACTTCATACCTCACGTCAATAGTATATATTACATCTCTGACCTATGTTCAATTGTTCTCTCTTCAATGATTAGATAACCTTCGGGAGCATTGTCCAGGAATCGATTTCGTAGATATATAAGGCACTATCTGCAAAAATATTAGATATGCCGTCTCTCGCAGCGTGCATGAATTAATTAGCACTTCAGTTAGTGTGTTGGATGTTCGATAGAATAGCATGAAAAGCCTTAATTTGAATAGAGTGGTTTGATAAACTTTGATATTATCAGGCCATTACTCCTATTCAAGTGGAAAACGTTCCATTAGTGCAGGTTTGGTCCCGTTGAAAGGAGTGAGAATGAATAGAATATCTTCTGAAAAGGAATGACGATGTAATTAAAATCGTTATTTTAGCTAAGCAAATATTTTTCATCAGCAAAGCTCTTGGGAATTATGTGTATGATATTTTATAAGAAAGCGAAATAAAAAATGAAATTCTCGATAAAATCAACATAATAAACCAAGTTCGCCAGAATTTGAACAGGCAACTATAGTACAAAAGTGCAAGACAATGCACTATTTTCGATATCTATCAAATTCCAAATATTTATAGAATGAAATAAACTAAATTATAAAAATGAATCATCTAATTGAATTTCTGAAATATAAAATAATACGCGTGACGCGCGTCTCGAAGTACAACTTCCTTTTTATATGCTAAATTAACTCCCAAATCTTCAAAAATTATAATTCAACTTTACAATTATTCTATAATGAGACATTTATGCCCTCTCTTTATTTTTCTGATATGAATCAGGCAACATTTATCATTCTTTCATCGCAACCCCCTCAACCTTTTTGAAACAAACTCAGTTTTTGCCTATCTTTCAAAATCTTGTGATTGAAAATTGAAGGCCGTGACCGAAAATGAAAGATTGGAATCTATTTATGAATAAATTAAATAGAGTTGTATAGAGAAGAAGTGTACAAAGCTATTTTCTTTATAAAAAAATATTAGAAATACATCACATTAAATAAATAAACATCACACACACCACTACCTGAATGACACACAACACTATGTGTGTCATTCAGGTAGTGGAATTTTGAATTTAGTGGAGTATGAATTTCGTATAGAATTCATTTTCTATACAAAATGTATACCATACATTTCGTATGAAAATATGGAGTGCTATTTCCTAACCATGAATCTAAGAATGTTATTAAAAGTATGAATGTTAGTAATGCCGAATTCTCCCGATTCCTGGAAACCGGTATGAAAGGGTTCGGTGCTGACAAGTCCTCAATCTGCCTACTCATTGTCAGATGTTGATTGATTGCCTACCAGTGGACAACTAAGGTATGTCCCAATTCTACCGATTCCTGGAAATCAATATGAAATAGTTCGTTGCTGACACGGCCTCAATCTGCCTACTCCTTGTCAGGGAGTTGATTAGTTTCCGACTGATGAACAACCAATTCTCACATTTGACAAGGCCTCAATCTGCCTACTCCTTGTCAGGTGCATGAGTTGACTACTGATGTACAACTAATTCTATTAAGAGAATATTATTGAATCAATATATAAAATAAAACTGCTTAATCGCTGAAATGAAGTTCATTTTCTTATACATTATTATAAAATATTTCCTTATTCTATCTATGAAAATCTGTTTAAAATCCTCAAGATTCTGAACATGCTTATACGCTCCGAGGATCTAACAACAAGGGCTTGATCTCAACAACTGTACTAAATTCTCCCATTTGAATTATTAACTGTGCATACAAAATCTGTTCAAAATCGCAAAGAGTTTTCTGCAATGGGAATGCGATGATCTAACACCAAGGGCTCAATTTCGATGGTTGTAATAAATGTATAGAAATATTCTTGATGTTAATCCACCAAGTTGCGATTGGCCTGTCTCTTCTTTTGATCGGGTTTGGTGTGTTGAGTACTTTCTTAATATAGTTACTTTCGCGTATTTGGGTATAATTATACCATCGTAAGAGACTTTGTTCCATTTTTTCTACTATCGGAGCTACTTGAAAGGACCCTCTAATGTACTCATTTCGCATTTCATTACACTTGCCCTCTCAAAAGCTTCACCTCAATTGTGTATAGTTGTTGTTCCTTTGCTTTTTTGTAGTCCAGCATTCTGCTGCATATTTATTTCATGAATTCATTTAATCAGCATTTCGAGGAAAAGGTGTGTGATTTGTATAATGATTTATTTATAATTACAAGAAATACAACTCACTTGGAAGCATAAAAGAGATTGGTATAGCCATAAATTTCACAAACGAAATACTAAAAGATGATGAACCAGAGAAAGCTTCATTAACACGAAGGAAAATAATTAAAGAACACAATCTAACATAAAGTTTGTAGATAGAATTAATTGCCTCGCATACATTTCAAAATCAATATACACTGAACGAAAATTACTAGAGTAAAACTGAAGCTAAATAAATAAACATCCCCTAATATGATGGTAGAATGCCTGAGTAAAGTAAAACCGTTACACCTGATGTTGTGTTATGAACTTCAAACCTTGGGATAGGGAGATCATACAAATACCTACGTAATTTGTATTTCTCCTGTTTATTTAGGAGCACAAGAAATGCTATTGAATCTACAACCCAGTTTCAAATCAACAAGTTTGCGTGTTAGGACCTGAATAATGACGATATGGAATGATGTACTTGAAGATGCCATTTCTGAAGCTGAAGCTTTCATAAATTATGTTGTGCTAGGAAACTGTTGAAGTCAGCAAACATTGGATATATTAAATCTGATACAAATTCAAGTCTTCGCTATTACAAATGATGGTTTCCTAAATATAGGGTGATTTTTTAAGCGTAGTTTTTTTTCAAATCGGATGAAACACTCAATTTGCCTCAAATATTCGAAATTCCTATTGAAACTGATAACTTGGCCTTTGCCATTTTTTTTGGTGAAGATATCACGTATCCGTATCAAATGGTCCATTCGGAAGGTCCAATTTGACACATGCCCAATTGCTGTGAATGGCGACAAATTGACATTTCACTATCCTCATTAACACTGTACGCTACAGCTGCAATATTCTCTTCAGTACGCACAGTACGCATGCGAGATAATGGTTTGATGTCCAACAAAATAAACTTGGTGCGAAATTTGGTGATAACAGCACGAATTTTTGATTCACCATGTCGATTATGACGACCATAATATGGTCGTAACAAACGATACACATTTTTCACAAAGCACGAGTTTTGATAGTAAATTTCAACAATTCACAATCATTGCTCGTTTGAAAGACTTTCCATGATGAAATGGCAGAGTATACTGAAAGCTTTTCACTTTGACAGATGACGTTTGGATGCCATTACCAACCAGTGCCAGTTACATTCATTGAATAGTGTTGGTGTATACTTCATGTAAATCCATTGTAGGTAATCGAATATAAGCTAAATTCAAACAATTGAAGTTTTGATATGTACACTTTTATTGACAGCATATCATGACGCGTTCCGTCGTGAGAAAAGGCGGAACTCGTCATGCTATGTGGTCAATAAAAGTGTAAATCAAAATTTCATGTGTTTGAATTTTAGCTTATATTCAATTTAATACATTCAGTTTTTTAAGCGTAAAAATAAAATTGATATTTTACATTGTAAACACTTTCATTTTTTCCATTTTTGTTTGTGTTTTTTTTAGCATTCAGTACTCTAACATAGTCACTCTTCTTCACTGTCCGAATCAACCAGTGACACTGATGGAATTTCTCTAGGAATATCAACTACATCAGCATCATCATCTTCACTATTGCCTCCCCAATCTTCATTCACTTCTTCAAAACATTGTGGCATTTAAACAGCTGACCCCATACCTCTCTGTTCCATTTTATCTGATTTATTTTCTTGAATTCCAAGTTGAGGATCATAAGTTTTACTACTACGTTTCTTCTTATATGGTGTATAAAATTTGAGATCTTAATATCGAAAGTTTTCTCACTTGTGAGTAAGAAATATATAGTTGATAGTTGTGAAGGTAAAAATTTGTCAGATCAAAAACGAATATAGAAGAGAGAAAACACGATAGGTTCTCATAAGATATAAAATTCCTTTCGCTTTGTGCAGTAATGTGTTGCCCTAAAGGCAGATCTATCACAATTTGTGGTCTATAAATTTCAATTCGAGATGATCATTTCCAAGAAGCATTTTCATGACTTACGGTCACATAAATATAAATCTCTCATAAATGTGAAATTTTACGTTATATTTTTTGATAAATCCCTGATATGTCTTCATACTATACTGTAGAGGTAGAATAATAAGAGCCACTCATGGCTTCTTGATAAGAATGAAAACCATATTTTCAAGCGCTTAGTTTTCTTTACTCTACTCTCAAGGACTTTGTGTTTATGTTATGATAGATTATTAGAGAATTGTATATTCATTCAAACGTCACGAAAATGAATAATTTGGAATGTCTGGAAGTTCAAAGAGCTTCAACTGTTAATATGTTAATTTTCATCTGGAGTAGTTGAGTGGAGAGCATAAAAATGAGAGTTATTCGGTTTGTTTGTTCTCTAAGCTCAATATACGAGGACTGTTCAAAGGAAAAGACGAATTTTGAATTTTTGCGGGCAGTGCACATTCGATAATAGAAATTTTTCTCTAATGTTCAAATTTCCGTCATTCTGGTTTGGTAGTTTTCGACAAGTGCAAAGGTTGATTACGTTTTTGTGTGTGCTTCGATTTCTTACTTCTGGATCAAAGAATCTGTATTAAATTTTGCGTTCAAAATGAAATAAAATGCTCCAACGCACTTGAAGTCTGAACACTGGTATTCTGCGAGTCCACTTTGTTTCAAATAAGTGTTTTTAAGTGGTACAAGCGCATTACAGAAGGCCGAGAAGATGTTGATGACGTTGGGCGTCCAGAAGTTGCAACCACGTCAACAAGCGAAGAAAACATCGAAAAATTCATATCGTTTTGGAAAATCGTCGAATCACTATTAGGAAACTTGCAGAGGATGTTGGCATATCAATCGTTTTCTGCAATGAAATTTTCTGGGATGTTTTGTGCATGAAACTTGTGGCAGCACAGTTTGTTCCCTAATTCCTGAATTCTGAGCAAAAGCAACTTCGCATTAGAATCGGTCAGAAGTTGTTGAATTACGTCAACGATGATCCTAATTTGCTCAAAAAGGTTATAACTGGTGACGAAACGGGGTTATATGGTTATGACGTCGAAATCAAGGCTCAATAATCCCAATGGAATCAGCAGGAAGAGCTAAGACCGAAAAAAGCACGCCAAGTTCAATCAAATGTGAAAGTTTTGCTCACTGTATTATTCGATTACAACGGCGAGGAGCACATTGAGCACATAGGTCCTACGGTTAACAAAGAAAACAACAAGAAAGTTATGCGGCGTTTGCGTGAAACAATTCGCCTCAAACGACCAGAATGGTGGAATAACAAATCATGGATTCTGCGTCATGATGATGCACCAGCTTACACATCAATGCTTGTTCGTGATTGTTTGGCCATACAATCCTACTCACAATTCCTACCCCCAAAACTCAATCCCAAGACCAATGAAAGTAAAGCGTTTTGTCAAAATTGATGAGATAAAGTCGGAATCGAAGAACCAGCTGATTGCCATACCGGAAAGCGCATTTCAGAACTGCTTCGAGGATTGGAAGAAGCGCTGCCACAAGTGCATTATTTCTGAGAGGATTACTTTGAAGAAACAAAATTGATACTCATGATTAAAGAAACTTCTCGAGAAAATTCAAAATACACCTTTTGTTTTGAACAAACCCCGTATATTTTGTTTATTATATTGACTAATTTCTTTCTGTTATGTCATTCACTTATACTGATGATCGATAGAAGTCCGATACCATTATTTTGTTCCATAATTTTTCAATGAAAATGCATGAAAGTTGATATTATAAAGTGTTCGAATATTATCATAATGTCTCACTATCCCTTATCGATGAAATATTCAATTTAAATTTCCAAGTACCAAATAATTAATAATTTACCTGCTACGTTCCGGACTGAATACATCCGCAACAACAAATCCTGCTCGACTTGTCCAATATGAACTAAATAGATAACGATAACCTCTTAAACTAAGCTGCCGTAGTCGATAAATTCGTTCGAGAGGATTTCCCCAGTCTCGGAAATGATTTAAAGTCCGGGGCAGCTCCGGAGTTGTACCTCGTAAGCCAGAGTATCGTAAGACTTATAGTGTCTTGTTCCCGCTTGTTTGTATATTCTATGGGAAAGTTATTTATGTCGGGGTTTCAGCACCTGCGTAAAATGAAAATCTACGGATTTATAACTCAAGTTGTCTGGAAGTTCTTCTGTTCATAATGTATTCTCAGAGTCGGAAAAAACGGAGGTAATTTTTTTCTAGAGGTTAGATTTCCTACTTTAATGGTCCTAATAAGTCGAAGTCTCTGAGAATTGATGGTTGTTTTCCTCTTTAGTTCTGTTTCCTTTATGAAAATCGAGACATGAATATTCTTAGAAAACAATCCTGTATTGAAATATCTCTTTTAATTCATGAAATATTTTTGTTTTAATAATAGACTCAATTTCAACATTTTCCAGGTGCTGTAGAAGATCACATATTAATTAATGAACTCAATGGACGATGAATCAACTCTGTGATAGTTCATATTTAAATGAGAGGTTAAAATAAATGTCTAAAAATCACAGACTGAACAATTCTTTATTCGACTAGTTTCGCCTTTTACGGCATTATCAAGAATGAATACATATTACAAAGGCAACCTTTTAATATTTGCAGATCTGTTCGGACCACAGAATACTCCTTAAATTCGGTCATAGTGATGGGGGTTTCCAAATTATCAGAGATTGAACAGCGGGAGTGGTTTAGGTCTAACTGGCCAATGAGAATATTGTATTTATCGGATTTTTGAAGTTTATTTATTTCCATGGCTTCCAGGTAGTTCATTTTCATACCTTTTTCACAGTAATGGAGAATATTAGGTTTAAAACAACGTGAGATCTTATGTCCTGTCGACTCTAGATGTTCCCGAAAAACCATTCCCGAAAAAAAATTCTTCAAAAATAATGATTTAAATATAGCATTTTCAAGTCACAGCAGATTGGATAGAATGATCTTTAATAACAAATGGTCCAAATCCGAGGCAATGAAGAAGTCTGGAATTTATAGATTGGACAGTGAAGAATGTAAGTCGCCATATGTTGGCCAGAGTGGAAGATGTTTTGAAAATAGGCTAAAAGAACACATTAAAAACGGAAAATCTGCTTTTCGGGAACATCTAGATTCGACAGGACATAAGATCTCAAGTTGTTTTAAACCTAATATTCCCCATTACTGTGAAAAAGGTATGAAAATGAACTACCTGGAAACCGTGGAAATAAATAAACTTCAAAAATCCGATAAATACAATCTTGTCAATGACCAGTTAAACCTAAACCACTCCCCGCTGTTAAATCTCTGATAATGTGGAAACCCCCACCACTATGACCGAATTTAAGGTGTATTCTGTGGTCCGAACAGATCTGCAAATATTAACAGAATGTCTTTGTAATATGTATTTATTCTTGATAATGCCGTAAAAGGCGAAACTAGTCGAATAAAGAATTGTTCAGTCAGTGATTTTTAGACAAGTATTCATTATTACCTTTTATCTCATAATAATTGTATAAACCCTGACACGACGCCGCTACAAACTTACCTGCAAATAGAGCTGTTCAACATTAGTTCAGTGGAATAATTCACTTAACAACAAAGCAACATATGCCATATTGATATGTTCAAGACTGAAGATTAATGAAGAATATTCTCGTAAAATTATCAATGAAGGGTTGATGGTAATGGTTGAAAGTAAATTTTTTACTTTGAAATCTATTCAAGTTGCTTGCTTACAGTTGATTCATTTATATTTGTACGGAGAACAAAGGTATCAATGATATACAAAAGGAAAAACGACGGCCCGAAGGCGGCCCCTGACGAATTCCAGCTTTCACACCACGCAGTTCGAAATTTGTAAGATTCTGTTCTGTGTCACGGAGTATCTAAACAAGCTTGTAGCTTAATGTTATAGTAACTGTAATGTTGACAGACTTGGACTGTACAAAATTCTGCTAGAAGCATCTCACATATCTCATTCAATTTTCAAATCATTCTGGCGAATTCTAGTTTCCTTTTATAGCCTTGAGTTCGTGCGAAAAATGGACCTACAGTGTAACGCTTATTCCGAACTGCCCAAAAACACGTTGGAATCGAGCTCACCAGTATCAGTATGCCTGAATTGCTCTAAGGTCACTAAACCGTCCGACTACGTCTCTAAAAATAGTTGAAAATATTCATCCAATCTTTTGAGAGTCATGAAATATATTCGATAAAGATGATTATGATCACCCATAAAAATTAAGTTGCATTCAAAATTAAGTTCTAAACTCTTCGACAAATTCAGCAATTAGCACCTTAGCAACATGATTAGTTACACTTATTCCCAACCTCAACAGGCCACACTTCAACAATGCAACTGATTTTGGAAATAATGTTCAAATCATGGTCACGGTATCAGAAGAAACAATTCACTGGGCCCTAATTCATCAAGACCATTAGGACATTAGGACGATAAGAAGTTGAGGATCATCATTGAATAGATGAAAAGTAGTTTTCCGCTTGAAAAAATTTTGTAGACCAGAAGCGAGAATAATCGCGTTTATTATCAGAGTTACTTTCTTCTAAATGATACAAAATGTTTTCGTAAAATCTTACCTTTAAATGTAATAAATACATACAAAATAGCGTGAATTCTTCATAATCTTATAACTTATAATCTTAACTTATAATCATTTTTTCTTTTGTAGTGCATTCCAGTTTTGCCAGTCTTTTCTTTGAAATATTCCATAAATTCTCAATGAGATTGAGATCAGATGAATTCCCCGGCCAATCGAGTACTTTTATATCATTCTCTCGCATAAAGGCCTGCACTTGTTTGGAATTGTGGCAAGGAGCCAGGACGTGCTGAAATGTTTCATCAAACGTTTCTATGAATGGGACAATCCTGGTGCGCAATATTTCCATATATCTTACTGAATTCATCATCCCTGTTATAGGCGCTGATCGTCCAGTAACATTGGTTGTGAAAAAACCCCAAAGCATTTGTTTCGAAGGATGTTGTACTGTTAAGATGTGATCAGGCCGCAAAATGTCCCCATCACTTCGTCTAACAACACTTGATTTGTACCCTTGAACAAACAAATGTGTCTCATCTTTTCTTCCAGTCGTCCACAGTGCACGTACGGTACTTTTTGTCATCTGCCAAACGTTTCTTCATCATTTTCTGGGTAAGCAGTTGGTTTCTTCTTGGTCATTTTGCCTTGCGGCCAACCTCCAGCAGTCGTTTTCGCACAGTTGAGGTGCTCACCTCCACATCAGAAACGATTAAACCTCTTCGAAGATCAGTGCTTGTCTTTCTGGGATTCATTTTGCTATTTCTCATGAAGAATTTGTCTGTTCTCGTAGCTTCGCGTTTGCGGCCACAGTTTCCTTTTATCTGGAGATGATGAGAAATTTTCTTCGAATATTTTTAAAATTCTCGAATCGCTAGACTCTTCCACAGCAACAGCTTCAGCTATATCTCTTACAGTCATTGATGTAAGCGCGATAATTTTGGAACGCTTTCTCGGAGTGATATTCATCTTTTGACAAGACAATACAGCAAGTATCAAAATTGCAACCACCAACTGACGCACCGATAGGCTCACAACTGAATTGCTGGCGAGGTTAAACCGGTCAGAATGTAAATGATGGTGAAGGTCGAACCCTCACGTCACCTCAGGTAGTAAACAAGCAGTTGTGAGGGTGTTTGTTCTATCCTGGTACTCACATACTTACTACAGTAACTCAAACGAAGAAAAAAAATGTTTGTCCCAATTAATTCGAACAGTATAGTAGCAAAACCTATAGGTATGTTAAATTAAACCGAGAGTTCATTAATATAGAAGGAGAAAAACGTTGGTGACAGCGTGGACTCCTGATGTACTCCTAATCTTACAAATCTAGTTTGAAATTTGTAAAATTTTGTTGCTTGTCTCGTGTGCAGTTTTCTACAAAGCGTAATAGTTTTCTGTTGCCTTAGGTGCATCGTTGACAGAAGAGCCATGTGTCTAAATTGAAGACTGAGATATATTCATTGCAAATCTTGAGAGCTTCGATTAACCTTTGATTTTTTGAAAACTATATGGCTATCGAATATAAACTTAAATTCAAACACTTGAACTTATGATTTACACTTCATTCAGTACATAGCATATATGTAGTGCTATATGCAGTGAATAAAGTGTAAATCATAAGTTCAAGTGTTTGAATTTAAGTTTATATTCAATTATAATGGATTTACATCAAGTAAACGCCAACACTTTGAATAACTATATGGATACTAAACCAATTTGGCTGTCAAATTTGTTTTCAGAGATAATGTTTGTGATTTCTTACGAGAATCAAATAGAATTTGATTGACTATCAATCCAAATAAAATTGGCATTTATGTACCATCACAATGTCATCTGCTTCGCTTCATGTAAACACTGTTTATTTGCTTGAAAATAACTATTTACGTTCAAATGTTCGACTCATTCACTCTGATTCAGTTAATATCGAAAAGCTTGTTACTTTAATCTCTGCGATTGTTCTTCCTCTAAAGACATCAATTGTGATGATATTGAAAAGAAGTTCTCTGCTGCATTTTGTAGATTCGTCATACCTTATTGGGGAAAGATCTAATTAAAAACCTCGAAGTAATTAATCAGACCTCGAAGGATATTTTCATTCGAAATAATTCGTTGAAGCAATAAATATTCAGTTAAAGTTTACGATGAAAGCACTTTGGTTTTACGATGACTTCTTTATTTACTTTCTTAGAAATTGCCTCAGGCAATCAGCTTCTTATTGAAAAGTAATTCAATATTCAGAAATGAGGTTACTTAAACTTATAATTACAAGAAACTTCTCAGAGTTCATTTCAAAAGAGATAAATATTCATTTTTCATTCAAAAGTGAAAGAATCTCTGGAATCAGTTAATCGATATCATTTTAGAGGAATACAATCAATTTGTGATAGAATTTAAACTTTATTCGCTGCAGTCACCACTGTTTTTGGTGTACCGGGAAGAAGATTTTTTGGTTGGGGGAAAAACAAAAATTCAGAAATTTCCTGAATTAAAATCATGAAGGTAATAATAATTCTGATTCTGGTTTTTTTTTTCATTTTGATTATGAAATTTTTTTTTATTTATGAAATTTTTTTTTATTTTTAATAGTGTTGGCGTTCACTTGATGTAAATCCGTTATAATTGAATATAAACTCAAATTCAAACACTTGAACTTATGATTTACACTTCATTCACTACATAGCATGATGCGTTTCGTCGTTACAAACGACTTCTTCTGTAAGTATCTGAAGGAGTCGTTTGTAACGACGAAACGCGTCATGCTATGTAGTGAATAAAGTGTAAATCATAAGTTCAAGTGTTTGAATCCAAGCTTATATTCGATTATGCAGATATTGAAGTAGTAAAACCTTATTATAACGTCTGTGATTTTTGATTCAATTTTTGCTTTTTATAAACCTGATAAATATGGAAGAAGGTCAAAATATTCAAAACACAAAAGTAATTAAAAAAAAGTAATGAATTATCAAGAATTTCTATTGAACATGTCAATGTCAAACGATTGCTAGCAATTATGAAATTATAGAAAAGATATATTTACGTATCCTAACTATTTCGCAAGAGAAACCACCGTTCGGAATTCAATAAGATTATAAAAATACGTCCCTGAACCTATCGAAGCAAAAACTCGAAAATTAATTTCCCAGAAAACCGAGACCTAATCTTCAACAAAAACTTAATCTATTGCACTTAATTGATATCCTCCAAGATACTAAATCTCAATCTCCGCTATTAGCTTAGAGATCTCGTTAGTAGAGGGCGATAGATCCCGATAAGGGCGCCAAATTATCTGTCGCTCTGTGAACTACCCTATATCACGCCATCCGACCAGACCACGTAGACGGGAGTAAACACCCCCTATCGCGAAATCATCTGTAATATCATCTCCTTGGAACAATTTCACACTAATGATGCAGTCTGCCTCAATTTGGTAGCTTGATTATGAAAAATGACTGGAGTGATTGAGGTTTGAATGAGAATACGAAAAAAATATTAAGGGCGTTTGTCTTCAACAAATTGTGATTAATTGAATGCGGCCCAGTTTACCTTACAAAGGTTATAAATTTGGTTGACCCATTTTTCACAATGAAAGTTTATTCATAGTTATTTCCCAGAATGAAGAAATTGAGATACGGACGAAAACTTTAAATTTCCAGAGGAGAGGAAAGAGAAGATAAAAAAAATGGTGTAGTGTTCTATGTCTTCAACATTGTTATAATATTATTTATGTATTATCAAAACCATTTCTTCAGTAAAATAGCCTTAATATGTTAAATCTAGATGAAGCTCAAATAAATATGGATGGCTGTCATATTATACATTACTTTCATAGTATAACTCTTTATCGATATTTTTGTTTTTCGGCCTTTACGTGCAAAAGGAGTAAAACTCACATCATTTCTTCCGTTCAATTCATGATTGTTATTGTTATTTTATAAAATAAATGAGGACTTTGGTAACAAAAAATATTTCCTCGATTGCTTATTCTAACTAACACAAACACTTATAAATACATGAAGATCATCCTGTATGCTTTTTGTTTTGTCAAAATGAAAATTCTGTCTCAGCATTTCTATTTCATAATATCACTAATAATTCAACAATATTCAAACATGTTTTGTTCGAGAACTTGGTTGGCTTAACCAGAAATGGTTGAACAGAAATTATTCAAATAATTTGGATTCATTCAATTGACAGGAATGAAATATTCTCAAGATGATAATCATATCGATAATCGAATGAATTTTCGAAAATGAAAAAGGCGTTAAGCTAAGAACATTCAGAAAATCATGTAGCTTAGATAACGATAAGAACATGCTTATAAGTATTAACTCTATACACATTACGAGGTTTGTTCGAAAGAAAAGGTGAATTTTGTATTTTTTCGAAAACCATTTATTTATTCATCAAAATACAATTTGTTTCCTTCAAAGTAGTCCCCTCTGGATATTATGCACTTATGCCAGCGCTTCTTCTAATCCTTGAAGCACTGCTGAAATGCACTTTTCGATATGACTCATCAGCTCTTTCTTCGATTTCGACTTCATCTCATCAATTGCAGCAAAACGTTTTTTTTTTTCGTTGCTCGCTTCAGTTTTGAGAATGGGCAAAAGTTGTTAGTAGCCAAATATGGTGAATACGGTGGTTAAGGCATGATTACGGCGTTGTTATTGGACAAAAAATCACGAAAAAGCATTGATTTGTGAGCTGGTGCATCATCGCGTGTCCATAATTTGAATTCGTGATTTGTTTTTCCACAATAACGATCGTTTGAGCCGTATCGCTTCACGCAAACGTTGCATATCTGCCTTGTAGTGTTCCTTATTAACCATACGACCAGTTGGCAAGAAGTCATAGTGCATCACGCCGTTGTAACCGAAGAAAACAGTGAGCAAAACCTTCATATTCGATCGAACTTGGCGTGCCTTTTTCGGTCTTGGCTCTTCTGGCTGCTTCCATTTGAATGATTGGGCCTTGGTTTCGACGTCATAACCATATAACATATACCCACGTTTCGTCACCATTTACAACCTTTTGGAGCGATCTGGATGCTTGTTGACGTCTTTCAACAACCCCTGAGCGATAATAATTCGACGTTCTTTTGTTCCAAATTTAACAATTTTGGAAAAAAAATTGGCTGCCACACGTTTCTTGTCCAAAACATCCGAGAAAATTGCATGGGATGATAGAAAATTGATATGCCAACATCGTCTGAAACTTCCTTATTAGTGATTTGTCGATTTTCCACAACCATTTTATCCACTGTTTCGATGATTTTTTTGCTTGTTGACGTCGTTGCAACTCCAGGACGCTCATCCTTCTCAACATCTTCTCGGTCTTCTGTAATGCGCTTGTAACACTTATAAACACTTTTTTGGTACAAAGTAGACTCTCCGAATGTCAAATCGATATTTCAAGTGCGTTGAAGCACTTTATTCCATATTTTTAACGCTAAATTCAATACAGATTATTTGATCCATTCTGTTCAAAAGTAAAAAACCGAAGAACACACAAAAACGTGATCAACCTTGTCAAAAGTTGTCCCGTTGTTCCGTTGTTCACGTTGTTTCGTTGTTCACGTTGTCCAACCTTTTCAGATGTCATAAACAAACTATTAATCCAAAATGGCTAATAATGTCAACATATGAGGAATGTATGTGTACCAATATAACAAAAAAAAATTTCGATAATTGAATATGCACAATCCGCGAAAATTCAAAATTCACCTTTTCATTTGAACAGGCCTCGTATATGTACACACACACATACAAATATTTTTTTTTTGTTAATTGCAGGAAATAAAATATTGAAGACAATATTTTAACTAATAATTTTATTATAATACTATTTGATCGATTAAAATCGTGTATGTTCTACATATTTGAAACTCACGTTGAATCATTGTGTTATGGAAAAGTGAAGTCAAACAATACCTTGAACGACACTTCATGGGTTATTTTTAAATGTAAAATGTAAATGAGAAAAGTTCTCATTTCTACAATTTATTTAACCAAGTAACAGTCCAATAATTAAATCGTGAAGCATTAAATGATATTGATATATAATAATGTTATAGATGTGAATACAACAAAGACATTATACTCTCTGAAAAAAGAACGATCACTGCAATAAATCAAGTAAATTCACAACAAATCTACAACTAAGGTATTCAGATTTGAATGAAGGAATTTCAGTTGCTACGAATCATAAATTCGAAGAACCACAGAATCAAAAAACCGTTGGAATCAACCATGGAGTTAGAGATTCGGATTTTGGAATTTATAGTCGTTATTATAGTCACTATCTTTCAGCTGAATTGTTTCTGTCACATGTTCAATAACTGAGATTGAATTCTCGCTTGATTCTTACTGAAACATTATTGAATAAAAATTTAAATCAAACTCTTGACTTTATGTTTCACTTCATAGATTTCGACGAAACTAAATGTTTTCACGCAGGTAAGAAAGGAAAACGTTTCCGTTTAGAGGCAATAATAGTCAGCACATCCTGGAAAAAAGAAGAACAAATTTTCAATGAACAAATACACTTTAAAATTTCCCCCTTTCTCTTCTCTATTTTATAGATATAAATTTGCTATGTTCTGCTTTTGTCAATAGTCTTGATGGTGTAGTCTGTGGTGTAATAATAATTGTTTACACTTGAAATGTAATATGGTGAGTTTTACTAGAAAGAGAAATATAATATCTCTTGATTACAACATTGAAGGTGTTAATCTGACTCGACTTCTGGAGGTTAAGTATCTCAGCCCAGTATTTGATAAAAAATTTTCATTCATACCTCATATCCGCCAAATAAGTTTATCATGTAGCAATATTTATTGTTTCATCATCCGCAATGCTATATTGTTTTCAACTTCCTCAATACTTGTCCATTTATTTAATGCCCTAGTGAGAAGCAAACTTGAGTATGGCTGTCTTGTTTGGAGACCAATATTTAATTGTCACATAAATCACGTAGAGGTACTGCAGATGAAGTTCTTGAAATGGCTCTCATTTCGAGAGGATGGTGTATATCCACCTAGGGGTTGTGATCACGCTTGTTTGCTATCGAGCTTTGACACTAGGAGCCTCCACGCCAGGATAAGTTTGAATGCATTGAAATGTTAATTCAATTGGCTTAATGATAATCTCGACTGTCCTGAGCTTCTGGGTAAACTTAATTTCTTCGATCCTCCAAGGTGTACTAGAATAAGGCAGACATTTTACTCAAAAACCCACATAACCAATCTTCTCTCGCAATCGCCGCTCAGCTTAGCATGTACTGCAAACCAGGTATCAAGCTGCTGTGATTTGCACTGGGACTCACTTGCTTCTATCATTAATGTGTATTTAAATCTTAAGAGTGAGGTATCTGGATTTCTTCCGAATGGAGCTCTGAGTGATTTGTTTTCTTGATTATTATTATGATTGTACATTTAGTTATTGACATTATAGATTTAGATTATTATATTTGATGTTTTTTATTATTATAATTATTTCTTATTATTGTGTATCTATGTTGTTATTGATATTTTAAGTAACCATATTTATTCATAATGTGTTCCTGTAATTGGGTAGTTACCTGTTGGAAATATTTGCTTATTATTATTATTGATAATGAGCCGACCGCTCGAAACATGTCAGCTTAACGTTGAAACTTTATTTTATTCAATATATTCATGAAACATTAAGCCCGGAGTTTGATTTGAATTTTCATTCCGCATTTCAGTGATACTGAACTCTTGATGATAGGCCAGTGGCCAGAAATATATTAACAAGTGTTTTCAATTGTACAATATTGAAAGGAAGTATTCCACTCATCAAGTGAACAGGAAACATATTGAAGATGA
Source organism: Henosepilachna vigintioctopunctata (assembly GCA_030704895.1). Classification (NCBI taxonomy): domain Eukaryota; kingdom Metazoa; phylum Arthropoda; class Insecta; order Coleoptera; family Coccinellidae; genus Henosepilachna; species Henosepilachna vigintioctopunctata. Next base: position 1,639,599 of record JARQZJ010000091.1, read on the forward strand.
AATAATAAATTACCTTAATGTTGATAGTTGTAAAACAAGTTTCGAAGACATCTCCTTAATGATGATGAATGCGAACTTTGTCTAAAATCACTTCGACAGAACTAATGCGGATATTTAGAAGTTTTGTTTTTCCTTGTGTTCTATTGGATACTCCTATGTATCATTTTCCTAGAGCATTTTCTTTCGCACCACTAATCTCTACTATACAGTGACAAAAACAGGATAAACTCCTGAAAATTCTCTTTTTAGGTACCAGGCAGAAACGTAACGATTGATAAATGGTTTCCGAAAAATTCCGAATGGTCTACGACCGCTCCATAAAAAATCATTCCCGTGTTTCATATAGTATACGATCGGGATGAACGATAACTCTACGGCCTGGTCGGGGAAGATGTACTTGCCGAGTTGCACTATAATTTTTTCCGAGGCTTAAGCATTGCGAAAGGGGAGTATTTATGGACGGAAAGTCTGCCAAGATGGTGTCGGTGCCGAATTGAGACGTCTAGTTTCTTCGGCGAAACGAGGTCCGAGTTGGCGCAACTTTCGAATGAATATTTTCCATATTTATGAGGCCCTCGCAGAATTTGTTTTTTTTCAGGAAAAAGGATATTACAGAATTGTTGAATACAGAATTTGTAATTAGTGAAACAAAATAACAATTTATTTGAAGGCAGTGTTTTTTTTAGATTGAGGGATATCTCGACTTTTTCGAATATTTCTACATTTTTTATAGTTTTGTATCTTCAGGGTTTCGAAATAAAAATAATGATATCCAATCGTTGATACATCTACTATATCGTAGTTATTATTCAAAATCTATTGCATTTAATGAAATAATACTTCGAATTTTCTCATATATTTACAAAAATACGCATGACGCGTTTCGAAGTACTACTTTTTTATTAAATGCTGAATAAACAATGAATTATATAATAATACATTGTGAATTCAGCATTTGATAAAGAAGTAGTACTTCGAAACGCGTCATGGGTATTTTTGTTAATATATGAGAAAATTTAAAATATTGTTTCAATATGGATATTAATTTCCTCCAAGTATCAGCCTCATCAATTGCCTATTGCATATTTCAACTATGAAAAAGTTCATTAAAGACTACATGATATGGCTTCATCAGATCTGATTCTAATCATTCTGAATGATCACGAACGCTCGCTGATCATTCACAAACGTATCGTTTTCTACAACTGCAAACTAGATGGCAATACTTTATCAAAGTAGATGAAATTGTTCAGAAAGTAGAGTGGTAAAACCTAGTTTCTTAATTGAAAAGAAGTTTTTTAATTTTTCTCGAAAGAAAATCTCAATATTAGATGTATTCATATGCTTCCTATTGGTTACTAAAACTTCAATTATATAGTAACCTATGCATTATATATGTATACGATCTTACAGTATATTTCTGTCTTCTGATCCATGAGAGAATATTTGACGATTGAAGTCGATGCATTACGTTTTTGGACGTTACGTAACTGAGGAGAGCATGGTAGCTCAAAACACTATACTGTCTTGCGTTTCCAATAAATGTAGCCACCGATTTCAATCTTCTCTAACATTTATCCGTTGAAGGATAATGGAGACATGACCTTGTTAATGTTTCACATAATCAGCTCTGCTGTAATAATATTTTGAAATAATTCGTCAAAAAATTATCGAAATGAAGTTATAGTATATTTATATTAAAAATATAAATATACCATATTAAAATTAAGGTAAGTACAAAATCCATTTCTTGTATGTCAATATATATTTCTTTATATATATATATATATATATATATATATATATATATATATATATATATATAATGGGTAATTCTTTAAGCCTAGTTGGTCCAATTTTGCGTCACTTTTTCGAGTATTTTGGCCAGTATACCACGAATTACGCGTGTTATGTTATCCTATAGGTCTTCAATCGTGTTCGGCTTGTCCAGATACACTAAAGACTTTACATAACCCGACAAGAAATAATCCATACGCGCCAAATCGCATGATCTTGGCGGTCAATTCTTCTAGAAGTCAATTATTCTAGAGATAAGCTGCTCACCAAATTCATCCTTCAGCATGTCCATTGTTTCACGAGATGTGTGGCATGTGGCACCGTCTTGATGAAACAAAATGTCAACCAAGTTCAACTCGACCAAAAAAAGGTGCGTATCATGGCTCGATACCGTTCGCCGTTGACGGTAACGTTTCTTCCACGGTCGTCTTTGAAGAAAAATGGACCGATGTTGCCACCAGCCCATAAACCACACCAAACTGTCGTTTTTCGGGATGCATCGGTAATTCTTGTATGGCATGTGGCTGTTCGTAACTCCAGATGAGACAGTTTAGTTTATTTACATATCCGTTAGGCCAGGAATGAGCCTCATTGCTGAACACAATTTTTCGATAAAACAGCGGATTTTCATTAAGCTGTTTTAAGGCCCATTCACCAAGAATTAGACGTTGTGGTAAGTCATTCGGCTTCAATTCTTGCAGAAGTTGAATTTTATAGGCTTCGAAACCCAAATCAACACGTAAAATTTTCCATGTGGTTGCGTAACACATGACCAATTGCTGAGAACGGCGACGAATTGACATTTCACGATCCTCATTAACATTGTACGCTACGGTTGCAATATTCTCTTCAGCACGCACTGTACGCATGCGAGACAATGGTTTAATGTCCAACAAAGTATACTTGTTGCGAAATTTGGTTATAACAGCTCGGATTGTTGATTCACCAGGTCGATTATGACGACCATAATATGATCGTAACAAACGATACACATTTTTCACAGAGCACGAATTTTGATAGTGAATTTCAACAATTTGCAATCGTTGCTCGTTTGTAAGTCTTTCCATGATGAAATGCCAGGGTATACTGAAAACTTTTCACCTTAACAGATGACATATGAATGTCATTACTAACCAGTGCCGCCAATCTGAAAAACTTAACTCTTAAAAAATCACCCGTTATATATATGTATACCTCTAATTTAGAGTTTTTCGAAATTTTTCAGTGAATAATTCTGTAATATTGTTCTACAAAGCTATCGTCCTAACTGATAATATGTTGTTTGCAGTTATTAAATATTTTACAGTTTCTGGTTACAATTTTCTCATTCATGAGTGCAAAGAAGTCAGATTTGGAATTTTATTTAAACTAATAATTAAATATAGAACATATAACACAAAAAGTGAAAATTCTACACAAGAATCTTGAACACATAGAAATTTATGTATTGTCAAAATTCTCATGAGAAACAGCGAGAGCTTTCTAGAATTATAGTTCGTTTAGTGGAATATGGTTTTCCAGCTTTTCAATTATTTACTATTATAGCTATAACTTCAGAGTTATATGAAATATCTTCTCGTTAAAATTGCAAGTGCAATATTTCAATTAAAAATTTATTCGAGTATCAGTTTTCATAACGATTAACAAAACAATTTAATTTGTTAGCAAGTAAAATATGAATTGAAATAAAACTAAAAAGTTTTTTGATTTTCATTTTAATTAAGTTGAACATAACAATATTGTTTCGCCTACACAATGACTTCATCAAATGTAGATGAAAAACTGAGCTAATACATTGTGGACAGCCAGTATTTATCACAATGTTCACGTTCAAGTCAATTTTTTCATTAGGTACTCCGAAAACTAATTCCCTCGTACAATCATCCATTAGATATATAAGTTCACTCTTCGAGGATGTGTCTGACAAATGCTATATCAACAGTGATTCATTTGCTTTCATTAGTTGGATTTACTTGGACTCTTTTCATGTATAGTGAATTCTGTAGTAAGCCATATTCTTACTGTCTATTATTTATTATAATTACTTTTTTATTGACAATCATTTTTTAAACATTCGCATCATATCATTAGGTGTTAATACTGTATATATTGTTTTGAATATTTCCTGTAACTGGGTGTTTCAATTTGTAGGAAAATAAAGAATTATTATTATCATTAATTATTATGATAAATGCAATTAGGATATTTAATAGACTACCAAATAGCTTAAAGAATATGAAGGTTAAGAATAGGAAAATAAAACTAAAAGAATGGATAAAAAACAATGTATCTATATCGTGAAATGAATGTGTATTTTGGTATAGTGTAGTGAGTTTTGCTGGGAGTGAGTTTCAGTTCGTGGATGTGGACTAATGGGAGGGGGGTTTGTTGAGTTGTTTGTGGGTAATTTTAAGTTTAAGTTTAAATCACCAACAGATAACTGTGTTTATCTCTGTGGGAATTTTCATAGACATTTGTAACTTCTATGTAAATTTATGGTTTCAATAAAAATAAAAATAAAAATAAAATAAAGATATTATTCATCCCGAAGTGTGGAGAAATAAATAAATGTTGGTAGTACACAATGTATTAGCTCAGTTTATCATCTACATCTGATGAAGCTGCTGTGTTGGTGAAACAAAATTGTTATGTTCAACTTAATTATAGTGAAAATCGAAAAACTACTTAGCTTTATTTGAATTATGTATTCAGATTTTCATCAAGTATCTGCTCAGTCGATCAATGAAGTCAAACATTGACTACTTCATGCCTCACCTTACACGTATTCTTCAATAAACGTACTTACAAGAGTGGCTATAACAATATTATGTTCAAAGGAATAATACTATATCAACTTAGTAATATTCCGTTATTTCACAATCTTCCAATGTTAATTTCGAATGATTTCATCAAGTAACATTATTTCCGAAAACAAAAAAAGCCGAAAAAATTTAACACAATACAAAAAATGTTTCATGTTTTTCTATTGAGATGACAGATCTTGCAAATTCCTTTAACGAAGTGACAGTAAATTAAGAAAGACTAACGAAATGGCGAACAAAACAAGATTTATATATTCTTTTCGCACGATGGCACATTAGGGGTAGGAATTTCGAGCCTCGTACTTTTTGTTATTACTAAAGCACACGAGGATATTATTTATGTGCCATTTTCCTCACGCTCAGGCTCTTTTCCATTACACGATAAGGACGTGATCATAAATCAAGACGAATTCAAAACAGGGAGTTGATCTCGATTATGATAACAGATTCTATGGTTTGTTACTCATAAGATTCGTTGATAAAACAACAGCACATAAAAGAATTATTATATTTATACCGTGATTTATGACGATATAGACGACTTCCAACTGCTCCATTCGCATGCAGTATTTCACAATGGTGACTGTGATTATCAGTCAACTTAAAATTTGTATCATCTGATTATTTATATAACTAATGATTCTATCGATATAATTCTTCGAAAAGAGAAACATGTTGAAACTTTTTCATATAATGAACGAGCAGGTAATAGTATCAGACGATTTGATATTTTATAGAATCTGTAGTGATGACGAAATTCAAACAAACTGGTCAATATTGAATATCTATATTATTTCACAATTGCGTATCATAAAGGTAATTTAGGAATGAATTTTTTCGGTCTATAGTCGTATTAAGGTACATGCGGGTAAAAATCAAAATCTTGTTTAAAATACGATTTTGCTGAAGGTAACACTCACACATGCATATTACACGTATAAGCATATTACAGGGCAAGTGTTTACTTCCTCCCCAACTACTCTGCAGTAGCGAGCCAAACGATGTCAGGAGTAGTGGCCCGTCACGATTTAAAAAAAATTGGCTCCGGTAAAACGTAGGTACTAGTGTTATCATTATACTTATCCATATACACATACAGCCTGTATTTGTGTTAATTTACGCTTGTCCCATACTGTCTAAATAAATAACGTGGTACAATCCCAATTTTATTTATTTCGTTTTTCCTAAATACGTTGCCCTTGGGTAATAGGCTTATGAAATATTGCAGTAGCCCTTATTATACTTCTAGATTTTATACTTTTTGTTTATCCTTGGTTCAAGTCAATTCACCACCCCTACTTATGGTGAACGAGAAAACATAAAACCTCTTGATAATTCTGGAACTCCGGAAGAGAATGTGCCACATGTGGATTATACTAGACAAAAAACTCCAGGAGTTGATTTTAGGTTGCTGCCAAATTGTCCAAACATATTGGCACCTGATGTCGGAAAAGAAAATGTGCCACCTGTTGATTATTCTCTTCCAACTCCTGTTTGACTCCTGAACCTTCTACATGTTTTAGATCGCCAGCCAAATTGTTATCAGAAGAATGATCAAATCAGCAGATCCCAAGCCAACAAAACGCAGCTATTTTTGCCAAATTTATGGGACTTCTTCAAGTGATTCTGAAGACGATGTGCCACTTATTCAAATAAAATCTGGGTTTAATGATCTCATGCCCACACCTGCTAAAATTTAAGAAAAAACTCCTACTGTTCGAAACTGGAGTTACACCAGTTTCCAAAGATCTTTTTGATACATTCAGTGAAGGTAAAAAAACAATGCAGGATAGAAAAGTATAGTACAAGAGAAAAAGAAAGAAGAGGAAAAGAAAAGGTACCCAAGGTATTCAAAAATTAAATTCACTTCAAAAGCAATTCAAGCAAAATCGTCTTCTCACGAATCTACTAGAACCAAGAAGACTACAGGCAATCAAACGAGTTGGTACTGTCATGCCTGTTAAGAAGACCGAATGGATGGCATGAGGGAATGCTCTCAATGTTCTGAGTGGTATCATGAGGACTGCGTCGGTTTGTCAGTGGATGATTGTGATGAATTCATATGTTCTACTGGATGATAAAGGAGTCCATGTATTTTATTATTAGAATACTTATATATTGTTATGCTATTATGTATAAGGATGATTATTGATCTTAAGAACCAAATTTTAATGTTGAAGTTGATTTCTTATATAATATAAAGAGTAGGTCTTGTTACTCTACCTAATTATAATAAGGCCTATTGAGAGTGTTTTAAAAAAGTTCCATTTTATGTACGTTGACAGCAGAAGTTGCTATTTTTTTTCTATTTTGTAGTACCATAAATAAACAACTGATTACCAATGAATGTAGTTGATTAAGTTGTTAAGTTTGTAACAAAGTACGCAATTTTGTTTTTTTTTTCATTGAAAATGTTTCATTCTGCTTCAGGTCATAGCCAATTCGACACAGAACATGAAACCGTTTTGTTTTTTTGCTTTCAGATAATTCTTTTCTAAGAAATGATGTCATTTATCTACGATTCAGATGAGTTTCAGCAGCCATTTTCAGGGCCGCCATTTTGAAAAAAAAATTTTTTTTCAAGTAATTTCATATATGTGCTTTTATATGTAAATAAATGGATTACTCAACATGTTTTGTACTATAAATAAAATATATTGAAAAAAATTACGTTTTTTGGAGTAAGCTGGCCTCAAGGTACATTCACTGATAGCGCATAATCAAATAATGCCTCAGTTCATTTGATCATGATTAGTTTCGAAAGTTTATTTATCGCGAGTTTTCAATCTTTCTCTAGTGAAGTAACGGAAATAGTGTCCTCCATTTTGACTTCGTTAAACTGGGTTTTGTGACTCGTGGAAAATTATGTCATCGATCCACTTTACCACTCACGGACTTTCCGATTAACCCAGCATCAATCTCCTGTTGCTTCTCCATTAGCAAATGTTCATTATGCATTACAGTTCAGCTACTGATGATTTAATACCGAAATACCGCTATAAATTCATTCATTCTATCAAGTCCAGAGCGGAGTTAGACAGGAATTTTCGTGAGCGAAAATTAATGGCAAACTTGATTTGTTCGTTCTATTTCGCTTGGGCTCATCTCGGAGAAATATAATAAATATTTACAGGGGGAGTCCATAAATATACTCGCTCAGTCATAATGAAAATGACGAAGGGTTGATGTAGATAAAGTGAACAGCCTTTTGAGAATTCTTTATGATTATTATATTCAACTAACAATTCCTGTACGTTTATCATTATACAATAACTCTAGAATATATGTTTTCTCGATATTGTGGTAAGTTCTCATTGGCTTATTTACTTATTTTGGGTACACAAGAATATCTGGCAAACTACAATATATTGCTCCGAAACACCAATCATTCAATAATTTGCTTAGTATTGTCATCTGTATCAAGATGGCTGATGATGATAAATAACGTAAACTTAAGAGAAATATATCGTTATATCATGAGAAATGAGAATTTTTCACTATGTCTGCAATCATAAAATAAATGAAACCTCAATAAGGTACAAGTCTTGAAACCACTGAATTTATTGTGAATACAAATAACTTCCACAATTACGGCATTATCACGAGTAATAGTGTAATGTGTAATAATATACGTGTAATAAGCGGAACTACTTGTAACTATGAGCAGTAAATTCAGTGGTTTCAATACTATTAGCTCAATGGAGTGTTATTTGAAATGAACTTCCACACAGTTTCCATTTCATCTTTTAATTTAATTATTTCAAAACATATTATACCAATGTACAGTCACGGCCTACTTTCAACAGGCCATGAACTGAGTAGACCAACAGTGGCGCTGGTGGTCTATTGGAATTTTACACCCCGACTTTAGTTTGTGGTTTTCAGTTTTAGTGTATAGTAATGAAATGAAGACGCTTCTCAAAACTTTCGCAGTTTTCAGCCAAATAATTCGACTTTGTGAAGTAAATTCTATATTTTCAATTGTTTTGTGTGCTTACAGTGCAATAAAATCAAGTTCGTGTTGTTTAAGACTATCGTAGTTTAAAGTTGAATATTCAATACGTTTTCAGTATTAACCTTCTATTTGTCAATTTTGTATAGTGTAATATAGGTGTTAGTGATAATAGTTTGTGTATACCTACCATAACAGCAAATTATAAAAACGAATTGTTTTGTGTGTGCCGGTTTCATTTAATGAAAATCAAACGTGTGTTGTGTTCTGAGTAAAGATTACTGATTAATAATTTTTGTGGAATATAGTGTAGAGGGTAGGTGTTCCGTAGGTGATTTAGTAAGTTTCAAGCTTGGAATAAGTAAATCTCTTATAAGTATATTGTCATGAAATGACGAAAACTTGTTGCATTCCTGGTTGTAAATCAAATTATAACAGACCCTGAACGCGGGGATTCTTGCTTAAATTCAAATAATCTACGAGTTTTAATTGATAAAATGAAATTATTACTTCCAAAGAAGAAAACATACCCGTGTGATACCATAATTACGTCTTTCATGTTATGCACTCTTTCTCCAAGTGCGGATGATTTGATGCGGAATTACTTCAAGTTTCCCACAAAAAGATATATCCAATATTTGTAATATACGTAATATTTACAATTTGTATGTAAAGTAAATCCCACTGACTAATAGAAGTATTTTTTACTCAGTGGAGCTTTATCGAGAATATCGATGTTTTCTTGATAATGTTTTGCATTTTACTGTTACAGAAATAATGCCCAATATAATATTCGATACGTTATAAAAACTATAATTTCCATTCTTTCGGAATACACAAAAAATAATGAGTTGAAATAATGCTTAAAACTTTGGGAACAACCGTCTAGGAGAGTAGACCACCGACTCGATTCTGGCAACACCGTCGGACTACCTTCTTCATGGCATGTTCAAAATCGGCCGCCTTAAAAAATTTATTACAAAAATTTGTTATACATCCGAAATAAAAATTGAGAGATTATACGAGTATCAAAACATTCATAAACATTTATATTATATCGAAAACATATAAAGTAGACATAGGTATTACTTATCCGTAGAATTATTTTAAATTCAAACGAGTGATGAACTATACGTGTATGGACATGGAGGTTTAACACACTCTACACCTAAGTCCACAGCTTACCAGACAGTTTACCTTACGCTTCCACACACATAGACCCTAATACCCATAATCCTTTCGAATTTTCACTAACTCTACGGAAGACTATATAAAAATGATAGGGGGTTGATCATAAAATATGGAAAGAGAATATGCTTCAGAGGAAATACTGACCCAGTATTCGCTTTGAGAATGAACAAGTATTGCATCATTGCAGTGTCCTATCTAGGCCATGAAACACTCATTGAAGACCTGTCAGTCTTGGGATTTCAACCCCAGACCTCCCTAAAGTCGGCGTGCCTAGAAACAACCACTTACAACTCAATTCTTCATTAAGCACTTCATTCAATATTATCTTACGAACGAACATTTAGTGATATAAGACTTTCAGTATAATAATAATAATTTTATTCAAACTGTACAAATGTCAAGACAAAGTAATTAACAATTTAAGGTTCAATCTCTTTCAGGCTATAAACAGGATTCTGTATGAGATATTTTTTCAGTTGTCTTTTGAGTGCTCTTACAGATGTTGTTCTCCATGTTCGTGGTATTTTGTTATATAGCATAATGCCGGTTGTCTGTTTATGACTAGTTTTCGTCCTTGTTCTGGGTATGTACAAATTTTTACTGCTACGGATGTTATATGTTTGGCGTTCTGCTATAGTCTCAAATAATGTGATATTTTCTTAACTCTTATAATCAATTTGATTGCAAGTTCTGATATTACAGTTATTACCCTATATTTTACGAATAATGGTTTTGCAGTGTGTTTCACTACTCACACCCTCCAAAGCTCTTATAGCTTCTTTTTGAGCAACTAAGATCAAAACTGAAAACATGAACAGACACACCCCATATTTAACCAAACCATAAACCATTCTTGAATGGAAAAGTGCGAAATAGGCCTGCAAAGCTGAATCCAATGTGACAATTTTTCTTATGCGTCTTATGGGAAATATCATTTTGTGTAGGTCGTAAGCTAATTTTTCGCACTGACTTGCCCATGTGAACCTTGTATCCATAAAAACACCAAGAAATGTAGCAGTACAAGATGATTCAGTTCGTTGTGAATATGTGAATAGCAGAGTTCTAGTTTTGTCCCTGTTCAAGCATAATTTGTTCGCATTGAACCATTCTGATGCTGTCCGATCGATATTTTCCATTTGCTCTTTTAATGTAAGTAATCATCTATTTTTTATGGCTATTGTTGTATCATTTGCATATAAAATCCTCTGACACATGAGGTTCTCCGGTAAGTCGTTAATATATATTATGAAAAACAGAGGACCCAATATTGATCCTAGCGGTATTCCATTTTGTAGAGGCATCATTGTACTGGTTTGTCCTCTGGTTCGCACAACTTGGCAGCGATCCGTTAAAAATGATTTTACCAACGACAGTGCTAAACCCTTAATTTCATACTGTTCACTTTTCATTGAGACCAAGTCATGACATAAGTATGTATATAGTCTTGTATATTGAATAGCAGATTATGCAACGATTATGTCGGGAGTAGCTTCTGAAGACACTATTCAAACCAAGAGGAAATTAAAGTTTAAGTCTTAATCAAAAATTCAACTGAAACCTCTGATAGATATAATGGACTCCAGTGAAAAATATATTATACTGTCAAGGATCTCTAATCTTATGTGCGAAAAAAACGAGTATAATACCTTGTTTAGATGTAGGAAATCACTCATTTCATTAACTTCTTTCATTAATAAAACAATGTATACTGATTATATCAGTATTCATTAAACAGCAGATTGTCGATCGATTTGTTCACGCAACATTAATTCATTTTGAATACGTATCATCAGTACGGTAAATGAAAAAGCATGGTTTACTAATTATTGAACGTCCAACAAAAGATGACTGTATTAATTTTGAAAGCATTCATCTTGGCTTCTCTATTTTGTATTGATTTTATACAGGTAGTACAGGAACATCAATATTCTTTCGATTACTCAATTATTTTCATAGGCCAGGAAAATTTTTCACATCAACAAATGGCAGAATTGTAGAGACTACACAAATTTGGCGATTGTTTTGATACAACATAAGCAACATAACTATGCTGAAAATAATAGATCAACTGAACAAATTTTTGAGGTAAAAAAACATATATCCGGAAATATTTCAGTAAGTATTTTTAAACATTATTTGTTGGTACTGCTATAGTGTCTGACAGAAAAGAATGATGCATCAGTGTTTCAACAGAAATCGAATTATACGAGAACCTCGTACCTGAACGTTATCATCAATGTTTCATTATTCAATATATGATCGATCATTTTTCATTTACCCAATGAAAATTGGAGTAATTTTATTCAGCTCGAAATTTAATTCATAAGTATTAAGATATCAGTATTAGATGACAATACAAAAAAAAATTCGATAAATCAATGAAATCCTCTTTAGAGGATCGATGTGATGCTGAAGTTATATCTTTTATATCAGTGGTTTCCAACAGGTGGTCCGCGGACCCCCAGAGGTCCACGAGCTATATCAGAGGGGTCCGCAAGATGGTATTAGAATAAAAAATATATTTCGTTTGAAAACAGATTTTTTGTTTTGGTCGCTTCCTCCATGAGCAGAGCTTTAGCGAGGATGACGAGGTTCGCGTATTCCTCTTTGGTACAAAGTACGCGGATTTTCTCATTAACTTCTGTTGGCTTTGCGCAGTTGCGTACTTAGCTGATGTGTTTGAACATTTCAATGTGTTAAACTTGAGTTTACAAGGAAAAAATGAGGACATCTTCAAATTTTAGAATAAGATTAGTGCTACGGTCAAAAAGTATCAGATCTGAGCGTGAAGGATAGAAAATGATTCATTAATTAACTTTTCTATTTTAAAACAATTCTTGGAGTTATCATAGGAGAGTTTGTCTGACCAGATCAAGATCAAAGTAGACGACCACCTACGCAACCTAGCCACCACTAATAGATAATGTTTCCCTGCACTTGACCCTGACGACAGATGGATTCGAAATCCTTTCAGCTGTGAAAAAATAGACCAAACCCAAGGGCTCACTGAAGAAGAGCAAGATCAACTTGTGTTTCTGTCCAGCTGTGCTACGATGTGACACATTTCCATTGGTAATAAAAAACAGATTTCTGGGCATCAGCACCCAAGGACTACAAGAAATTTGGGGATAAATATGGAAAATGAAAAATATCTTTCCATTCTCAACCACATATCGGTGTGAGCAAGCATTTTCTTCCATGTGGTTCATAATAAACAAATACAGGAATCGGCTAGACATGCGGTCGAATTTCAGAGTGAAAGTTTCAAGTTTGGAACATAGTATTTCAGAAATGATGGACTCAAAGTGAAATTAAACTCATCTCATTAAGAACTAAAAATCGGAACTAACTGTACTGATAGTACTCTGATGTAACTGTATTTTTTCAAATAAATAATACTGAAATTAGTGTTTACTTATTATTCACACATGTCTTTCAAGTGTAGTACACTTGAAAGACAAATACACTCAGTTTTAATTTTTCATGTCATTCTCAAATCATAATCAATTTTTATCTTTTTTTAAGCAGTTTGTTATAATAAACACCCATATTTGAAGACAAGGATTTTGAACAATAATCAAAAATTCAGCAATAAAAATGATGTTACATTGAGGAAGTTTTAAGGTCAATATTCATTCATTAATGAAAATGTCAATGTTTTATCACATTGTGATATTGACATATCACAATGTTGTATTGTGATATGACAATGTATTTACACCTTGTCATATCACAATGTAATATGACAAGGTAGCAGCCATGTATTATTTGTATTACATTATCAGCTATGTATTACTTACATCTGATATAACAGAAGGAGTTGAATTAATTCACAGAATCAACAGGGTGTTTATTAATCATCCCATGGAAATCCCACTAAATTCATGAACTTAAATGCACGAAACAGTAATCATCTTCTAACAGCAAATAATACATGAATATTTATACAACCCACAGTAAATGCTCTGAAATATTTGACTCTTGGTCCTTTCAAGTATGACAGGGACATTTCGAAATCACAAATATTATCTTGTTCCGCGGTAATAGTGGAAACAAATTGATTTAAAAAATTCATCCAAAATGATCCGGAAGATTTAAATCCGGAAATCGAGCCGAGCATAATTGAGAAATGCAGTGATATCAGTAAGATACAAAATCACAAATAAGAATACAAAAATATAGTTCATTAAATAGATTACCTAGTTTCCAAACGATCATCTTCCAAATCAACTTTGGTAAACTTTTTGGTACTTCAGTGCTGTAGTCTACATTTTTTATAATAAAATTTCCAAAAATGTTAGAACCACTATATTGGGAAAAAGCCTTTCGGAAACTATTAAAGAATAAAATATTCTCACAATATTCCAACAGATCATTTATAGCCATTAAAATTTTACCAGTCAAGTCATTATTAAAGAATATCTCTTTTCGTAGTAAAAAAATTGTGTTTGGGTATGTTTAAAAGTTCCTTAAATACTTTCCACCTAATGAAATAATTATGTACTTCAGGGAACAACAACATTAACTAAATGTAACTTGTCTGGTGCCCCAGACACGTGCGAATTTTTCATAAAGGACTTGAAATATTCAGGAGTTTGTGTCAAGATGAACGAAAAAAGACAAGCTTGGACGCCTTTTGTGGAAAGTTTCGTACCGAAACTCGCATGTCCAATTAAACCGGTGAGTTGCTCTATTAGTAAACTTGTGAGGTTAGGTTTGCTTAACATAACCTGCGATACACTCAAAGCTCGGTGAATAATTCATAGCGATGACTATCTGGCATCCTTATTATTCCTTAGGGTTTAGTTATTATGTTAATTTCTGATTACTATAGCGTTGAAATATGGCATCATGCGTATCCTATTAATGTTCCTACATGTAATAAGTCTATTTCAAACATCCCCGAAAGGGCACATTTTGGATTATAGATACGAGGGTAGGTAACTATATATTTATCGTTGGTTATGTTTAATGCATTTGGCGCCAACATTGTTTGCAACACAAAATCACAAACTTTTCAACTTACCCGTCAACAAGTCAACATAATGTGGAATCACTCAGTGCGCTAATAAAATGCCATGCAAAATAATTAACAATAAAGTGAAATGTCATGAATTATTGCAAAAACTTAATTTTATTGTTCCAAGGGTTTCTTCCAGAAGCACATTCACGTTTTACCTTCCAACGAATGTTCTAAAATTTCCTCCATTGCACACGATGTGTGAACAATGTAATATTTTGGGAGCTAAGGTGGATATTTTCAACTGTTCTGTTACTGATATTAAGGCAAGTTTCCTTGATATACATAACCTCTGATAGAGCAATCATTTATATGTATTCACGAACAGAATTCATATTCACTCATATAATTATGTGTGTATAAGTGTTAATATGTGAATGTATATGTATTTCTGTGTTTGAATGTATATGTTTGTATAGGTTTGGTCAGCATTCAAGTTTTTTTTATTCCTATATTATTATATTTAATTTCAACTTTTATACTACAAATTTTGTCTTTTGTATATGTTGTGTTTCCTGTTTTGTAATTAGGACCTGTCCTGTAAAACAGTGTAGGTTAAATAAATAAATGAATTAAATGAATAACAATATCATGTTTGTGTTTCTTGCGTTAAACTGGGTGAAAATGAACATTAACATCAATTCGTAAAAATTTTCTTTAACATTAAACGAGAATAGTCAGGTCAAGGGTATATCGAAAAATAAATGGTTATGTGATGAATCGGATAACAATTTCAATCGTGCCAATGTTTGTTGCTTTCCTGAAGGTCGTCTGAATTCGATGTTGTGCTAAAAATCACTCTGCTTTACTTGAGCTGATACAAAGGGTGTCTAAATAAGTATTCAACATACCATGATACTGCGGCATGGTTGGACATATCTATAACCAAAAATATTACTCAACTCTCTTATGTATAACTCGCAATATTACGTGTACTTAGATACAAAAATGAGTATATGCGAATTTGCAGTACACGGCAAAGACAGTGCGAAGCTAATGACCAGAGATTCATTGTAGACAGATGCAAATTTTCGGAAAATTGATAAAACTACAATTTGAGCGATGAATATATTTGTTAGTATTTGATGCCGCAATTTCTGAGAAATCTCCAGAGAATTGAAAAGAAATTTTGATGAAAAATGTCAGGAAGAACGACATTGAAGCACTTAGACTTTCATAAGGGAGTGTGAACATATACCTAATACAGAAAGATCGAATATTTCATTACATTCTCGTGTATTCTAACCCTGACTGGCGTTTGTCGATTATAACAGGTATGCTCTGGTGGATATCAAAAACAAATTGAGCCGACAAAAAGACGAACGGCTCTCTCTCTCTTGTGGGAAAATCTTCGTTCTGCTAGGTGTCAGTCAGCTTCATCAGGACCTTCTGAGGACTTTTAGTACAGTACGCATGCTTCTTTATATCCAAATAAATCCTATTGAATGGTGGTAACTACTGGATGTATGTACCTTTTTTCCCAACCATTTTACTAACCGAAGCTCAAAGGCGAATTGGTATCGTTTTGAACAAATTCGAACATAATATTTTATAAGAAATGAATTCGAAGCATAGTTCTTTATTTCTTCAATTTTTTTGTGTCAGATAATGTTATTATGAATTTCTAACTAACACCAAACGGTTCTTATTATCTTAAAATAAAGTGAATTTGGTTTCTCTGCAGGGTACCTACGCATCAAAGATTTATTTCTCGAATGCCAGTTTCATGAGATTTTTCCCAGTGCCATCGGGTATATGGAGAGCAAGATGGATATTATCTATCGAGAACGAAGTGATATTATGCCAAGATTTTGAATGGCGTGTAGTAGATGTGAGAAGATCTTAACTATGTTATGCTATGCTGTGTACTTTTGTACTATGTATTGTATCGTACTAATTTTTCTGAAAAATGAAAAAATTTGATAATTATTATTAGGTATGTTTTGTTGAATATCGCAAAGGAACATGAGGATTTATAAATGAAACATGTTCCGTAAATAGCTCGACTAATACAAAGATTTCATTCAGGTTCTAAAATTTAAAAATACCTTGGTCATTAAAAATATGATAATAATAAAACTTTATCCGCTAAGAAAAAAATTGAGTACGAGGTCTGTTCAAAAGAGAAGGTGAATTTTGAATTTTCCATATGTTGAAATTATCAGCCATTTTGGATTGGTAGTTTATTTTGACAACTGAAAAAGCTAGCACTTTCCTCTCAAAAAAAGTGTTTCTAAGTGGTGCAAGCGTATTACAGAATGTCGAGAATGTGTTGATGACGATGAGCACCCTGTACCACCCTGCACCGTGTAGCAAACACGTCAACAAGCGAAGAAAGCATCGAAACATTGAAGGAAATGGTTTTGGAAAATCGTCTAATCAATATTAGGGAAGTTGCACACGATGTTGGCATATCAATCGGCTCATGCCAGGCAATTTTCTAGGATGTATTAAGTATGCTACGTGTGGCTGCCATGTTTGTTCCGAAGTTGCTAAATTCTGAGCAAAAGCAACCTCGCATTACTATCGCTCAGGAGTTGTTGATTACGTCAACGACTGTTGATATTTGCTCAGAAAGGTCATAAGCAAGATCGAAACCAAGGACCATTCATCCCAATGGCAGCGGCCAGGAGAGCCAAGACCGGAAAAGACACGCTAAGGTCATCAATGTAAGATTTTGCTCAGTGTTTTCTTAGATCACAACGTCGTGATGCACCATGAAATCTTGCCAACAGATTGTAAGGTTAATAAAATGATACTACGAGGAAGTTATGCAACGTTTGTGTGAAGCAAACACAACAAAGCTATAGCTCAAACGATCGGAATCAATGTAACTCAACCCTGATGCACCAGTTCACACATCTTTGCTTGTTCGTGATGTTTTGGCCAAATTCAACCCAGTTATCATGACTAAACCACCGTTTTCAAAAGATTCGGCTTCCTGTGACTTTTTCTCATTTCCAGAACTGAAGAGACCAATGAAAGGAAGGCGTTTTGTCACAATTGATGGGATAAATTCGGAATCGAATACACAGCTGATGGCAATAACGAAAATCGCATTTCAGAAGTGCTTCGGAAGTGGAAGAAGCGCTGCCACAAGTGCATTATATCTGAGGAGGATTACTCTGAAGGAGACAAAACGGGTATTGATGAATAAAAAAATACTTTTCGAATAAATTCAAAATTCCCCTTTTCTTTTGAACAAACCTCGTGTATGTGATGAATCAATAAGTTATCTTGGATAATTGTTACTTTACACCTATTTTTCCATTAGTATTCCTAATTACTGCAGGAAAAAATGAGGACAAACTTCTAATTGTCGCAGTTATACACAAAGGGGATGAAAATGGCCGAAACCGTTAGCTTTCGGATAGAAAAAAAGTGATATTTGATTCCTAGATTGCCAAAATTCTTGTTGAACAGTGTAATTAAAACAGTTAGTAAATAATATAAATATCGTGGTGTGTTTCATCCACTGAATGAATCGATTCACTGATTCCGTGTTTGCCATATCGGTATTAAAAGGATAAATCGAATATGCACAGTGAAAAATTTTCATTGAAAATAACGACAGTTTGATTGCACAAAGTTAACTATTGTCCAAGGTTCAACTGAACGAGAGCGGAGGATCACGACTTAATCAAATATTGACGTTCGGCTTACCACCCCTGCTCGGAAATTGCCTGTGGGGCGGTTATGTTTAGAAATTCCGGAAAGCTGCACGTAGTTTCATAAACGCTATACAGGAAGTTGAAAAATGACGGGCGAGGGACACCAGAGGGTTGTTTTCAATATTAGATCAAATATGAATTTATTAACGCCTCTACACTTTAAAGTTATTAAAGTGTACAGTTTTAAAACATGAAACAAATTCATTGACTTGACAATATCAATATTATGAGATTTAAAAATAAATATATCTTATATAATATATATACATTCTTATATAATATATAAGAATGTATATTTATATGTTTCTATATATTATATAAAAACAAATTATACCCTAACCCTGCGTAGGGCGTGGCTAGAATTCGAAAAATCATGGTGCGGTGAGTCTGATAGGCTTACATTAAATAATATTTATTTATTTTATTTTTCAATGTTCAATTAGGTTGAAATTCTGTATTTAGTCTTTTTAATGATGAACTGCATGAAAAAAATAATAGAAATGAAAAATATGTGATTACGTAAATTTTATTCAAAATTAAAAGTAAATGTCATTCTCCAGTATTCATTACAGAAGTTAAACTAAAGGAATACCATTTATGAGATGTGTTTCATAAAAGCTCGAAGATCTCTTCTATTCTTCCTCACTGTACCCACATACCAAAATTTCTGCTTTCTCAATTAATTGATGAGTGAAAAATCATAGAATGTTCATATTACGACCAGTTCCAAACACAGGTCCTGCCATTCTCATAACAATATCACTCGGCTTATTGCTCAACTGGTACGGATCATTTGGTTGCTTTCATAAGAAAACCTCTAAATTTAGGGTGTGAACAACTCTCGAATCTACGAGAACAAAAATCTTCATACCATACTCTCGAAAGGACTGAATTCAGTTTTGAGTTTGATTCAGCCCTCGAACAAAAATATTGGTTCAATTTATATTTACAATAATATACAACTATATTCGAGAGGAAAGTAGAAAATTACCTCAGAAATATTGAACATTTGAAACAATTTCACATGGTGAAGAACATTTGCAATAAAAAAATATACAAACAGATGATACAAAAAATTGATTCATACATTATTGCCTACATTCGAGTCCACACTATAGTAAGCCTTTGTTAAGAGCAGAGATTCAACTCTCCTCTTGAACAAATGAGCTTTTAGTACTTTCAAATTCGATGATAAATGGTTGGGAATTTTAATACTCTGATAATAGATAGAGTACTCAAATTTAGCTTTTTTATGCATAGAAATAAGTAGCACAACACTGTTCCTTGTTGAATACTCATGATCACTATTCAATTCAATAAACCTATCTTCATTTTCTTTAACATACAACAAACATCTATAAATATATAAAAACGGTAAGGTGAGTATGTAATTAGTAATGAAGATAGGATTACAAGATGTTCGTTGATGTATATTGAATATTAATCGAAGTATTCGCTTCTGTGTAATGAACACCCTATTTATTTCTGTAGAGCAGCCCCACAGCAGAATGTTATAATTTAGAAGAGTAAATACAATACTGTAATACACATTCATAACACAGTTGCTAGGAAAGAGGTTCTTAGTTCTGGAGATTGCAAAACGTCAGTTCAATTTTGTACATAAGAAATCAATGTGTGATGTCCATCTCAAGTTTCTATCTACATATTATATTCCAAGAAACTTTGTTGATTAGGATGATGATATAGTGTTGTCCCCATATTTAACATCCAAGGTACTAATTCCATTGCCTTTCGGACAAAAATGAACAGATACAGTTTTGTCAACGTTCACCATCAGATTGTTCATTCGACACTAATTTACAAACTTCCTCATAATGCATTCACATTCCTCCAGAAGTTCTTCACGAGTCCTGCCAGAAACAACCACCTATGAATCATCGGAAAAACGTGTCACCAAAAATCGGGACAACTTCGTAGGCACAACAATATGAATAGAAGAGGTCCAAGTAAAGAGCCTTGCGGCACCCCAATGTCATGTCTCTGAGAATAACTCTCGCCTATTTGAACTACCATTATTCATCCTTCAAGATAACTACGTAACCAATTTAGAAAAACATCTCTAAAACCTTAATTGTAACATTTATCAAGTATAAATTCAAAGAATAGTGAATCAAATGCCGAAGATAAATCAAAAAATATTCCCGCCACAAACAAGTGTTTTTCCAAACACTCGCTGACGGATTCGAAAACCTCAACTGCAGCTGATTGAGTTGAGTGGCCTCTTCTGAATCCATGCTGCGCGGAGTCAATTATTTTGAATCTATTGAGTTAACTCATCATTCTGCTGAAAACAATATTCTCTATTACCTTGCAAAACACGGTCAAAATGGATATTCGGTGATAATTAGCTATTTCACTTACGGTTCTATTCTTAAATACTGGAATTACTATGGATTGCTTAAGGATATTGGGGAACATTGCAGTAGTGATGGAAACATTGGTGAGATATGCAAAGTGCTCGCCAATAATTCCACTAATTCCTTTCAAAACTTTAGCCGATATGGAATAAATACCGATGGTTTTTTTATTTTTTAAGGCTCTAATGCTATCCTCAACTTCAATTTCAGTGACAGGGTAGAAGTAAAAATTGGTGTTCACAATGGGTGATGTGGAAATCACAAATTCACAATCCAAGTGGAAATTCTTAAGAAAAATTTTTTACTCAAAGACCCGCATTAACTTATGTGACATATTAGGGTAATTTCAAATAGCCTCCCTTCACTCATAAAACTTCCGAGGCCATATTACTTTGGTAAAAAAGTAAAAAAGGCCGCAAACCACCTGGATGACGAATATTCAAAATGATATGAAAGCAATAGGACTCCATGAACAAAAATAATTATTATTTCAAAATATAGTTTTCAAAACTACTGGAAAATGTATTGTACACCTAGTTTGGCCTCTATATGCAACCAAAAAACAGTTTATTGTTCAAATTCTTCAAAGAACCATTTAGAAGATTCATCTATTCATATTATCATTTTTTTTTCAAATAACTATTTCTTTCCAGTTTTTGATAATGAATAATAGTTCATATTACTAGACTGACAGTATTTTATTAATAATCTAGTAATACAGAAGTCTGTGTTTCAGCACTGGTTCTCTTAATTTTACTCAAGTGAAACGCCACAGAAAGGCTGAATTATTCCACAAAGGTTCACGTTATGTCTTTTTCCTTATGAATTCACTGCTTCAGAAGCCAGAGGAGACCGGGAATGTAATTTTCTTTCTGATAAAACCCCGAAGTGGAAAATTATGGTTGAAGTTATCAACCCATTTATTTCACCACTAGAATGTTTTCCTTGGAAAATTATGATGTTTTTGAAAAATTGCATTCTGACCGATTTTTTCTTATTCTTATCTCTGCCTCGGAGACAATTTTTCAATTTTGGAAAACTATTCCTTGAAATTTCAATAAATCTATAATTTGTAAGGTAACGTCAACTCAAACTGAAATTTTCATAATATTTCGACACAAAAATTTCGAAGAAAAAAATATGAATAATATTTGATACGGGGAAATATTCGGCATATCCCGCAATTACTAGCAGCCGTTGACACGTGTTTCGAGCTTAATGGGCCTCCTCACAACGTTATTCATATATTATTGAATTTATTCGCTTAGACAATCTATGAAAAATGAATAGTCGCCTCAAGAGCGAATTATTCTGCTTAAATGTCCCAATCCGGAAAGTACAAACGTGGTAGCTTGAAATTTGTCAACTTCATTCAGAGAAATCTCTATTTTCTTCGATCATTATTCATATATTTTTTAATATTTTGGCTGAAAGCATCCGTTAAGAATGAATAGTCGACTCAAAAGGTTGCTCCAAATAGCCATAGCCACGTAGGGAAATCTCAATTTTTCTTATTTTTCCATCTACAGGTTCGTACAACTTGAACTTGTCTACGCCGTTCTGCTGAGAACCAATAAGCTCGAAGCACGTGTCAACGGCTGCTACCAATTGCGGGATATCCCGATAATGTACATATATATATATATATATATATATATATATATATATATATATATATATATATATATATATATATATATATATATATATAAGGAAATGAAATTTTTTGTGCTTATGGCACTGAATGAAATATTTAAGAAAATGAACACTAGAACATTCATATGTTTTATTATTATGTTTTTTTTTACTGATTCCTATAGATGGAATTGTGGAGTATTCATTACTCTACGATAGTTCACTTGGAGTCACAAGAAGATGTTTGGAGATTGAAATATTTGCCTCATTTCGATGGACGTGGTGCGTCTGACGAGTTCCTTGCAGAACGAAAAATATGTCTCGCACTTCCATCAGGTGTGGCATCGATTTCAATATTTCTCTAACATTTATCCCTTGAAGGATAATGGAGACATCACATCGTACACGTTCACATATCTAGTTCTACTATAACATTCTCTTGGTTAATTTGAATTTTTCGAATGAATGTTCTTGTGTTCATTTTCTTATTATATATATTTTTATATATATATATATATATTATTTATATATATATATATTATTATATATATATTTTCTTATATATATATATATATATATATATATATATATATATATATATATATATTCATTGCATACATACAATGTATTGACAGTTGCATTGTACTGCTTATAGTGTTTCCATCTTTGGCTGATACAAGCATATTTGTATCATCGGCATACATAATTATTTTTAATGGAAGATCAGTAGGAAAATGCTGCCCTGAGGTACACCTACTGGAATCGTGGTCTCTATCGATGTGAGTTTCAGATTAAGAAATACATTTCAAAGTGCACATGTACGTTTCATATTAAGAAAAAACATTCATTCTCATAAGTTTCATATCGAAGTGAGCTGAAAACAACGTGAACTGTCTGAATCCAATTTTTTTGTTGATTGATATGAGGAAAGAATAATGAACGATTCAATTATAAAATTTTATGTCGCATTTTTCATGTAATTGATATCACAACTGATATCACAACTCTGAGTAAATTTGATTCTATGTCTTCAATTTTTAACTTTTATCATTATATATTCTCTTACATTACAGAAAATTCAAGAAGATTTTTATTAGAGCATGGAGAAAAATGTAGAACACGCACCACTGAATTTGTTTCACGAAAATGTCTTGCATGTTTTAATCTTTACACAACACGTGACTGAGTATCGTAAAACTGGTACGCGCCTGTTCTTTCCCTCTGTACAACAATAAAAACAAAAGATTTATGGGATGTCGAACTTTTGTTCTGAACGTTGGAATACGAAATTGAAATTTGAAATATAGATGATTTGAGCGATTTATTCTTCTTGCAATGTTTGGAAAACGATAGGGGTGAATACTTGAGGAAGTTTTCAACGAAACTGGTTCGTGGAAAATTTTCAATTTTAGAATAAGGGCTCAGAGGTATTTCTTCGGAGTCGAAAGATTTCGGATATTGAACTTACGTTGTGTTTCAAATCTGCCATTTTATTAACCAGTTCAAGTATCTCTTAGTTGAATTACATTTATGTTTGATAACAATGTCAACTTTCATTCATGACAAAAATTTAAAAATGTATCCAAAGAATTTTAATTGATAGTCAACAGAAAATTTTCCAAATTCAGTGAAACTTTCATACCGCCATGTTCAAACAAGATTTTTACTTGGCGGTACTGATTCATCTTCTCAGTGGCTGAAATTGAGATCTCTTATCCATTTTCCACCATAAAAATATAATATCGATAAATTTTAATTCAAAGTAAAATTGTAAAGATAATTTCTTTAGTCGGAAAATAATGAATTAAGATTTTACTATCGTCATTATCACATGAATGAAAGGACCTATATGAGTCATTTCCCGACTTTTATCTATTACCATGAAAAATTAATGGTACTGAGCTAGTTCTAATAACAAATATTAATATCAATCGATCTTTTTCCTTCCTCAAATCGCTTTGTTGAGAAATTTGTTCAGAAACGAATACTCCGTGATGCAGATTAACACTGGAGTCTCACTATTTCGAATTCTCAGATTTTCAGTTATTACTTTCATTGGCTTGAAAAGGATTTCACAACCGATACGCCTTAATCTGAATTTGAAAAAATTTCAAATGGAAATTTCCATCATGTCTGGCATGTGAATTTGGGGAGACCTCAGTAAAAATAAAGAGAACCATTGTGTAACATATTTGTGATTCGTGCGACTTGTGTTTTATGTTTAATTTGTGATTTTTCTTTTATCTTGGGACGAGCTATATTTTTACTAGTCCATTATTATTCAATAACATACATGAAATTGACATATCTTCATAGTTGACCAGTGTGGTCTACTCCCTCTGAAGCCTGATGATGCGAATAATACTTCGCGAAACCGGTAGCTAATTAAACCAAAAATTGGAGTTGTGAGAATTCTGTTTCATTAATCCTCATTATAAAAATGTACTCACACAGGGATAATACCATTTCATATATATATATATATATATATATATATATATATATATATATATATATATATATATATATATATATATATATATATATTCGAATATATTCAACAATACTCAATTTTCAAAAAACTTCTTGTTTTCTGAGAGCGTTCGAAAATCATTTTCAATAATACTTCAGTCTGTCTATCACGAAAAATAATAACACGTTTTCTCAAGATATCATGTCTTCCATCATGGTGAAGGTTTTACAGAATTAAAAATAAATATCTGGAAACTTTCAAAATTACCTCTAAATCATAATTGTCTGCTATACCAGCAAATCATACATACTTGAACAACTTAGAGTTATAAATAAATAAAATGCTGTCGGCAATATCCATAATTCTCATAAAAATCGAAGGACCTTTATTAAAAAGACCAATAAAAATCGTTCAAACAATACAAGACGAAATGTGCGATAAAAACGGGGTCAGAGGACGTAAATTGGAAAAACTAAGGCTATATCGGCCATGAAAAGATAGCCGAATTGAAGCTTTTCGCCTATTCGGAAAATCGAAGGATGTTTTACACGGATTGTGAACATTAAGGGAATAAGGGTAGCGATTCGAGGTGTTTGGTCGAAATACGAAGTAGACTCTTTCGAATCTCTCAATTTTATTGCAATCTATCCGTGAAATATGATGCAAGTTGTCCCTATGTCGTATGGTACGGTATAAAATCTCACAATTGAACCAAAACTGAAACAAAATTGAAGAATATTTGACCCTTTTGATGCACGATAAAAAAAGAACATATGTGATAGAATTACGACATATGCTCTTGAATTTGAACCAGAGACTAATGTTTCAACTTATCGCCAATAATTTGGTTCATTTATGTTGAAATTCTTTTTCTGAGACCGTAGTAATTCGGGCTCTGTATCTATTGGTTTACACCTGCGGTGTTTCAACCGCGGAGGCATTTCAACCGTCGTGATAGTGTACCCGCTATCATACTAGTTGCGTTGAGACCTTTTGCCAACATGATATGTTTATGTCAATAACAAGAACGATAATAATGAGTTCATTATTCTCAACAGGCATAATACCCAATTTCAGAAAATAATAACATACGTTATGTCAATAATAACTTAATAAATAAAATGAGAAGAAATATAACATAGAGTACAAAGTAATCTAAAAAAACTGAGAAAGTATCTAATATACTAACTAAACAATGAAATTAAATTAAATATTGAAAGAACCCCGTAAACCAAATGATGGATTGTATTAGCGAGTTGATCCTTGAAGTCTCTAGGTCGAAAAATTCTGTAGTACGGGCATTCCTCTAGGAACACGAAATTTCAGAGTAGAGAAGAGAGGAGGACAACCAATACTGTTCTGCAGTAATTTATAAAAAAAAATTTATTGATGAAGTTTTTCTCTTGCGCTGCAATCAAATTAAATTGATTCGACTCAATAACTCTTCATAATTGACTCCTCTCTGTGGATAAACTTTATCCTCATTCCAAACTAAGAATTTTGAGATTCTTCTCTGAATGGCCTCAAGATGGCGTTGATGGCAAATATAAATAGGATGCCAGATCATGCTGCCATACTCCCACTTGCTACGGATTTGGGCAATTCAAGGTCTTAATATAAATGTTGAGGGATTCTTGAAACATTGAATCCATATAATGGTTGTTTTTTCTAGAGGTATAGACTTTTGAGTTGGCATTACTGTTGAAGATGGCGACCGATTTAACAACTGAGAAGTGATTTATTCTCAGTTTGGTTTGGCAATTCATCATGAATAGACTCCCGCCTGAACAACGCTCAAAAAATTGGCCCAAAACGAGATTGCCGTTGTTCCAGATTTTCATAAGAGAATTTTGTTCAGCGATGAAGCGCACTTCTGGTTGAATGGCTACGTCAACAAACCTGCCGCATCTGGAGTGAGGATAATCCTCAAGTGTTTGTCGAAACACGGTTACATCCAGAAAAACTGACTGTTTGGTGCGCTTTATGGGCTGGTGGAATCATTGGTCCGTACTTCTTCAAAAACGATGATGGCCAGAACGTTACAGGCAATGAATGGTAATCGATATAGAGCCATGATTACTAACTTTTTCATTGAATTGAACTACCATGATGTCCACGAGCTGTGGTTTCAACAAGACGGCGCAACATCTCACACAGCTCGTGCCACAATCGATTTATTGAAAGACACATTTGGTGACCGCCTAATTTCACGTTTTGGACTTGTGAATTGGCCTCCAAGATCTTGTGATTCAACACCTCTAGACTACTTTATGTGGGGCTATGTAAAGTTATTGGTCTATGCGGATACGCCACAAACGCTTTTCCATTTGGAAGACAATATTCGCCGTGTTATTGCCGATATACGGCCACAAATGTTGGAAAAAGTCATCGAAAATTGGACGTCCAGATTGGACTACATCCGAGCCAGCTCTGGCGGTCATATACCAGAAATCATATTTAAAATGCAATTCCACAAGATTATCCTTCGAATAAAAAAATTCTCGTAAATCGAATGATCCATCGTTGTTTTATGGCAATTTAAATTTCTATACCTCTAAAAAAAACACCCTTTATTTTCGAGGCTGATGAAATAAGTTGTGTGATGTGTGGAATGAAGGAAAGTTTTTGATTGAAGACAATACCAAGATATCTAACCCTGTCAGAACGAGAAATAATAATAATAATCATACTTAATTCGATCTTTTTTCCTTGTGAAAGAGACAACATTACAGTTTGACACATTCAAACTCAAATAATCATCCTCACGCCAACTGGCAACATGGTCTAGCGTGAGCTGAACCATGATGCCAGTTGGTGCGACTTGATCTAATTCTATGATTATCGTCAGGGAAAATCAAATGTGGCGATTCAATATCAATTCATTCAAGAACAGAATAAATAACATTGGCCCAATGTTAGACCCCTGAGATAATCCAGAGGTAGGTATGTACCTAGACGACCGTATATCCTCCAGCTGTACGAACTGACGTCGGTCAACCATATACGAATAGAACGTGATGAGGATTATTAGCTTCTGTGATAGTTTTTTCGCAATTTTATTTTACTTCGGTGATATATTTGCTGATTCAATGTCTTACTGCCGCTTTCTTCCTGGAGTTACGTCTTTTTAGCTTCGAACTTACCGAGGTTGCATTAGTTTTGTGACTGCACAATGTAAAGCACCGTTTTACCTCTGCGTTAAATTTGCTGTTATGGTATTTTTTCCATCATAAATCATCTGCATGAAATTTTTGCCAATTCGTTTTTTTTTTCATCAACAGTATTTTTAACGTCTTATTATGTCGTATTTATTTTATTTTCAACGTCTGAAGATTTTGAAATAGTGGTGATTTAGCACCAAATTAGAATGTTAAATGTACATCATAATTTGTAATAAAGTATTATTTGATGATATTTCACATCAAAATATCACGAAAATGACGAAAATCATTAATCATGGAAACACTAAACTTCTTCAGTCATGAACATTCAACTTTCCCAAATTAAATGAACATTTACCTTCACAAAAGGAATTCTTAAATTCGCTCAACAAACATAAATTTAGGGCGACTACCAGAATATCAACCTTCATTTCCTCTTTTCTTGGAGAATTTCTTCAGAGACTTATATCTGAGGAATAGTTTCGAATAATATTTCTATTGATAAATTTGCCCAAAATGACATACGAGGTGGGCCATCTTGGTATATATAATAAAAATGGCTAACAATACAATAGATAAAATACGATCACGAAACAACGATTTATAAAGAAATTCTGAAAATAAATAAATAACCGGAGATGTTCCTATACCCTATAACCACGGAGGGGCTGACATGAAAGGCTCCAGAAACTTTTGAGACTAATTCGAAACTTTTCTTCAAGTAAATTCACATAAGAGTAAGCTCGCCTTCCCAAGTTTTATTTTAGGATAGCGTATTTTAATATTCTTTCCAAAGTTTGTACTTGTTGAAGCTTGTATTGAAGCCGAATAATATAATGGCTGGTATTGACCTTCTTTCTAATTTCGAGTTTGGTGAATTGGCATTAATTTTTCTGTCCCATTATATTAAATACTTCTGACTCGCTTATATCTTGGTGAAACATGGTATCATCAAAAGATTCATATTCATAATTTTAAAATGATAGACAGCAAAATTATAGATTTTAGACGCTAGATATTTTCCTTTACTAAATCCTAATGAGAGAGTAAATAGAACAAACTACGCAATTAGATTATTCATTCAGATATTAGATTCTCGTTGCGCAAATTAGAACTGATAAGTCAGGTTTTTTAATGCTTGAAAGTAACATCTTAAATTTTTATTAACTGTGATTGCGCTTTTTGTGAGCACATATCCTCTGCAGTTGCAAGTTATAGTCCAAGAGCTGGCACCAATTTTTGGGTAGGTATCGGAGGCAAGCTGAAAACTGGTCACATACCTCTCCTGATATACCCCAATACGGAATTTCAAACATGGCTGGTGAGTAGCGAAACTAAATCAATCCCTAAATTTATAAAAATTATTTTTAAAATTTTTTTTTCCCCAAAATTATATTTGAGTGAAAACGCAATTTCTATATGTTGCAGTGTATACGAAAATTAATGAATACGAAAAAAAATAAGCCAGACAATTTAATCGGGGTTTTAACATTGCCAGGCGCGTGCAAAAATATTTGGAAGAAATTTTAGGAATTGAAATTTTAATGGAGTATCATTTATAACTCAAAGATAAGATTCCCAAAAAGACAGATCATTTTGGTGGTATTTTCCAGCGGCCAACCCCTAACAATTTAGGGAATAATTTCGACTCGCTACTCACCAGTCAGGTCTGCAATTCCGTATTGGGGTCTATCAGGATAAAATCACGAGTGGCTCTCTGGGGGTAGGATTCCATAATTTACTTTTAATCTGGGTATGTCCAATAACTAGCAAGTGGAAAGAGACATTGTGTTCAAGAAGGAAGAAATCCGGATTCACGCTGAAGAAGATCTTCAATGCCATTTTTTTTGTAATTTTTTTCATTATCCAGTGGTTATTATCGCATCAACCATAAGGGTTATTAGCGACGGCACAGTGTTTCAAATATAGGAGTACAGTTTGGTTAACCTAAGGGCCCTAATTGAATTTTCAACATTGTTTAAGCTAAGAATATTCGACAATGATCCAGTTATACCACATGAGATTCTTTCATTACTGAATTTAACACAATTTATTAATAAATCTTCCACTGTTACATCTTCATCACAAACTGTGCACCTAGGTTCACCTCGCATTTCATCAGATGCAGTGTGTAATTCGGTTGAGACCTAGTCGGAAGCGCGTCAACTTCACTTGAGATTGGCGACTCTCCGAAATTTACTTTCACTCTTCTTAATTTTGAAGGGTTTGTGATCCATTCGAATTGCTAGGAATGTGTGATGATCTGCCTGATGGTGTGCAGAAAGTCTGTAGATGTTATTTGGTGGGAAGATTCTGCATTTTCATCTATAATTTTCTTGTGATCTCGGAATCAAAAGATCTTCAATAGAAGTTTTAAATAAAATTATGTAGTTTCACTGTCCATATGCACATAAATCAGGTGAATTTATATCCGTTTCCCAATCTTATATATTGAATTTTAAATTTGTATAGATTTCGTTGACACTTGAGGCGACTATCAACGAAATTCCCACGCATGTGAATTGAAATCTGAATCAAATAGAAATATTCACGCACAAAAAATTAATCTTCACGGGAAGCGAAAATCAAGAACTAATTAAAAATATCCAGCCACTAGAAATGTAATAAAACTGGGGCGATCCTATTCGCCTTTTTTATCCACCAAACTGAACACGCTTTAATTCCAGGAAAGAATTTAATTAACGGACACTTGTTAATTTCTTATCTGCTCCTAATTGCTACTTTTTCAGGGTAATTCACTTTGAACAATTACAACTCTTTTAAACTTTGTTGAAATTTCAATTACTTCGCTAGGCTTGATTAGCAGAGACTTTTATTCAATTAATTGTTTCCGAATAAAATTCTTCATTTTTTGGCGATTGCTACTGGAATTCTATGATTCTGATTGTTTTTCATGGAACTGGAGCCTCTCCTTTGAAGGAATTCCACTATTCAAGTTCTTTGTTCTCTGAACAATATTTCTACAAAGCTATTGAACTGAAATCGAAACTTCCATTTAAATCTGATGTAGACAGATTAATAATCTCTAAACTGCATTAATTCATTTGAAATGAAATTTTATCAATGATCATAAGATATTATTGAGTTTATTGTGGTAGCACCAATCAGAAACAGCGTTTAGGCCATCCTATAAGCTTATGCAGTCCCCATATGTTTCTATTTTGCGTTATATATTCTATTTTGCGTTATGTTTCAGCATACATGGGACTATGAACTGCTAGACAGTCCATGAAATCATTTACAAAAAGAAGAAACAACAGTAGGCCTAAATTAGGGCCTTGTGGTACACGAAGTGGCTGTATACACATATGACCTATGACCGTCAAATTGTACAATCTGTGTACGATTATTTAAATAAGACTGAATTAGGAAAACTTCATCCTTGAAAAAACCTGACTTGGCTTTCAGTTTGTAAAACATATCCTTATGATACACTTGATGAAATGCTTTCATTAAATCGGTATATACAACATCTACCTGACTCCTTTCATCAAGATTCTTCAACACAAATTGTGAGAACGTTACAAGGTTAGTCAAGCAAAATCTATAAGATCATTTAGCATGTAACAAATTATTTAGCACGTATTAGCATGTCACATTCCTAAGATTTCTGCGAAATTAAGATTTGATTGTGGTGCAATATGTTGATGGAATTCGTTGGTAATGCTGAAAGACGATTTAACAGCTGACAGTTTTGAAGTCGAAAAATAAAGGAAATTCCAACTTTTAACTCTCAAAAGGAAAAGTAACTACCAAGTTTCATTCAAAATATAGCGAGAAACAAATTAATCCCCAGTGTGTCTCTGTTTGTTGCCAACTTTAGGCAAGGCATAACTGGTGACATCTGTTTAATAATGAGGAATGTCAACCTGTTTATTTTAGTAGGGCTCGATTCCGCAATAATAGTTCTTTATATTGAAATTGATGGTTAAGAATGTGACTTATATTTTGTCTCAACAGCTAGTTTAGTGATTTATCTAATATAACATCAGACATTTTATGATAGCGTACTTTCTTATTTTGGAAACAGGCCAACTAGATATTGTGATTTAACACTATTAGATTTCGATCAAATATTGCGTATGTGCAAGCAAAACCTTTATAGCCACCTTCCTGATGCAATATTCCATAAATATCAATATACTGTCTAGCAGTTCATAGTCTCATGTATGCTGATGATTCAAAAGTATATCGCAGAATTGAAACATATGAGGACTGCATAAGCTTACAGGATAGACTCATCGCTGTTTCTGGTTGGTGTTAACGCAATAAACTCAATACTAATGGATTTAAATGTAACGTTGTCACATTCACTAGAAAGAAACGGCGTATACAAGTTGACTACACAATTAACGAAAGCATTCTGATCAGGGTCTCCGAAATTCGAGAGCTCGTTATAATATTTTATCAGAAATTCACTTTTGTACCTCATATAAATAAAACAATTTCAACAGAATTCAAATATTATGGATTTATTTTCCGTGATGCTGTACACTTTTCGAATATAAAAACACATACAATTATTTAATGCGCTTGTAAAGAGCAAATTAGATTTAGTATATATGATTTGGCGTCCCATTTTCAATTCTCATAAAAATCATTTGGATTCGACACAACGAAAATTTCTCAAATATCTAATTTGGAGGGAACATCGCGTTTATCGGGCCAGAGGATATAGCCAAACTGATCTGTTAAGCAGATTTGAAGCTAAATCACTCGAAGTGGGCAAGGCTTGTTGTCTCTTAAGTTTATGTATAACCTCAAACATAGTTATGTAGACTGTCCTACCCGTATTGGCTCTATTGATTTTCACCTACTTTTCAATGTTCACGTTCAAATCAATTTTTTTCATTGGTTACTCCAAAGACTAATACCCTCGTACAATCACCCATTAGATATGTGTTCGCTCGAGAATGTGTCTGACAAATGCGTGTGGCCCATTTGCTTTCATTTGTCGGGTTTACTGGAACATTTTTCATGTACAGTGAATTTTGAAGTATAGCTGTATTCATATTTTATAAAGATTCTAGCTGACCCGGCGAACTTTGTACGCCCAGTTATTTTTCTCTGAATATTTTTCAAAAAGCCGGAAAGACCTGTTCTAGTATTTGTGCTACACTATCTTGCTTTTAATATTTATCCCGTGTGGAGCCAGGGACTTACTCACTTACGAAAGGACTGCAATACTTCCTGTTATTTCAAATTAGTCAATTACCAATTATTATATAGGTAAATCAGAAATAATATTATATTATATGGTTGTTAAGTATTCTTAAATATGTGTTCTTGAATTTTCTAATTTTTCGCGCAATTTTGAAATTTTTTCTTTCATAAGAACCTTCTCCTGGCAATAACAAACCCAACAAAAAAAATTGTGATTGGTTAGACAACAGTGACATGAACTTTATTGAATAGCAATAAAGTTCAAATTGACTCTACATTTCAGTTAGAAAACGTTTTAATGGTAAACAGAGAAGAGCTGTTTTCAGGGCAATTGTTCGAATATTTCTGCCGTAAAATCCATCCTTGGACTTGAACGAACAATTAAAAAAAGAATTGGCAAATTTGGTCCAGGCGTTGTTGATTTATGCGCTTACCAACACATTTTACGATTCATTTCTATATTATAGATATAAAATATATATAGATCGTCATTTCTTAAACGTTTGCCTTATATCATTAGGTGTTAAAATTATATAAATATTTTTCAATATTTTCGATAACTGAGTGTTTTTACCAATTGGAAAATTATTATTGGATCATTAGTAATACTAATATTTCTGGTTATTCATCATACAATATCGATAAAAATTATTCAAAATAAAATCCTTAGCTCTCAAAATTTTGTCTTCTTCTCAATTGAAATTTAACATCAATTCTGAAATACCTGACATGATACAAGTTCGTAAAAATTTAAAAAATTAACGCTCTGTCATCATTGTTGAAATTTAGCATAAATACATAAAAACTTCAGATAAGTTGTGTGTTAAAGTTGTCGAAATCTGTTTCTCGAATGAGAAGTTCAACGGCAGATGTATTATACTTCAACCAATTTTCGCAAAATCGATACAACAATGCGCAAAGCTTTATCATTTCGCGAGAGGAAATTTATATTGTACGTTACATTTCCAAGGTTTTTTTTTAATTTCCGTAGTGGATGGCATTCGGCAATGTTTGGAACTTTTCCCGATCTTCTCTTAGAGATATGGTATTTTCTGTCAGAGCTATTGAATAAGATATGCATGATTTAGTAAGGTACATTGGGTACTAAGCAATATCTCTTTATTCAATTGGGATATGCAAATGAACATGCTGAAGAGAAAAAACTTGTTCAAATGAAATGAAAGAATATTCAACTCCCATTCAACATTTATATCATTGGATGAGAATAAATGTAAACACTAAGGCGAGTTAATTGAAAAATGTTCTCGTTAATCATTATAAACTGTTGCATAAGATAAGCAATACTGAGAAAACGTTTGTAATTTTAGTTAACAATGATTCAAATCATGTAGACCTTTCCATGAAGTTGGACCTATCTCGGTTTTTTCTTAGACCTAATTTTTCGGCAATTTGTTATATTTTCTGTGTATTCCAGAGTTTGTAGTAGTGTGAATTGTGATTAAAGAGTTGGAGATCTTTCAAAAACAGATCTTTGTTCATGTTTCGTGCAAATGTTACATAAGTTCCCTCTTATTTCGAAAAAGAGTTTCAGTGCTTCATATATATATATATATATATATATATATATATATATATATATATATAAATATATATATATATATATATATATATATATATATATATAATATATATATATATATATATATATATATATATATATATATATATATATACATATATATATATATAAAGGATGATTTTTTGAGCGTAGTTTTTTTTAATCGAATAAAACACTCAATTTGCATCATATATTCAAAATTTTCATTGAAATTGATAGCTCGAACTTTGCCATTTAGATTTTAAAGATAACTTCATTTAAAATTTTCCGCGGCTCCGTATCGAATGGTCCATTCGGAAGGTCCAATTTTGCATCACTTCTTCGAGCATTTCGGCCTGTATCCAACAAATTACGCGTGTTATGTTATCCCGTAAGTCTTCAATCGTGTTCGGCTTGTCCACATACACTAACGACTTTACATATCCTCACAAGAAATAATCCAGAGGCGTCAAATCGCATGATCTTGGCGGCCAATTCACAGGGCCATTTCGAGAGCTGCTCATCAAATTCATCCTTCAACATGTCCATTGTTTCACGAGCTGTTTGGCATGTGAAACCGTCTTGATGAAACCACATGTCAACCAAGTTCAACTCGGCCAACTGGGGCAAAAAAAAGTTGCGTATCATGGCTCGATATCGTTCGCCGTTGATGGTAACGTTTCTTCCACGGTCGTCTTTGAATAAAAATGGACCGATGATGCGACCAGCCCATAAACCACACCAAACTGTCGTTTTTTCGGGATGCATCGGTAATTCTTGTATGACATGTGGCTGTTCATCACTCCAGATGCGACAGTTTTGTTTATTTACATATTCCATAGGCCAGAAATGAGCCTCATCGCTGAACAGAATTTTTCGATAAAACAGCGGATTTTCATTAAGCTGTTCTAAGGCTCATTCACCAAAAAGTAGACGTTGAGGTAGGTCAATCGGCTTCAATTCTTGCAGAAGTTGAATTTTATAGGCTTTCAAACCCAAATCTACACGTAAAATTTTCCATGTGGTTGAGTAACACATACCCAATTGCTGAGAACGGCGACGAATTGGCATTTCACAATCCTCATTAACACTGTACGGGCTGAAATATTATCTTCAGTACGCACTGTACGTATGCGAGTCAATATATATATATATATATATATATATATATATATATATATATATATATATATATATATATATATATATATATATCATTTCAAAGTATCAGTTATTGTCTATACCTTTTTCCAAACCTGTATATCTACAAGATTTTTATGGAAATAGAAATTCTATGAATTATTCAATTTTAAATGAATATCTCACAAATTATATCATAATAAAGCAATATTCAAAATTTTGTCATAATTTAATATAAAATAAGCATGACGGCGTTTCGAAGTACTTTTTATTCATTAAATGCTGGATTAATACTGACATATATATACATCTGACATTTATACATCAAATTATATCATTTTAAAAAGCTTATCTTGCAAGTACTACTATGTAAAATTGAAAACGTAGTAACACATAAAATGTTTTGAATTGAAAGCTACCAGAAAAACCACTGAATATAAATTTCCCTGTATACTTTAACCTTGTTTGAAAAGTTTTTCATAGTAATAAAACAGACTTTTCGGATACCAACTCTTGGAACCTGAACTAGTAATTTCTGGCTGTGCTAACATATAAAGCCCTAAAGGATTAAAATTTCATTCTCCCATCCTTACCACTCCACCCTCAGCCCTTTCCGTACTAATTCACTGGGCAAGGGCCTCTCATATTTAATGCATCGTTCGGTTTGTCAAAAAGGCACTGGAAAACAGCAAAAAGATTTTAATTTTCAAGGGCTGGATTTGCCTTATCTTGAGGATCGTAAAGGCTTGCTCACGCTTGGAAAAGTTATCGTTTTGACGTGCAGAGAATGAATTAAATGAATTGAGCAAATTAAAGATATGACACGAAATGTGAACCAGCGCTTGATGAAGTAATTTAATGGCCCAAGTGCTACAAACAATTATCTTTCTTTCTGGATCTCATTCGAACAACAGATATGCATCGATTCTCTTTGTAGAGGATAGGCCGTGCTAATGATTATTGAGCTTTTTTATAAAGTTCGTGGTCGTAAACCTCATAGAATCGTCCTGAAAGAATGTGAGAATTTTCTTATTTTCATTTTCCTTTGAAATGTTGTGCCTACTCTTTGTTCAAATATTTGAATGTATGTTACTATTCACATGATAACCGTCAATATTCACCAGTCCTAATTTCCTTTTATAATGGTTATATCTATATAACCATTATGAAAGGAAATTAGAAATGAAAATTGATTTTACATTTCTAACTTTGTCAACACTTCTTCCCATGAATGATTACTTAAGTCGTTAGTCTCTATGGAGGTATTCCTCTTGACGAAAAGTTTGATTAAGGTTGCTCTGAGTGCGTGTTGTTTTTGAAACAAAGCATGACGCGTTTCGTCGTTACAAACGACTTCTTCAGATGCTAACAGAATACTATCTTAACATCTGAAGTAGTCGTTTGTTACGACGAAACGCGTCAAGCTATCTTGTCAATAAAGTGTAAATCAAAAGTTCAAGTGTTTGAATTTTAGTTTATATTCAATTTTAATGGATTTACATCAATTAAACGCCAACACTATAAAATATAAAATAAGTGAATGAAGACTTACTAAACTTGCACTGGTCTCTGTTCAACAGTATGTGGTGGTGGATATTATTGATATTTTTAACAGATTATTTCTCAGGCATTGAAGATTAATTGAATTGTTCAGAAATTAAACATATATTATCAAACAAATTCAGATGACTTCTAATTTCCCTGGAATTATTATTGCAAACGACAAACAACTTCGATTTTCCGCTTCTGAGAACCCTTTATTCAACATTGAGACAATCCTGTGGTTGTCTAATCATGCGAGAAGCAGATTTATGTGATTGTACCTACAGCTGGTATTGGTGACATTAAAGTATTCAAGAAATGTACAGCGAGCAATTCACTATAGCGTTCATATTCAATATAGCGTTCAGTTACTTTTTCACTGCTTCCTCCAATTTGAGAGTAGAATTTGTAATTCGAAACTAATTAACTGACAGATGATTTTTGAGTCGGAAAATATGCAGCATGAAAAATAGATCTTGTAATTTATGTCAATTCGAAAAAAAACTCTGCTGCTTCATATTTGACGAAACAGTTACAGGGAAAAGACTTTCACGTGTAGATTCTGAGGAATCAGAAAGAGAAAAGCATCCTGCACTTACACAATTCAACTTAAAAACTCCTTATTAGGTATTTTTAAAACCTAATATTAGGTATTTTTATACAGCTAGTATTATATACAGCTAGTATTATATACAGCTAGTGGAAATCATTGGCGATAAATCTGTTCACATTAATATCGTGAAACTAGGGATGAGGTCATAGAAATATCATAATGGCTATACTTCCTAATTTTTGACTAAAACGTACATGTTCACAAAAGTAATAGAACGAGACAGTTATCAGTTGAGTGTATCTGAGTTAAAGTTAAACCTATTTGAGTATTGTAATCTCCAAAACTATGTAGAAAGTACAAAACTGAGACTAACAAAATCAGTTGGTCTCGAAATGATGGTTTTCGGGATGACCACTGTTGCCAACGACAGTAGAGCAAATGAAGAAGAAGAATCTTTGAATTTTCATCTTGACTATTGAATAATTTGGTTCTATTCTTAGTTTACCTTAGGAAAACCTTACTCGACCTCAGAGGAAGAATTTAGAGGAAGATTAGAATGCACTATTCTTATCTCGTGAAAATTTTAAAAATTCAACAGAAAAGTATTTTCAAATCAGGAAAACTTGAAATATCATGAAAATTCACCAAACTGAAGGAGGGAACAAGAGCCCCTGAAAGTCTAGAAGAAAGTGATACTCTTTCATTTATTTCAGAAAATTTGTGTACATCACTCAGTTTACAAGTCAAAAGATGCTGTTCATAATTTATTAAATGCGATAGTATTGATAGATAACGTTTTCGGGCTTCTGCGGAAAACGGAAAGATCACATAACAACAAATGTTGGGAAGTCAAAATGAACTATTCAAGACTTTTAAATACTAAAGTATTTAACGTAAAGTTGAAAACTTTTTTCGTGTATTTTATATTTTTGTGTTTATGTGTTAGCATATTTTATGGATATAAAACAAATTTCCATTTTTCATAACAACACTTCAGGTAGACGAAAGCCACCCTGAACTTGTTGAGTGAAAAATTAACACTGCAATCATTGTCCGAATATGGAATCATTCCAATCTTGCATTACTGATGAGATCTTTTATTTTCGGTCTGGCAATTTCACGGTTTGCATTCCAACAATAGCTGAAAACTGAGCCAACAATACTCCATTTCAATTACATCGTAGAATACATTCAATTTTGAATTTTTAATAATCCCGTTTGCGCTAACTCGTCTCTGACGTATGCAGATAGCGGAAGGATTTCTTGATTGGAATTTCCATGATTCATGATGGGATTACTGGGATATCTGCAGTTAGGAATAATTTATGCAGAAATTTCAAGAGCTTCTTGGTTGTGCCACGCTCAAAATATATTCTGAGTGAAAACTCTGGAAAACTTGCAACAATTCGGAAATTGCTAATGATTTTCATCTTTAAGAGCTTTTCTCGAATCAACTAACTTTTCAACCTTCCTGAATGAAATTTACCTTTTATGATACCAATAAAATTGTAGATCAAATAACATGTTGATATTAATATGTAGATATACCTAGGTACTGTAGATATATCTATATATTCATAAATAATTTTTATGTAGCAAAACATCAAAATATGATTAAATTAATAAATTCAGGCATTTATTTCGAATTATACATATGAAGATAATGCTGTTGAAAACTACTTCATCTAGAGGACGATAATAACATAATTATCGGTGTACCTAATTGGATTGAATCAGTGTATCAATTAACTTGAGTAGAACTTCGGTAGTTTTGATGTGCTTCTACAATGTTTTTGGTGGAGTATTTTCTATTCTCGATCCTTCAGACAATGTATACATAACCGTTAATTTTCAATCAATACTTGCAATAATATGTGCTCATTTCTTAGATCACAGGAAAACTCTGTTCAACTTCAGCTCGCGGTGAACCATATTGCCAGTTGGTGCGATGATAATTATTTTTTGTGTTTGAATGTGTCAAAGTGTAATGTTATCTCTTTCACAAAGAAAAAAGATCGAATTGAGTGTGATTATAGCCTCGTTGGTCAGGTT
This sequence comes from Henosepilachna vigintioctopunctata, assembly GCA_030704895.1. NCBI lineage: Eukaryota > Metazoa > Arthropoda > Insecta > Coleoptera > Coccinellidae > Henosepilachna > Henosepilachna vigintioctopunctata. The sequence continues at coordinate 1,679,728 of JARQZJ010000091.1, forward strand.
CTTTCTCGTTCTAATAAGGTGAGAGATCTTGGTATAATATTTGATCAGAAACTTTCCTTTTTTCCACAAATTACCCAACTTATTTCACCTGCCTCGAGAATATAGTGATTCGTTTTTCACATTGGCAAATAATTCCTCAACGTTCATGGGACTATTTAATGTCCTAAGCCGTAGCAAGTTTAGTATGGCAGCATGATCTGGCATCCCATTTACACTTGCCATCAACGCCATCTTGAGGCCAATCAGAGAAGGTTCTTGAAATTCTTAGTTTGTAGGATAAAGTTTAACCACAGAGAGAAGTCAATCTTAACGATTTATAAAAATCTCCTCTCTTGTCCGCTTTGAAATTTCGTGTTTCTATGCAAAATTCTCGTATTACCGAATTATTTCACCTACAGACTCCTAGTACCAACTCGCTAATTCAATCCCCTATTTGGTTTATGGAGTCAATATTCAATAGAGTTGCTAATAATTGTGACATTCACTTCGACCCCATAGAAGTTAATATTAGGAGTTATGTGAAAAAGGAAAATTGACTAAAATACATTCTTTCAGTTTGAGTTCTTTTCAATATTTCATTCAATTCTATTATTTAGTTATCAGTTACTTTCTCAGTTTTTTTTTACATAAGATTGAGCTGCATGTTATATTTCTTTCAGTCTATTCATTCAGTTAAAAACTTTTTTAGTTAGAAACTTTTTGAATTTATTTAGTTCAAAACTGCTTGTTGAGTGAGCATTATGTATATGCAAAAATAAAAGAATGATAATAAACGATTGAAATAATAAGGAACATAAACACATGGGTCTTTTCTCAATTATGCAAGCATTTATCAAATAAGCAATTAAATTAGAGATATGCAATTATGCCTCTTTATTATAAATATAACGCAATATATTAAATTATGAGAAGATTAATTCGAATAAGATGGATAAGACAAACTAACAGAATAATTTTAGCTATATTAATCTTGTTCATGAAAGATATATATATATATATATATATATATATATATATATATATATATATATATATATATATATATATATATATATATATAAGGAACATAAACACATGGGTCTTTTCTCAATTATGCAAGCATTTATCAATTAAGCAATTAAATTAGAGATATGCAATTATGCCTCTTTATTATAAATATAACGCAATATATTAAATTATGAGAAGATTAATTCGAATAAGATGGATAAGACAAACTAACAGAATAATTTTAGCTATATTAATCTTGTTCATGAAAGATATATATATATATATATATATATATATATATATATATATATATATATTTTGAAAGTTTTTAGCATTAACAGGCTATTTAATATGATAATATTAATAATATAATATATTTCATCATAATGGTCATTATGTCGGTCAGTCAAGACGTGTGTCCGCAGTGTTCCGACAATTTCATCGTTAATTCTAAAACTATTAAGTGCTGTATTTGTGGAGTGAAATCTCATACAACTTGTGTATCACTGAAGGATGCATGGATTAAAATTTTGGCTGAAAATCCGAATTTGAGATGGTTTTGTGACTTGTGTGTGAGGAAGCTTCCCATGCTGGTTGAAGTCGATTCTCCTGAAAAATATGTCGCTGCCACCAATGTAATTATGCAACAAAACATAATTGAATGTTTAAATCGTGAAAAAGTTCTCATGCAAAAATCGATAGAAGATCTTGACTACACTGTAAGTTTACAAAAAGTCATTATTGCATCCTCTAAGAACAAAGTTGATCAAGGTCAAATTGCTTCATCATCCCACAATCAAAATAATGCAACAAAAAATTCCAATGTAAAAAGTTCAAACCGAAATGTAAACAAGACGGAATTGGCTACCTTTACATTACCGACGCATGCGTCTGACCAAGGAGACCCTGTCCGAGCAACTTGTAATGACGGTACAACCGAACTACCTGGAATAGTTCAAAACAGTGCAAACTTTAATGCACCAACTGTCACTAGTCAAGTTCAAGGTCAACAAGCAAGACGTAAACTGAATAATGTTAAAATGAGCAAATCGAGCAAGCCGATTATCGATAGTAAACTAGTGAATTCTGCATTGATGCAAGCCAATCAGGCAATAATAATGAAAGATCTTCAAAATATTGCTACGGACACTGATGCAGGTGTGACAAATTCAGATTCCTACGTAAACCAAACAAATGAATCAGAGTGGAAATCGGTAAAAAATCGTAACAGACCACGAAACAGAAAATTTGTTATGGGCTCAGGCGAACCAAGCGTACAGGTTAAGACTATTCCTAAATATACATATTTTCACGTCTCTAGGCTTCATCCTAGTACTAAGCCAGAAGACTTAAAAAATCTCTTGACAGCAACATTTCCTGAAGTACAGTGTGAGCTTCTTCAATCTAAGCACCCTCTTATTTATGCTTCTATGAAGGTATCTTTATATCATGATAACCTCAAGAAAGCATGGCAGAAGGAAGTTTGGCCACATGGTGCTCTAGTGTCCCGTTATTTTTTATTAAGGAAGGGGCCATCCCAGACAGCAGGGGATGCTCCCCAAGTTTAACGTGCTTAATAAATAACAATAACTCTATTCTGAATAATCTGGCAGCTAATTCTTCTCAAGTGAACCATGGTCCCAAGAAACCTTTTTCTCTAATATTTCAAAATGTGCAATGTCTAACTACAGCTCTAAATAAACTGAATGTTCTATTATCAGAAAATGATGTGGACATTTTAACGATTGCTGAGCACTGGAAATCTGCCGACGAGATCTCACAGTGGCAAATCCCTGGATACAAGTTGGTTTCTCAATTTTGCAGAGAGGAGGGCAGACATGGAGGAACCGCCATTTACTGTAAAAAGCCTGTGCAGTCGTTTGAAAGAAGAGATTTTGTGAGTCTCAGTGTGATTAATGTTGTTGAGTGTTCTGCGATTCAAGTGAATCTAAAACATTCTAGTATAGTTATTCTCTGTATTTACAGACCTAACAAAAACCTTTAGCAAATGTAGACATTTTTATTGAGAAACTGAATGCAATATTATTGAAATGTAGCTTAGAAAAAACTAATTTTATTATCGCTGGGGATTTCAATGTCAATGTTTCAGAGGATTGCAGAGATACTAGGGAGTTCCTATCAACTATTGAAATGTTTAATGTCAGTCTTTCATTTTCATGTGTAACTCGTCCAGCCTCGGGTGCCTGTTTGGATAATATTATTACAAACATGAAAGGATATAATGAAACCCTGGAATTCCATATTTCAGACCATCTCGCTTTAAAGTTCACGCTGTCAGAGGCCATCATAACTAAATCTCCAAGTAAGTTTTCAATTAGATGTATTAATGAACAAACTGTCAATGATTTTCTTTTGAATTTATCTCTTGTGTCATGGAATGATATCTATGACATGTCTGGCAATGTCAATGCAATGTGGAGCTGCTTCTCTTCACGCTTTAAAACTGTCTTTGTAACGTCATGCCCTCTAAGGGTTGTGTGTAATAAACCTACAATGAATATCTGGAAAGCGAATCCAGCCATAAAAGACAAGAAAAGAATTTTAGATAATCTTCTTGTTATTTCTACTGCCAGGCCAGAATTTAAGGAAATTTATAACAATTTTAAGAAGCAGTATGATCATGAGATTTCATCAGCATATAAGTCTCACTTCGGTGACTATATAACCAATGCCCCTAACAAATCGAAAGCTGTTTGGAGGGTATTAGACTCTTTAATGGGTAAGTGCAGAGAAGCTGACTTAGCTATAAAAACTGGTAATCCATTGAAATTGGCTAACAACTTCAATGATTTCTTCATTGGAAATGCCACTCATAGGGTAAAGTTTAATCATCCTTCTCAGTCATTAAATACTTCTAGGTCTGAAAGACTAGATAAGTCTTTTTATTTCTTTGAAGTTACCGAAGCAGAAGTTATTGCCGCTGTGGGATCTCTGAAAACTTCAAACTCCTCTGGGCATGATGGCATTCCTATTTCGATTGTGAAAAAATCAACCCATATTATAGGTAGGCCATTGGCTCATATCATGAACTGTGCATTTAATGAAGGCTGTTTTCCAGACGATCTTAAAATCGCACTGGTAAAACCCCTTTTCAAAAAGGGCGATATCAACGAAATTAATAACTATAGGCCAATTAGCCTTTTGTCAAGTTTTGCAAAAGTTTTTGAGAAAATACTAGCAACTAGACTTCTAAAATTTTTTATCAAATTTAGAGTCATTGCGGCTGAACAGCATGGCTTTACTAAATGCAAGTGCACTGATACAGCTCTCTTTGAATTGTTAGATGCTGTCATTGTAGCACTTGAAAAAGGTGAAGTTCCTATGGCGCTGTTGTTTGACTTATCAAAAGCGTTTGATTCTGTATTGCATAGCGTTCTACTTGAGAAACTCGAGCTTTGTGGTATCAGGGATATTGCTTTAAAGTTTATCGAGAGTTACTTGTCAAATAGACGACAGAGAGTTGTCGTTACGGTTGATGGCACGGCCCACTTCTCTGAGAAGAGGATCCTTTCCAGGGGCGTTCCTCAGGGAAGTGTGCTGGGTCCTCTTCTATTTCTTATTTATATTAATTCCCTGTGTTCAATTACACCTCCAGTCAAATGCTTGCCTGTCCTTTATGCAGATGATAGTAATTTTCTTGTGATATCTGATGAAGTTGAGACCTGCATACAGGATGGTAATGCGGTGATTTCTGCGGTGAAGGGGTGGTGCTGCGATAACCATTTAACTATTAATGAAGATAAAACCCAATGTCTCTTTTTCTCTAGTATTAGATCTAAAACTAATTTTCCTTCATCATTTGATCTAAATGATGGTACCAATATCGCTGTGACAGACAGTGTGAACTTTTTGGGGATTGTTCTGGACGGGCACCTGAGGTGGGTCCCACATGTTGTCAGGTTAAGGAAGCGTTTAAATAAAGTTATTTACACCTTTATAATGCTTAAAAACAGAATTAACTTGGAAGTTGTTCATACTCTTTATTACTCCAATTTCCAGTCTTTAATGGTCTATGGGATTATTTTCTGGGGAAACTCGCCTTCAGCAAATGAAATCTTCTTAACACAAAAAAAGGCGCTACGACTTTTGTGCGGTTTGGGCTTCAGGGATTCCTGCCGGGGAATATTCCGCGCCAATAATGTTCAAACACTGTATGGTCTTTATGTTTTTAAGCTTTTACTTTTTGTGAGACAGCAAAAGCATTACTTTGAAAAATACTTAAACGTGAATAAGACCCGGCAGGTCTTTCCATTTAACCTTCCCGTACACTCTAGTGCCAAGTTTGCAAATGGTCCGCTCTATATGGCCATGAAACTTTTTAATTTGCTGCCTCAGTGCATGAGAGTCATTGAAAAAACTGAAGTGTTCAAGAAATGTATTTATAAGTTTGTTTTGGAATGTGAACCTTATAGTTTAACTGAATTTTTAGACTACTGTAAAAAGTAGAAAACTCACCTGACTTGTTTCTCTTGTGGGCTGTGATGATGATTTGCAACTGTACTTGTTGGAACCAATAAATTATTATTATTATTATTATTATTATTATTTAATTTTTTCATATTAAATAGCCTGTTAATGCTAAAAACTTTCAAAATAAATACCTCAAACAGGCAATAAATCAATTTCAAGAAATATATATATATATATATATATATATATATATATATATATATATATATATATATATGTATATTTCTTGAAATTGATTTATTGCCTGTTTAAGATATTTCATTTCGAAAGTTTTTAGCAATAACAGGCTTTTTTTGATATGAAAAAGTTTATTTTTGTTGACGTTTCGTTGTTATATTACAACTTTGTCAGAACTAATTAGTTTAATGAAGACATCACATCGTACACGTTCACATATCTAGCTCTACTATAACTTTCTCTAATTGATTTGAATTTTTCAAATGAACTAGTGTTCATATATATATATATATATATATATATATATATATATATATATATATATATATATATATATATATATATATATATATATATATATATATATATATATATATATATTCAATTTATGATTTCTTCCTTTATTTCTTAGACTTTTATTTACATATATATTTTATCGAATGGAGTTCTTGGGTTTTTAAGTCTATAAGTAACTGTTGGTAAATCTATATTTTATTTATATATAGTTTCTGACCTAGTTGTTGTTTTTTCTTTATGTAAATCTTTAATAATGTCGTTGCTTGACATCCATAAGTGTTTGTTATTTGTTCGAAAGACAGCATATTTTCACCCATGCTTTATATATTGAATTTATGATAATCATAAAATCATAATTGATATCATAAATTGAATATATAAAGCATGGGTGAAAATATGCTGTCTTTCAAGCGAATAACAAACACTTATGGATGTCAAGCAACGACATTAATGAAGCTTTACATAAAGAAAAAAACAACTAGGTCAGAAACTATATATAAATAAAATATAGATTTACCAACAGTTACTTATAGACTTAAAAACCCAAGAACTCCATTCGATAAAATATATATATATATATATATATATATATATATATATATATATATATATATATATATCAGCCGAAGGGATTCATAATCGAATATTGTAAGTAGGAAATATTTCTGAAAGTTTTCATTACTCTATTTGAATTTGATTCACTCTACTTCCTATAATCCAGTTTTTACAGATTGCAGCGAGCATCATATTATAAACGCTGCTTTCTACCATCTCTTTTATAGAGTTAACACGTCAGCAGATTTTTCCCTTTTATATTTGCAAATTTTCCAGTCGAAGTACTCATTTTCCGAGCTGGCACCTAATGGAAAATTTTCTCGATTATGATTATACCCCACCGAGTTTCACATTTAGCATCCAATTAGCCATTCAAACACAAGGTTTGAAATTAAACTCCATGACAGTTTTATATCGATTTTTATGATTTCATCTGTCCATTCAACCGCATAAACGGAACTTGAAAATATCGAAATATTTTGTGGTTATATGGAAAATCTCTCTCATTTTTCCATCAATATCATTTTCACAATATCGTGATATTTCAGGCGGGAATCAAATATATGGAAGCTAAAATTGAACTGGAATTACTGAATGATAAAAAAGCACAAATAACGCAATTGATTTATGTATTTCCAATCATGGCTCGAGAGCCTTGATTAAAAAAGTTCTCATTTTGTTGAAGTTTCTTCAAATATCGGATTTAGATTGAAATTTTCTCTTATAACTGAATATTCAAAAATGAGGAAAAGCATTCTTCTACATTCATCTTGCAATAGACATTCCAAATCAATTTCAGAAAAGTGCTCAATTAATAAATATTCAAATTCTAAATTAATAAATAAGTTAGATTGTACAAAACATGAATAATTACAGAAAAGAGTAGCTTAGATATAATTAAAACAATATCAGTTTTATAACGTCTGAAAATAAGTTGAGATTAATTTCAAATTTAAATTAATTGAAACTTAATTTCAGTTTCAATCAGCTTCACTCAGAATACAAACCAAAGACTCAGTTATAACCTTTTGTTCGATGGTTTTTCATATGGAAATGTTTGTTTGTGACTGAGATTGAATTCTCGCTTAACTCTTGGTGAAACATAATTGAATATTAAATTAAATTAAACTCGTGGCTTAATGTTTCAAGATTTATTTAACACACATATTTAACCTGAATGCACAGATGCCTTAATTCCTAAAGATAGCAATCAACCATTAAACATTAAACTCAGCTCTTTTTATTCTTTTATACATAGACTTACGACTATTCCGTTTTCCGAAGAAAACTTCAACAAAGAAGTGAAAACTTTGAAACTTCTATCAAATAATAACGGTTATGACGAAAATATAATAGATAATCTTATAAGAAAAAAGCAACGGAAAATTCTTTCAAATTCAATTTATCCATCTCAAATTATAAAAAACAAACAAAAATATCATTTTATTAATTTCATACCTCATCTAAGCGAAAAAATTCGGGAAAGATTAAAGAAGAGAGAAATAAAAACCATTTGTACCAACAAAAGAAATATTGAGTCACTTTTAGTGAATAAAAAAGAAAAGACAAATGTTGAAGACAAAAGCAGGATTTATAACATTTTTTGTAATGAATGTCCAGCGTTTTATCGACGAAACAGGTAGAAAAATAAAAACTCGGGTTGACGAACATAAAAGGTCGATTTTGTATAATGTTTATAAAACCGGATTTTCAGAACATTGCATTAACTCTAATCACTTCATAGACTTTGAGAAAACGAAATGCCTACACAGGTAATAAGGGGAAACGTTTAGACCTTTTGGAAGCAATTGAAATAAGCAGTTCTTGGAAGAAAAAAGAAGAAATCGTAAATGAACAAATCGATTTTTAATTATCCTCCCTACTCACATCCATTGTATAGATATAAATTTGTTGTACGTTCCTTATAGTAGTTTAGACTTGAAAATGAGCTAACGCTCGAAACATGTTGACTATTCATATTGTTAAATAAATCGTAAAACATTAAGCCAAGAGCTTAATTTAATTTAATATTTAAATGTTTGTTTGTTCTTGTTTCATTTTAGAAGTTTTTTTATGTTCAACCAGACGAGTACTTTTAATATGTTTCTGATTAAAGTGTGATGCGTAGTTCTTTGCATTCAGTATATAATAGCAAGATTTGCAGTAGACTCTGGTTGTCAATTGAAAAATAATACAGAAAACTAGGACGTTATTGTAAATGAGAAAGAATCAAAGAATTACAAAAAATTATTTCCCAATTTTTCTTCACATTACTATCATTTCTGGCCAAAAAGTTAAATTTTCAAGAAAATTGAAACGTTATGTAGTAGGAAAGTACTTAATGTCTTCAACTATCTCTACCATTTCATTTGCCACAATTATTCTGTAATCTTGTTGTGCAATGTTGTCTGCAAAATTTTGCTTATTTCCAAACACAACTGCTTGAGGTTTTCGTGTTTAGCTCGAACTCTACAGAATAATAATTGCTTTTAGGTCCTCATTCAACTTCGGTATAGCCTCCGTATGATTTGTCATCGTTATGTATATCAATGTAACACCAAACATTTTCATTGAACAATATTTAAAAAATATTGTATTAATATATGGTATGAAAATTAATTTCTTCAGTATATTACCTCGTATGGGTGTTTTTTTTAGAGGTATAGAACTTTAAATTGCAATAAAACAACGATGGACTATTCGATTGACAAGAATTTTTTTTAATCGAAAGATAATCTTGTGGCAGTACATTTTAAATATGATTTCTGGCATATGACCGCCACGGCTGGCTCGGATGTAGTCCAATCTGGACGTCCAATTTTCGATGACTTTTTCCAACATTGATCTTTGAGGCCAATTCACAGGTCCGAAACATGAAAGTAGGCGGTCACCAAACGTGTCTTTCAATAAATCGATTGTGCCACGAACTGTGTGACATGTTGCGCCGTCTAGTTGAAACCACAGCTCCTGGACATCATGGTTGTTCAATTCAGGAATGAAAAAGTTAATAATCATGGCTCCTTACCAATCACCATTGAGTGTAGCGTTCTGGTCATCATCGTTTTTGAAGAAGTACGGACCAATGATTCCATCAGTCCATAAAGGGCACCAAACAGTCAGTTTTTCTGGATGTAACGGTGTTTTGACATGTACTTGAGGATTATCTTCACTCCAAATGCGTCAGTTTTGTTTGTTGACGTAGCGATTCAACCAGAAGTGCGCTTCATCGCTAAACAAAATTCGCTTATGAAAATCGGGAACAACGGCAATCTCGTTTTGGGACCATTCGACCAATTTATTTCAATTAGTTGATTGATAGGATGAATTGCCAAACCAAACTGAGAATAAATCTTTTCTCAGCTGTTACATCAGTCGCCTTCTTCGACAGTAATTCCAACTTAAAATTCTATACCTCTAAAAAAACACCCGTTAGTACACCTTCATAAACATTCAATGACTTGAATTGAACATGAATCTTTTCACCCAGATTGTACAAAGAACCATTCATTCCATCGATTGTCTGTTCATTTTTTGGTTAATAATGTACGACAATGCAGATGTTTAACTTATATTTCTTAAGTTTCCAAAATCATATGAAAAACAAAGTCAATTCGTGCTATATTTTAGTGCGCTCAGAAGAATAACTACAATATCCATCTTATAACTTATGATCAACGAATACAGATCGAACAACATTTCGTTGGTTTGGCTTTGGGGAGAATTTCTGGATCTGTGGAAATCGTACGAAAATTAGCTGTTCAATAATGTGGGAAGGGCTTCACAGGAACAAACCATAATTCCCTCGGCATTCACTACTAATTGATTTCAATTTTCTCTGTCGAATACCAGCTAATTACTCACGATCGGTCTTTTATCTAAACTAAATGAGGAAAATCTGCGGTTCGTGCAAATTTCCACAGTGAAAAGCTCATTGTAAACAATTGTGCTTTTCATTTTGCGCCTATCGTTAAGCCATTTTATCTTTTCTCGACCGGAGAAGCATTCATTTCGGGTAATTTTCCGCCTAATTAACCCTCATTTCCTCAGATTTTCTACCGCTACAAATGAATCCAGTGACCCGAGGGGAAAAATGCAATTCATATTACTTCCTTTTCATAATTTACGATATAAATTATGAAATAAGTTTTGCGTAAAAGTTTACTCAGGGGTTGGGTCTTTTAGAAGATATAGGGAGATATTTCAGCTAATGCATTTAATTTTATCACATTTGATATTCCTTGATATATAATGATGATATAAAATGATGATATAAAATATTACTCAGCAATAATAATTTTAAATTCAATGGACGATGAATCTACTCTGTGATAGTTCATATTTAAATGAGAGGTAATAATAAAAACTTGTCTAAAAATCACTGACTGAACAATTCTTTATTCGACTAGTTTCGCCTTTTACAGCATTATCAAGAATCTCTTAGATAGAAGATCTCTTGATAATGCTGTAAAAGGCGAAACTAGTCGAATAAAGAATTTTTCAGTCAGTGATTTTTAGACAAGTTTTTATTATTACCTCTCATTTAAATACTAATTTTATTTTATTCCTTTCGAGTATTTATAATTTTCTGAGTCTTTAACTGATCTACTAAATATGAAAAGAAGAAAAGTAAAGATATAAGTCAATAAGGACATCACCCTCTTTAAACCTTCTGTAAAAGAACATAGAATACAGACTCCTTTATCGTTCTTTGTCAATTATGTTCTATGGCTATAACATGAAAATTTGTTTTGTATAAAAACTCTTGTTTTTATAAAAAAAACTTGTGAAATTTGATTTGAATTATTACCTAGACATAAAGGGGAATTAAGTGATTGGATGAAACATGTAATATTTGACCTGAATATATTTGCGTCTAGGTTAGACACAAACCTAGATTTGATTTGAAATCATGACTAAGCAAGTCGGAACATGGAGTCAATCTGTTTGGAAGCGCCATAGATCGGTAACAAAAAAAATTGGAAACATTATTTGACCGTTGCATGAAGACCTGATAAAGATTAGTGTGCCTGGTACGTCTAAACGACAAACAAAACCTGGTCCTTGATGAAAGATCTGGGTAATTCATAACCGAATAAACAAAATTATTCACCAAATATAAGTCCATCTTCTAGCCTGACGGGTGTCAAGGTTAAACCTGAATGAACAAGAAATTTGGCTTCAAAAGATTTTTTTCTTTTAAAACCAAATTACGCAAGAATTCTTTTAAATCCCTCCCAAATAAAATACATCATACTGAAAGAATGGGAATCATCTACTCCAACCTTATTTCAAATTCGATCTCACCAGAGAGCAATACAACAACTTCAGAGTATAAGGCGAGAAATACGATGAACAATGAACAACAAAGACAAGGATACGATAAGAACTATCAGAGAGAACCTCTGCATCACAGTACCATTTAACCCAGTGTTTCCCAACGTGAAACGCACGCTCCGTAGGTGGGAAATTTGATTGTCAAGGTGGGCAATTCGAAAATGGATTCATTTCCTCATTTTTAACCCTTTCGCATTTCTCAACTTTAACTTTTCCATTTTTTCAGGGGTCATAAAACTCTTAGAAAGGCTAATATTAAGGGGCATGACACAAAAAGTTTGGGAACCACTGATCGAACCATTCGAACCAAAATTGTCGAGCTAGACGAGACACAAAATGATGAAAATTGATTTGTGCACATCGTCAACAGTTGATATGATCTGTACAAACCTAAGTTATATCATTACCCTATTGCAAAGTAAATTGCATAGATTCATCTCCGTTTTGATCGTGAGATGTCTCTAGGAATGCTACAACAATAATCAATTCAGTTCCCTCCTCAATCAAAGTGTTATTTATCAACAACAATGGTTTCCAAACACAAACCGAACTCATCTGAGCAACTATACCGAAATTCCCGCACTATCCCTTCCAAAATTCATGGGGCGGAAATCTCATGACTAATGTCTGTAATGAATGATGCGTATGCCGGAAAATAATGGTTGTCCGGACTGAATTATGGAAAATGATGAATCATGCGTCTGTATCAGATAGTTATTCACTTGAAAATGGAATATTCATCGTTTTCCAACATACGAAAACTCCATTCGAGCACATGCCGAGTAATGTCGTGAGTTTAGAAAGTTTCTATTGAATAATTGATGAATCTTCAGAATCTTCTTCGTGGAAGGTGGCAAACAAATTCAGTCGCACTTTTTGTTCGACGAAGTTCAATATTTATGAATTTTATATAAAAAAACAGATGGTAGTTCACTGAAATGTTCCTCTATCTCTTCTGTTCTTCATAATTGGTTTTAGTGAATACAAGCTCCATGTATGTTTTTTGTATTCAATTCTTGTTTATATTGTGGAATTCATGAAGTGGAGGAGATGTAAGTAAGAAGTTATATGTTTTCAATTCTCTTACTTATATTCCTATAACAATATCTCTCCTCTGCTTTTTATACGTTCTATATAACACCACCAGATTAGTTGGCTTTTCAAAAGATCCTCAAAATCTTGTCTCGTCTTTTTCGATACATCCCTTTGTTTTTCTCGCGATTATCGATATTATTCTCAATCTTCTTAGAATGTCCATTTCTACCACCATAATTTTTCATACTTCAAGTCCATATAACAGTTAAATTCCTACAGTATTTCTTGAAGAAGCAAAAACTTTCGTGTTGTCAGTTTAGGTGCATATAAAAAGAATGCCCAGAATTTCATTCCTCTCTAAAATCCTCACCTGCTGTATTCAAACCAATTTGTTCAACGGATAAATACAAAAATAGGGAGTTGAAAAATTATTTTGCATAGTGTTCTCAATTCATAATAATAAACCTCACTCAATAAAGTACAATGAAAGTGTTAGTGTAGTAAAAGTGTTTTTGACGATACAAAGTCCAGTTTTCAGTCAAAAACCTAGTCACGTTTATTATAGAATCACTGTTTTAAATTTAATTGATTGAATTAATGTAAGAATTAAACATCTGCAAAAAGGTAGTTCACCCCTGCTGAAAAACTTTGATTCCCAAGTAGTCACTAAAAATAGTTTTATTGGTGTGATTTTTATACCAAATGAAACTGACTTCGAACAAATGAGTTTATTACTGTAAAATCCCATGGAAGTATGTTAAATTTGTGTTTTCTCATTTGTTGGTGATAGAAAAAGAACTTCAATTTGTGTATTTTGTTTAATCAGAATATTTTCGAGCAAATCATATACAATTTCACCAAATTTGATTTAATTCAATCAGACGATTCCGCTTGATAACTTTTCGTTTAAAAAAATCTTATTGTTTTGCCAAAAATAAGAAAACACTGAATATAATATTTTATGGGACTTAACCGTTAAAAGCTTTTTTGTTTCGAGCCAACTTTTGGATCTGCCCCCTTCTGTAACGTAAGGATTTGGGCAGTAAATTGTCCTTGCACCCTTCCAACAGGGTCCATTTCAACATATAGTCAATATTTCAAGTATATGACATAATGAATTTTTAATAGTTGTTTTCATTGAAATTCCCCCAAAAATCGAACGAAGATTGAAAAATTCAGGATGTTGTCACATAAACTTGCTCCATTTAGACCAATTCAAATAAAAGCAAAAACATAAATACTTCTTACTTACGAAATATATTAGTTTTCCTTATTCCTCCAAGTTTTCGATTTAATGATTTAATTGAAAATAACTGGCAATACAATAACATCTGGAACATCTGGAAATTCCTTAGTTTCAAAGAATATCCAAATCGATATCTGATACTTGGATAACTTTTCACGAAATGCTTTACAATAGGGCATTTTCCAAATTTCTCATAGACGATTGGAAAATCTCTCTCAAACATTCCTCAACGTCGTTCATCAACTTTTCCCAATTAATTGAAGCCCAGAAGCAGAAAAGTCGAAACAATCGCATCCGTCTCGGAATTAATAGGAAAGGAAAACAGCGGATCGTTTTCCCAGGAATAATTCTGATCTCTTGTTGGCCTAATTTAGGAACAGACTGGAATATCAACAAACTCAACAGGTTTTAAGGGGTTGTCGACTCGGCTAACATTATTACAAGGGGAAACTCCACCTGGGGCATGAATTTAGCAGCAAATTTCGAGTCCTTGGCGTTCATGTAGTCGCGAGAATTGTTCAAGAAGACACGGCATACTGTTTTTGTAGGAAAAGTGGTTCTCGACGTTTGGAGTGCGTCTGAAAGGCAACACGCACTCGAAAGGCAAGGGAACAACCAACAATTTTCCAGATCCAATTACATATGATATTCAATTTACGTTTACTTTTGCTATAATACGAAGTATAAACGTTTCTCATTTCATTTGCCATATTTACTTCGAAGAAAAACGGTTCTTGTAAGACACAAAATTTTTCCGGAAATAAATTTCTTTTCAACTTTTTCATTATTTATATAGAGAAAGAAATATTGTGAATATTGTCCGCAAAAACTCCATTTTATTGATATAATCAGCCATAACACTGACGTTAAAAAATTTGTATATTACAAAATGAACCTTCTTGCTTTCTATGTTTTTGTACAACCTTCAAATCAGTCCAAAATAATATCAGAGTTATAAGGTTTTTCCCAAACATAAATATATCTCTTCAGTTTGATATAGTTCTGGGGTTCTCAACTTATTAACGAAAAATATTTCACTAAATTAAATATTGATATGGTAAATTAACCGTTGTTCAAGACACGTCAGTGTTTAAATCTATTCGAGAACTATAAACTTGGAATCCCTGGTGTTTTACTCATTAAACATTCTAAATATCAGGATTTGAACAACTCACAGTAAACACAAACCGGGAAAATTTCCTCTGTGAACTGATTAGTAGCTTCAAAATTACAATAACTTCATCGTGTTGTAAGTAGTTTAAACTTCGGAGTATAATATGAACGAAATTCTATTAAAACTTTCATTATCTCTCAGAAGACGGGCGAAATCTTGCCAGCAAAGCTTTTCTGAATGTATTTGAAATGTCTTCTGAAATATGTACCATATTTGCAACATCCCTCTGGGTATACCACATGAATTTCTTCGAATGATACTCCAAGGAATTCCGCTATTATCATTTTGTATGAGTAGGGTAGTAATGTCTGTTCTGAGTGTCATAACGAGTATTTCATAGATTTTGTTTTGATGTTCGAGAATTTCTGATACTTCAATATATGTAATAGGATTAAACTGGAACGTGTTGGAAAATTAGAACAGATTTTCTAGAATTTAGGATAACTACATTAAACGGGAATAATCAGTATAATCATCTTAAATATGCTTGTCTGCAACTTGTTCAGCTCGCGTTGGACCATGTTGCTAGTTGTTGTGAGGACAATTATTCGAGTTTTAATGTGTCAAAGTGTAATGTTGTCTCTTTCACAAGAAAAAGAGACCGAATTTACTGTGATTATAGTGTCGGTGGTCAAGTTCTTTCTCGTTCTGATAATGAGAGAGCTCTTGGTGTCTTCGACCAGAAGCTTCAATTTGTCCCACACATCACCCAACTTATTTCATCTGCCTCAAAAAAATATGGATTCGTTATACGCAATGACAAATATTTCAATAATTCCTCAACATTCATAGAACCATTTAATACCCTAATCCGTCGCAAATTGGAGTATGCCAGCATGATCTGGCATCCTATTTTCATTTGCCATCAACGCCATCTTGAGGCTATTCAGAGAAGGTTTTCAAATTCTCAGTTTGGAGAAAGGATAAAGATCATCCACAGAGAGGAGTCAATCATAACGAATTATTGAGCCGATTTAGTTCTTCTATTGTCCTCTTCTCTTGTCCGTTTTGAAATTTCGTGTTCATTCCCTCTATATTTTGTCTTGCAATTGATGAGAGGGTATGTGGGGATTGAAATCGTTGCCTTTCATTCGTTGAACGTGTCGTGACTGATGAGTACAGGGTAGTACGAAACAGTGAATGTGTCACGCTTCAATAAGTGTAAGAACCGATTTCAAGATTCTCTAACATTTATGCCTAGAAGGATAATGGAGATTCACAGCACGTACACGATTTCAAGATTGTCTAATATTTATCCCTAGAAGGAAAATGGGGATTCCAATATTCTCTAACATTGATCCCTAGAAGGACAATGGAGACTTCGGATTGTTCATGTTTCACAAAGATATGCTATAATTTCCGTTCGAATAATTTTTCATTAAAATTATCGAAACACGTTTATAATGTGCTTTGATAGCGAATATCTACAACTTCGATAATATAACACGAGAAGTACAGAATTATTTTTCTTAGAGTGGATTTCTGGTATGTTCTGAGAGATGATAGCGAGCGTTACTGCAAACGCAACCTAGATGGCGCATTACTTCATCAAATTAGATGAAATTGTTCAAAAAACTAGACTTGTAAAATGTAGTATCTCAATTGAGAAGGAGGTGTGAAACTTATAGTGTAGATGTATTCATATGCTTTTCATTGATTCTAAGATTTGAGATGTATATTAAATTATAAAGTGGATGACTTTGAATGAAATATCAATGACAAGGAGCGAACTTTGAGCTTGATAAAGAATTAGTTAGTTTCTCGCATTATAATTGAATATAACTTAAATTCAAACACTTGAACTTATGATTTACACTTTATTGACTACATTGCATGACGCGTTTCGTCGTTACAAACGACTTCTTCAGATGCTTACAGAATAAGAACAACATTTTGAAAAATACAGGTATATGTATCAGGGAATTTTGGTGTTCAATGGTTTTGGTTTTACCTAAGATATTCCATTCTGAGAATAATTTCTATTACCTGAAAAGGTTTAACAAGGGTGAATTGTTTAATTCTATCTGTTCATTGAGCAAGTTTCCAGAATTTTTAAGCCGATTTATTTCCACTACCTCCCAATAATCTAATTGACTACTTCTCTCTATATTGTGTAGAATTTTGAAATTCGTATCAAAAGTATGGTTTTCTGTTAATAAATGGTTAGCATAATTCGAATTACTTTTATTATGGGCGAAGCTATATTTATGTTCCTGTATTCTAGTACCGAAATTTCTACTAGTTTTACCTATATATATACCGGGACATGTTCCACAATTTAATTGGTAAACACCTGATTTGTCTTCTCTTTTAATTTTGTTTTTATTGTTCTTAATGTGTCTCGATAAATTGTTGTTCGTTTTAAATGAAATATTAAAATTATGTTTACTTAAAAGGTTTTGACTTTTTGACTGACGTTTCAAAGTATGTTAAACTGTTATATTTACGATTTCTATCCGGCTGATAAGGAAATACTAATCGTAGAGCTTTCCGATAGAGTTTTTTGTCCAGAATTTTTGACACGACTTCGCTTTCATAATTATTATTAACCGCAATCTGTTTAATGATATTCAATTCTTTATTGAAATTTTCTGCCGATAAAGGTATATTGGTTAATCTGTGTATCATACTTTGAAACGCTGCCATTTTATGTGGATATGGGTGGCATGAGGAGTTATGGATTATCGTATCCGTATGGGAAGGCTTGTGAAATATGGAAAAATCAAATTTATTATTTAATCTTGTTATTGTTAAGTCTAAAAAATTAATAGAGTTATCAGATTTTTTTAGACTTAACAATAACAAGATTAAATAATAAATTTGATTTTTCCATATTTCACAAGCCTTCCCATACGGATACGATAATCCATAACTCCTCATGCCACCCATATCCACATAAAATGGCAGCGTTTCAAAGTATGATACACAGATTAACCAATATACCTTTATCGGCAGAAAATTTCAATAAAGAATTGAATATCATTAAACAGATTGCGGTTAATAATAATTATGAAAGCGAAGTCGTGTCAAAAATTCTGGACAAAAAACTCTATCGGAAAGCTCTACGATTAGTATTTCCTTATCAGCCGGATAGAAATCGTAAATATAACAGTTTAACATACTTTGGAAACGTCAGTCAAAAAGTCAAAACCTTTTTAAGTAAACATAATTTTAATATTTCATTTAAAACGAACAACAATTTATCGAGACACATTAAGAACAATAAAAACAAAATTAAAAGAGAAGACAAATCAGGTGTTTACCAATTAAATTGTGGAACATGTCCCGGTATATATATAGGTAAAACTAGTAGAAATTTCGGTACTAGAATACAGGAACATAAATATAGCTTCGCCCATAATAAAAGTAATTCGAATTATGCTAACCATTTATTAACAGAAAACCATACTTTTGATACGAATTTCAAAATTCTACACAATATAGAGAGAAGTAGTCAATTAGATTATTGGGAGGTAGTGGAAATAAATCGGCTTAAAAATTCTGGAAACTTGCTCAATGAACAGATAGAATTAAACAATTCACCCTTGTTAAACCTTTTCAGGTAATAGAAATTATTCTCAGAATGGAATATCTTAGGTAAAACCAAAACCATTGAACACCAAAATTCCCTGATACATATACCTGTATTTTTCAAAATGTTGTTCTTATTCTGTAAGCATCTGAAGAAGTCGTTTGTAACGACGAAACGCGTCATGCAATGTAGTCAATAAAGTGTAAATCATAAGTTCAAGTGTTTGAATTTAAGTTATATTCAATCAATATATAAGGTTTAATTTTTAAATATGCAGAAAATCGATATTTTCGATATCATGCTGTATATAATTCATGAAATTAAAATTGTGAATTCTGTTATGAAAAGTTGTGATGAAATATTTAAATACTCGAACCTACCTACCTACTAATAATAAAATCATTTTTACGTGAAAAATGCCAGAAAATACGACCTCATATTGCATATTTCCGCCAAGCCATTCGAGATAATTAGAGCAAGCCATTTTTCAAAATGAAGAATATTCAGATCAAATTTATTATTATTTAATATTTTCATTTACCTCGACGCAATCTCACATTCATTCTTTATGCATGTGCCTGCCTATCCTAGGGCATATAAGCTAATTACATTTATTCTGAACAAACCGGATATTCTAGTTTTGAAACCTGGAAAACCGGGAAACTCATTGTTTGTCACTACGTTATGTTTATTTTCAACGGAATTAGTTTCGTTTGTTTTGCGCACGTCTCACGTTTAATTCAACAAAGTTTGCACAAGGAAATCTTGTAGATCGTTGCAGTTAGTGTGACTATTTACAGGGTATCCTGTTCATGCATATATATATATATATATATATATATATATATATATATATATATATATGGTTACAAAATTTCCAAATCAACTGACGAAACGAAAGCACTCCAAGAAAAACGCAGAAAAATGAGCTCTTCACTAAGAACTAGAAGCCAATGGAACGAATATGCGTCACTGAGTGCACTTGTAAAGAGAAAAATCAGAGAGCATGTGCGGAAATACAACACAAGAACAGTGAGAGAGGCTATAGAAGATGCAAGAAGCTATAAGAAAACTATCCAGAAGAACATGATTGGGACACATCAGATGATCGCGCTCAAAAATTCAAGCGGAGACAGCATTACGAAGAAATCCGAAATTCTAAAAGTCGCCAATGCCACCGGAAGTTCTGGCATCAGAAACGAGAACTGCAATTGAATCCTTGAAAGCCGGCACCTCTTCAGGTGAGGACGATCTCACTGTGGACGTTATCAAGTCAGGGGGCCCAGTACTTCACCGCATTCTATCGAGGCTCTTCAGTGACTGTTCCACTGAAACACGTCCATGGTTCCGCTCTATAAGAAAGGGGATGCGGAGGATCTGAGGAACTACAGACCGATAAGTTTCCTCCCCACGGCATATAAGATCTTAATGAAGATAATTACTAACTGCTTATCGGGACAACTGGACTCATATCAGCCAATAGAACAGACAGGCTTCAGGAAGTCATACAGTACAATGGATCACATTTTCACCATCTGCGAAGTGATATCAAGATGCAACGAATATGCAATTTCTCTATATATGGCATTTATTGACTATAAGAAGGCATTAGACCTGCTTAGAACTCTAGCTGCAACCCCCTCATCACTGAGGATAGGAATACCATGTTGCTTACCGAGCTGATCCAGAATATATACGAACATGCCACAGCAACCATCAAAATAGAGGAAAACTCGGAAAATTGCCGATAATGTAATGCGTTAGACAGGGAGACCCGTTTTCCCCAAAACTGTTCTCAGCTGCTTTGGAGTGTATGTTTCAGAAGCTGGACCGGAGCGAGAAAGAAATTAAGATAAATAGCCGCTACCTTAGCCACTTGAGGTTCGCTGACGATATAGTCCTGTTCTCCCACGATGCTACCGATCTTCAAGAGCGCATCATTGAACTGAATATCGCGAGCAAGTAAATAGGTCTGGAAATAAACACCGAAAAACAAAGATAATACTGAACCCTTTCTGCACCCGAGAACAAATGGAGGTGGACGGATCCTCATTAAAAATAGCAGCGTCTTACACATATCTGGGACAGATTGTCACGGGATACGGAGTTATTACACTGGAGATTATGCAAGGAACCAGAACAGCTTGGCGTACAGTGTGCCGAATGAAACACATCTTCAAATCAGATACGCCACTATCCTTAAAGAGCAAAGTGTCAAAGATTAAAAGGCCATCTGGCCCGAGCAGGAGTTGAGCGTTGGTCAGATGTGGTTGGTGATTGGGAGCCCAGAGACACGGTAAGACCAAGAAAGCGCCCTCACGATCGATGGGATAAGGAGCTTGTGGATTGGCTGGGCGTTGCCTCGAAGAAAGAGACTGCTGATAGGGAATCTTGGCAAAGACAGGGGACGTCTTCGTTCTGCAGTGGACGGACAGAGGCACATCATTACAGATGGACATTATTAAGAGCCCAGACTGGATCTATTGAATTCCTCGAAAATATGAATGAGTTTTTTCAAGGTAAATATGAGGAAAACTCATGTAATAGATTCCTACGATCAAGATCGTTAAGAATAAAACAGAACATATGTATGACCAAGACTTAGACCAAGCTAGGGCAATATAATAAGTTGAGTTTAGGGTTTATATGTTCTCTAATTTATTTTTCATTCTGATCGACTGATTATTCTTATACTATTTTGTTAAATCAACCGATGTGATGTCTTTCTGATGTCGTATGAAACCTTCGGGATAAAGAATTTTCCAATAGTGGATGATTGAATTGGTAGAAATAGTCGTATAACGCGAAAAACGTTGTCTAAAATAGCACAAATCAAATAATAAGTACATTGAACACAAAATAAATGAGGTAATCATTAAGATGAAACACGTGTTCCATTTCAATAAATTTACCAGAACATACCTTGGCGGGATGCATCAAAAAACACTTGAAACTCGCCGCCAACGATCACCATTAGGCTTTTGATGTCGCGCGGCTCATTAAACGCAATTCGGCATTCCGAAACAGCCCCCGTAATAATCCATAAAGCAGCCTCTACTCGCAAATTTCCAGTTTGTATTACACGCTACCATAAGGTGCTGTAATTTCTGCCTAGAACGCCGTGTCGTGGCAATCCAGGCAAACGTTTCCCAACACGTCCCTATAAAACTGAAACGAACCCGAAATTGAATGCCTCAGTCGTCCTGTTGCTTTTACGGGGTCGTCGAGCCGGGGACGAAATAAAAGGTGGCATTCCGTGTTTTGCACGGAGATAGTCGCTCGATTTCAGATAGTTTTTGGAATGGAATTGAATATGGAATTAACTGCGGTTTATCGCCTTTCTGGCAGAGAGCCGTTTATTGGACTTACGGAATTGAAGGATAATATCGCTCTTCTATTTGGCGGATTTCACAAACTTTTTTAGTCGTTTGTGGTTTAATATTGGACTGTTGAGAACTGTTTCTCAAACGAACTGAGTGACGCATAAAGTTGATCAGAAGTTCTCTGATCTCGTGGTGAAACATAGTTCAATATATTGAATAAAAAATAATTGGCTTGGTGCCACAGAAATAATATAAATTGCTTGAGAATTGTTTCGGGGCAGTTACAGTTTAGCTTTTGAGAAACATTTCCTGAAACATTTATCAAACAATTTATATAATTTTCGTGAACTATAATAATTAATAATAACTATATTTTTCAAGAAAAACCTGTTTTAAAATACTGTTATTAGTTGAAAAAAGTTTTGACGACAAATTTTTGTCAGAAATTATCATTGATTTGAAGAAATTGTTTAAATTTGTCCATAGTACTTAGTTAACTCGTTCTCTGCCAACGCGGTCAGTGTTGACCGTCAATGAAATTTTCCCTTTATAAGAAATCATAAATCTGTTCAAAATTCACTAATTGTTTTTTTTTATATGCTCTTATCTTTCACTCAAATGTTACTTTAATGTTAATGTTATTATAACAAAAGTCAATTTGAGCCATTATTTATGGAAAGGCAGCATTGACCGACGAGGCCTACAGAGAGAAAAAATTGGGTTTTCCGTTAAAGGCGGTCGCGGTGTCGGGTAGCCCTTCGCGCTCCCCAGCGTTCGTTATGTCAGAACCTTCAATACCCTGAGCACTTTCGGGCCGAACGACAAGAATAAAGCACGATCTTCAGAAAAAGGCAGGACCTTCTTTGAAGGTTCGTCGGTCTTGTGTAGAATGTTACAAGAAAAACGTGTCTACATTTGGCGTGCAATAGAGAGAAACAAGACCAAAAAAGTACATTATTTCTGTAATGCTTGCCCATACAAATCATTTCTATGTGTTGAATGTTTTGCCAACGTTCATATATAATTTTATAGGTATTTTTCATTACTGTTCCTTTTTATATGGCTATTTGGTATCGCTGTTATCTACCAAAATGTTAAGGAAAGTTTTACTTTTCATTTAAATGTAATATAAATGAAATGAGTTTAATTTAAAAAAAAAGTTTGGTAATTGTTGTTTTTTTTTCTTTTAAGTTTTCTTTAAGTTCTTAAATTTTTCAAAAACCAACTTGATATGGAAACGCTAGAGGGCCACGGGGGTCAGTTAATATAAGATTTAGTTTGACAGCGTTCCCCAACATCCCTCGTACAATGCGGTCATTACTAACTGACGCGGCTTGAACTGAAGGTCTATATGTCAACCACCACTGTCCGACACGGCCTGGACAGAAAACTGCGTTTTTTTTTCTCGGCATAGAACGTATTAAATATTTATCCATGCATCATAGAGAAAGAAGTTATGGGATTCTAGTCCATGGCTAGCATGTCAATGCTTTTTTGTCTACTTGTCTGCTTTCTTGTCTTCATTTCAGTTTGTTTCCATTAAACGAGGTCTAGATAGTTTGACGACAACCTGTGCCAGTTTTATTATTGTTTCATAAGAGCTCCTTATTGTTTTTCCCATAATTCCAACTCCATTCTTATCCACATATGGTGTGTTATTTCCCTTTCTTTGTCACTAGGATAGTTTGTCCTATCTTTAATCGACTATGAATATGAAAAAAATATTAAAAGATACAGAAGAGAAGAAACTCGTGTTATGTTTTGTGATTTAAATTTAGTTTCAAAAAGTTTCCTATTTCTTGCCAAGTTTTTCCCCAATAATAATCAGAATTTCATCCTACTTTTAACATATATATGTTTGATGTGAAAATTTTCATTTCTAGTTGATGTTTCACTACAAATTGTATTGCTTCATCAAAATAAATTATTTTCATTTTCATGAATAGAAACTGGCGTTTGAGTTGAAGAATTCTATGACTATTTCAAGTTGGAGTAAAAGAAATTCAGAAGTTTACAGAGGTTGTTATGAAAAGTGGACCTTATGAAATTATTTACACAACTTTTCCACCCCTTTGTGTTTTGAAATAGATCATGAGACACAATGTTCTTCAGTAGCTACCCTTTTTTATTCCTTTACAATTACAATTTTGTTGTCGAGTACATTTATCTGACTTTTCAGTTTATTTTGTGTTAATGTTAACCTACAAAGTTTATGCATGAAAGATCCTCCACAATGAATGATTATATAAAACATGTTATTACTTAAAATTCTCTTTTCTTTCTGTTGTAACTAATTCACTTTCTTGTCTAGCTTTGATCTCAATTGAAATTTCACTAAAAATCTGAAAACTTTGTGTACTCATTTTCAGATAACAATTCTAGCTTTCTCAATTTGCTGATTTGGTTAAGGTTTCTTTATCATTAATTAAGTTCCACAATATTATTTAGATGGAATAAACACAACCCAGTCATGATGTCTACAATTTGCAGCTGCACAAACAGAAAATTAGTTAGATGTTTCAATTGATTAACTTCGCAATACTTGTGCAGATGTCACGCAGGGTTAAGTAAACTGCATATTCGAGTCTGATATATAGTTACATAAAGTTGCAAATAAGGTCACTAAGGAACAAAGGGACTCCTGGCAATTTGGAAGGTGCCATTGTGTTGCAATCTTGTGAATGCAATCTGCTATGTCAAGAGATGGAGTTCAAGCCCTCGATAACTTCCAATTATGTTCAACCCTTGGACCTTTCTATAAGATCAACAGTTTTAATGACACTGCTCGTGTAATTGGAACTTACAAATCAACAGCAAAACTAGTAAACGTAGTAAACTACAAGGTTTAGACAGTGTCAATAATTTTAATTTTTTAATAAAATCGAAAAAAATATTGTTGAATAAAACCAAGTGGAAAAGGAAGGGAATATTACAAAAATGAAAGGAAAGGTAATTTACGGGTGATCTGAGGTTGTAAAGTGTAAAGGGGTGAGTTTTTAAGGGTACAAAACAGCTTATATCGATTATCCGCAAAACTTCAAGTTCCATGGAAATGAGTTCAATGACAAAGATTTATGTAATAAAAAAATCTCAAACTTTTTATTTACTTTCTCCACATAACCTCAAAATATATGTGATATATGTGATATAACCTCAAAATGTATGTGATAAATTCGAATAAACAACCACAGTGGGCTTTTTGTTCGTTGGAATATCAACTTTCTCAGGGTGTAAAAATGCGTTATTATGGTAAATTGCTACTCCTTCATTTCAGCTGTAAAAACCGTAAACCAGTATTCGAGATACAGAGCAGTGAACATCGTTCATAAAAATACACATGCAGGCTCAGTTACTTCAAAAGAATGTTTTGACAAATGACAAATGTGTTGCATTTTCTGAGAGAAATTACCATATTCAATTTACTACAGTTTTATAACTTTCTATTACCTGCGATTTCGCTATTTAATTTCATTTTATACGACTTGTAGTTTTGCAAGAAATCGAGATAAACCGTATTTTGCCTTTAAAAACTCCCCCTTTCAATTATTTACCTCAGATCGACCAAATTCTTTCTCCTTTCATTTTTGTTACATTATCTTCCTTTTCTAATGGGTTTCGTCCTACTATTATTTCTGTTTCGTTTTTCACCATTTTCGAAGGCTTCAGCCCTGATCTACTTCTGTGTGGAGTAATTGAAAATGCTCTTGATGTGATATTGAAGAAAAGTGGGGTTGAGTTGCAATAAAATTTTCCTTCATTCATTGATAAACTTGTTGCTAGAAGTTGTTAAAGGTCAGAACGCCAGTAAATTCTTATTTTCTATTTAAGTTGATAGTTTCCTCTGATAAATGGGAAGGTTCGGTAATTCGGCTACCGCCTTACTGCTAAAACTATTTCATTTGTGTTGAGAAAATTCGGATATAGTAAAGGTCAAATTTGTATACCGAAATAACGGCCGAACTTTGAAACTGTCCAACAGATTCAGCTATCTCTAGAAGATATAAAGCGTCAGTATATCTTGATTTTTATTCCTTTGGATCGAATAAATCTCGTTACAATTTTCTTGTTCCTTCAAGAAATTCTAATAAACTCTTTAATAACACATGTATACTTGGAATTTTCAATTAACTCAAGGAAACATCTAAAGTTAAAAATCTGCTAAAGAGCTCCCTCCTCAAAAAAAAATTTCTGAAATGTTTTCAATGAAAAGTTTCATAAATAGCTAGCTACAAAACAAATTCAAAATAAAGCATAAAAGGTATGTATTTCCTAAGATTAATTGTTTTTTAATATAGTGAGTTCTTTATTCTCAGCAGGTATAATACCCAATTACAGACAATAATAACATAATGTTGAATAATAACTAAATAAATTAAATGAAAGAGATATAACAAAGAGCTCAATCTAATTTAGAAAACTAAGAAAATTAACTAATAAATGAATAATAGAATTTAATGAAATATTACAAATAACTCAAGCTAAATCAATTCATTTAAGTTAATTTCTATTGTTCACATAACTCCTAATAATAACTTCTATGGAGTAAAAGTAAATATCACAATTATTGGCAACTCTATTGAATGTAGACGCTAGAAACCAAATGGGGGATTGTATTAGCAAGTTGTTTCTTGGAGTCTCTTGGTGGAAGAATTTTGTAGTACCAGAATTTTTCCTAGGAACACGAAATTTCAAAGCGAACAAGAGAGGAGAACAATCAATATTGTTGTGCAGTAATTTGTACAAAGATTTGAGTGATAAAGTTTCTCTCTTGCTCTGCAATGAGATTAAACTAAATCGACTGAATAATTCGTTATGAATGACTGATTGACTCCTCTCTGTGGATAAACTTTATCCTCCCTCCAAACTAAGAATTTCAAGAACCTTCTCTGAATGGCCTCAATATGGCGTTGATGACAAGTGTAAATAGGATGCCAGATCATGCTGCCATACTCAAATTGCTACGGATTAGGGCATTGAATATTTGTATGAATGTTGTTGAGGAATTATTGACTTGAATAGTTATCCAAGTTATATGTTCCAAGATATGTTGATCCGAGTCATATATATATATATATATATATATATATATATATATATATATATATATATATATATATATATATATATATATATATATAAGATATGTTGAGGAAATATTGTCTTGAATAGGTATCCAAGTTTTTCTTTAGTTTTATTCATATTTCTCACTCATATCATTACTTAAAATTTATGATAAAATTACATTTAATAAATCAAATTTATACTTATAGCTTTATGTTTATTTTTCATTTAAAATGGGCTTGGATTTTATATTGCGAAAAACAAAGCTATAACCCTGTGAAAGAGGAATTCCAAAACGAACTGAAGCTTCTAATATTCGAAAGAGTTGGATGAAATATTGAAAATAATTCAAAGAAGATATCACAAAATGAAATTGAAAACTCGAAATTTCATTATATTGAATGAACAACCATTTTGAATGGTTCTAATCGTAAAAAAATGAATCGGTTGGTATTATAGAATGTTTCAAATATAAATTTTGTTTTTAAGGCAGAAAAAGTTTGATACTATGCAAATTAGTTGATTCATAAACCTCATTAATTCATTTAAAATTTTTGCGTACTGAATTGAGAGAATAGCTGAGGCTCAATTTTGTAAAGCCGCTACAAATTGGAAAATTTAAATATTCAAGCATTTCATTGAAAAGGCAAATTTACTGGCTTCAAAGCTAAATCCTCAACGTACACATTTTCAGTTTAATACATGTTGGACACTTTTGATATGAAGGTAAACATCTGAAAGAAATTAATTTCATTGAAATTGGAACTGTATTATCACTTACAAGTTTCAAAGATAGCTGAAGAACAACACCTTCAATCATAATGAAAAGAAAATACCTTGTCTCCTATCGACATCAAAAATAATCCTCAAATACTCGTAATTTATGGGGTATATATATATATATATATATATGGTATATATATATATATATATATATATATATATATATATATATATATATATATATATATATATATATATATATATATATATATATATATATATATATATATATATATATATATATATATATATATATATATATATATATATATATATATATATATATATGTATATATATATATATATATATATATATATATATATATATATATATATATATATATATGTATATATACATATATATTTCAAAATTACAGACTGTTTTCAATGTGAAAAGCTTTATTTTTGTTGACGTTCCGTTGTATATCACAACTTTCTCAAAACTAATGAATAATTGAATTTTATGAATTACTATAGATATCAAAATTTCAAATGTATTCCTTTGAAAAAATTCAATTGTATTTTCTGTCTCTTTAGTATTCAGAGGAATATTTCTGGCTTAGCATTCTGGCTTTCACATAGTTGATTTTTATATGCTTATCCAGAAGAAGAATTTCAATATACATTTCGAGAAGATTAATAAACTTCCGAAGCGAATACTAAGCCAGAAATATTCCTCTGAATACTAAAGAGACAAAAAAATCAATTTGATTTTTTGAAGAAAAAATTTTGTCGTTTGATATCTATGGTAATTCATATAAGTCGTTATTTTTGTTGACTGTTCTTTATATGCTGTATGATAATATATTTTTCAACATATTAAATATTGAATTGAATTAAACTCTTGGATTATTGTTTCACGATTATAATTAACAATATAAATTTGTGAACATGTTTCAAGACTGCAGTCTTGAAAATGAGCTCACGCTCGAAACATGTTGACAACTTCATATTGTTGAATATAATCATGAAACATTAAGCGAAGAGTTTAATTTAATTTAATATTTAATTATGTTTCATCAAGAGTTAAGCGACAATTCAATCTAAGTCATACTTTTCAACAATGGTAGAAGGCTGAAAGGACTTTCAGCATAAGACTTGGAAAACGTTGTTAAAGTTGATATATAACTGGAAGCACTTCACTAAATTCTTCAAAATAGTTTCAATATTG
Source organism: Henosepilachna vigintioctopunctata (assembly GCA_030704895.1). Taxonomy (NCBI): domain Eukaryota; kingdom Metazoa; phylum Arthropoda; class Insecta; order Coleoptera; family Coccinellidae; genus Henosepilachna; species Henosepilachna vigintioctopunctata. Next base: position 1,708,894 of record JARQZJ010000091.1, read on the forward strand.
AATTGAAGGTGCATTTCAAGAAGATGAAATAATACAAATAAGCAATAAATGCCATGAAAAAAATTATAAAATCTCCATTCTGATATACTACTAATGTGATTTTTCAAATATTTCAGAGGGCTAAATTACACAGAACATCCCTTAGGGATTTAAATGGGTTTTTCCTTCAAACCAGTATCACTCAAAATTCTCACCAAGCTCTTCGTTTGTGATATACATAAAATTTTCTAAGTAATGTTTCTTTACCCCAGTTTATACCCCAGTAAAACTTCCTTTTGGCAAATATTGAACCATATATGTGCATTGAACGAACCGATTTATTATTAATATACATCTGAAAATGACGTCTTACATTTTGTAATTTTCATTGTACTTATTATACATTATACTTATATGTTGCCTAGATGAAAAAATTTGTTTCGATGAGAAAATTTATAGTTCAATCATGCATAATTATATATCATAATTACTTCGAAATTATGATTAATTTCCATAAATTACATATATATTTCAATTTGAATCAACTGGTGAATGCCAGAGTTCAAAAATTAAGTTAAAATAAAACTCTTTTTTAAATGAAAGATCTTTTTGAAATTTTTCTGTAAGCATCTGTAGAACATTAAAAAACTTTTATATCTGTTGAAAATAATTCAACAAATGAACGAATAATTATAAATGGAAGCTAATTCACATAAGGTATATAAACAAACTATATCAAGATAATGACTTGTTGAGAGTGAATTCAATAGTAAATGTTTCTTAAGAAAAAGTACGATAAGTAAACGATACAGCCAAGCTATTTCGAAGTGAAACATATATACCATTTATTCTCCGTTTATTCTTCAAAACTAATTTTTACTATTGACTATCATGTAACTTCAGTTTGTTGTTCGAAATTCATAAACTTTCTCAGTTTTATCTAAGATGAAATAAGTCTCCGACAATATTTGATCATAAAATGTTAAAATGATCGATACACTTCGAACTTCTCAAAGATGTAATTGAATTATTGGGTGCGGAAATATCTCATAAAGTAAAATAACTTCATTTGTTGAAAGTTGTAAAACTGTATCATCCCTTCTGATGTATGCTGATGAAATCGGTGATCTTCGGGGGTTTTATAACAATTAAAACTCAATTTTCACGAAAAAAAATTTTTCCTAAATTTTTTCAAAAATTTTCGTCATCTCAAAAAATCATTGAAGTCACATTCAACTTACATTAAGTCTCGAAAATTTCACTTTAAACCCACGCCGATTTTTTTCTATGAAAAAGTTATTTTGGCCCGACCGAAAATTCGATGTTCCAGGGCACAAGTTGCGTATTCCTAATTTCCTTAGACCAAGGAGTCCTGTTTTTCGCGACGCAGCAGAGAGCACTGGCCTGCCAGTCCTGGATGTGAGGGGATGGCGCATGGTCGGCGGGATGGGGAATCTGGGAACACTGGAATTTGCTTCTCACCTGGATGAGTGTCGAACATGTGGAGAACGTCGGAAAAACACGTGGGAAATGGTTGGTTTTTCGGTACGCCTTCGCCTTCTTTATTTCGACTAGAAGCTAATTATACTACCAGTTAGTTCAGTAAAGCGGATTTCGAATAAATTATCTCAATAAACTGGAATAAAAACAGGAAAGACAGAAAAATTCAAATTGAAATCGGAGCTTCCATATTAGAAAAACAAGATTAATTAGAGTTGAAAATAATGGAATTTAATGTAGCAAAAAACATTTTGAAAAAGGAGTCGAGAAAAATTCAAATTGTAATTCAAAAGTTTATGGAATGAAAAAAATTGATCAATATTAAAGACAATAAGCCTTAACAAAAAAACAGTAATAACCTTCATAAAATAATTGGGAATTCAATTTCAAGTGGAAAGTTCAGCATGTAACATCAATTATTATTGGAAACCAACTTTAACAAGAAGCAGTATAATTAGAAAATAACTTTGGATTGAAACTGAAATTTAAGAGTTCATTAAATAACATAAAGTTTGAATGATAATTCAAAACTCATAGAAATATAACGTATTTAATTAGGTGTATTCAAAAAGGTGCTTTTTGCTGAATTTGAAGAATAACAATTGAGTCTAATTTTGAAAAATTTATATCTAAATATAAATTTTGTATATATTAACAAGTTGGTATTAATAATAATATAAAAATAAGTTCTTTATTCTCAACAGGTATAACACCCAATTTCAGAAAATAATAACAGTGTTGAATACCTAACTAAATAATTAGAAAAAAGATTTAACAAAGAGTTCAATCTAATCTGAAAAAAATAGTTACTTATAACTAAATTATAAAATTAAATGAAAGATTACAAATAACTCAATCTAAATCAATTCATTTTAATCAATTTTCGTTGTTCACATAACTCCTGATAATAAATTCTATAGAGTCAAAGTGAATGTCACAATTATTGACAACTCTACTGAATGTAGACCCCATAAACCAAATGGGGGATTGTATTAGGGAGTTGGTCCTTGGAGTCTCTAGGTGGAATAATTCTGTATTACGAGAATTTTGCCTAGGAGCACGAAATTTTAAAGCGGACAAGAAAGGAGGACAATTAATACTATTGTGCAGTAATTTGTACAAAAATTTGAGTAATAAATTTTCTCTCCTGCTCTGCAATGAGATAAAACTAAATCAACTCAATAATTCGTTATGATTGACTCCTCTCTGTTGATAAACTTTATCCCCCTACAAACTAAGAATTTCAAGAACCTACTCTGAATAGCCTCAAGATGGCTAGATGGCTAGATCAAGTGTAAATGGGATGCCAGATCGTGCTGCCTTAGTCCAACTTGCTACGGATTAGGGTATTAAATAGTCCTATGAATGTTGAAGAATCATATTAATATTTGCCATTTCGTATAACAAATCCATATATTTTCGCAGCAGATGAAATAAGTTGGGTGATGTGTGGGACAAAGGAAAGCTTCTATTCGAAGACTACACCAAGATCTCTCGCCTTATCTGAAGAGGGAACCTGACTACCGAAGCTAGAATCACAATCAATTCGATCTGTTTTCCTTGGAAAGAAACAACATTACACTTTGACACGTTCATACTCAAATAATTGTCCTCACACCAACTAGCAACATGGTCCAGCGCGAGCTGAAGATGAACACAGTTGTCCTGTGATCTAACTTCATGATATAGTTTTAAATCGTCTGCGAACATCAAATGTGGAGAATTAATAGTATCCATCAGAGCATTCACGAACAGAATAAATAAGAGTGGTCCAATATTAGACCCTTGATGTATTCCAAAGGTAGGTATGAACTCAGACGACTGTATACCCTCCAGCTGTACGAATTGACGTCGGTCAACCAAGTAAGAATGAAACAGGTTGGTGAAGTTATCAGAGAATCCAAATTTGTTGCGTAATTTATGGACCAAGAGCGCATGAGCAACTTTATCAAATGCTCTCTGAAAATATGTGTAGATCACATCAACTTGACCGGTGGAGTCTAGTACTTCAGAAACGTACTGTGAAAACAGCATTAGATTGCTTGAACAAAATCTCATTGACATGAATCCATGTTGCTCAATCTTGATGCTATTTCTGACGGCTGATATATTATAGCCGGAGCATTATAGACCGCAATTTTAAAAAGTTTGGAAAAGTTTGATAAGATGGAAATTGGCCCGTAGTTGTTCACAACAGAAGAATCACCTTTTTCAAGACATGTACTATCTTGGCCGATTTCCATATTTTAAGAAAAGTCGCTTAGCTTATTATAAGATTGAAAATATGTGTTAATGGATCCGAAAGTGCATAAATACAATCTTTCACAATAAAACTCGGTATTTTATCAGGATCAGACGTAAGTTTATTAGAGAGTGGTATTAATAATTATAAAATTTCGTCAAATTTATTCTGTAAAAAGCTAAGAAAAAATAGCAAAATATTTTTTTCTTAGTTTTTTTTAATGTTGTTTCAATTCTTTTTAAATTCTGTTAAGTTCGAAATCGGCGTTAAACTGTAGGCCCATTGTTCGCAAAAGAACAAAGTACTCTTTCCTACAACTGCCCTAACAACCTTTTATGCTTTAAATGAATTAGATTGACTTGACAGTGGCACTAAGCAATCCTATTCAATATAACATGTATTACTTATGAGATACATTGTGTTTGCATGCGAAAACCAAGTCAATCTATTTCATTTAAAACATAAAAGGTTTTTGATAACTTAATTAAGGAAGATCGATTTTATCAACTTAAGAAAGAAGTTCACTTGAGTAAGAAAAGCTATTCATTTCAGCTTCATACACAACTCCTTCCTGGTCTTCGTAATCATCATTCTGAAGAATTCTTGCATTTCTCAAAGCAGTTCAACAATATAACAAGACAATAGCAATAAAACAAAGAACAAAACAATAAGACGACCCGAAGGCATGCAGCAGCTGCCGCTACCGAAGGCGTTCGAGCGGCCGGATATACTGCAGCGCTTCATAATCTTTTATACCAGCTTCTCGGTCTTCATGACCTTCGAGACTAATTCTATACTATTTCTACGAGTATATAGTAGCAATTTATGAAAAAAAATCTTGATTTTTTCAAAATTGTTTCGAGGCTTTCCATTTTACTTTTTTACTTTTGGAGTTGCGAGAGTTCCTTTTATTTGTGAAGCAATTTCCAAAAGTTTTTTTTTTATGGTATTAATATTGACAGAAAGAAAATCAATAAGTTGCAAATGACTTCAATAACTATATTACCATCAAAACTCGTTATATTTGTGCTGTATTCTAAGCAGGATTTTTCCTGAAGGAATTCTAATACCGCTCTTTCACCTGTGAACAATAAAAATAGCATCCCACCACTAAAACATTCGAATGGATCATTCATCATACTTTTCGTTCACCGCTATTTTGACAGACCCTTAATAAATTGTATATAATCCGGGGTATTTTGTCGGAACTGTCGCGAGTATATAGTGACAACATTGAATTGAAGGATGGCCATGATTGAGCACACAAATGGGGCTGCTAGAATAATGTATAGGGTAAATCACTGATAGCTTTTCTTTTCAAATTTATTTTGCTTCATAAAATATCGAACGCCCACAGAAATTTCATTTCATAATAGCCTTCATATCCTCCGAAAAAATCAGGTCAATAATACTGAATGAAGTATGGAAAAAGACAGATTGTATTTATTATCTTTTTCTGGGTTAAATAGCTTAGGGAATACGAAAAATATCTCCCAAAAAACAATCAATATAGGTACTTTTTTTCACCATACTTCACCCCATCTTCAGCAAAAGCGAATTAATTAATTCAATTCATAAAGTTTTTTAATAAATCAAAAATATAATGAAAGAATATTTAGAATTTTCTCACAATTTAATACAAATACGCATGACGACGTTTCGAAGTACTATTACTTTATCAAATGCTGGATTAATACTAGGTGTAATTTTCAAACTCACTACTTATAGTTATTTTTCCAAGAGAAAACTTAGAAAGATTTCATTGCAATGGTTTAGATTTTCAAATACGCTAAATCAGGAGTTTCCAAAGTTATTTTGTGTACTGCCCACTTTGAGAATAAATTATATTTGATCGTACACATGTTTTCACCTACTTCTAAACCGCTATAACTTCAAATTGAATTCATTCATTATCGTGAGCTATATTAGCGAAAATTAAACATTCTCGTAACATTTTCTCTTAACACAATCTCTCAATTAATATTAGTTGATGTTCACATGTTGTAGTCGAAAGTCGAGAGCTCAGAGTATTTCGAAAATATTTCATTGCAATGTTTTAGATTTGCAAATACGCTAAATCAGGAGTTCTCAAACTAATTTTCTCTACTACCCACTTTGAGAATGAATTATATTTGATCGTACCCTTGTTTTCGCCTACTTCTAAACTACTATAACTTCAAATTGAACTAATTAATTACCGTGAGCTATATTAACGATGATTAAACATTATCTTTACATCTTCTCTTAACACAATCAGTTAATAAATATTAGTTGATGTTCACAAATTGTAGTCGAAAGTCGAGAGCTGAGTCGGTGTCTAAGAGAATTCCTAGCTAGATGAAATTACAAATCGCCCCCCAAGTCCCTACTCAACGCCCGCATTTTTTTCTGGGTCTCTTACCGCCCCCTTTATGCCTGCAGCGCCCACAAGGGGGCGTTATCGCCCACTTTGGGAAAAGCTGCCTAAATAGAGATAACGTATTCTCAATTCTAGATTCCTATCTCAAGGTTCGAAAGATTGATCGATTGATTATCACATAATACATTCTGAATTTATAATCGATTTTTCATCAAAAACCTCTAGTAAAACTATAGGCATAACAAATATGACTAAATGGATAGATAGTAATTGAACATTTCACTTTATTTCTAAATAATACACTTAATCTAGGTTCATTGTTTGTGTGTTTCCAATTTTGATTCTTCATCTTTGTTTACAGGGATAAATCTTATATTATCTTCCTTCCGTGGGAAAAAAAAACATCGATTGATTTTTAATGAATTCATCTGCTTCTTTCAAGGTTTCCGGAAGGTCCTGGTAAAGTGTTTCTGGCCAAAAAAGCGAAGACATGAAACCACAGAATGAGAATGCTGCCAAAACTACGAATGGAAATCCTTTTCCATAGTCAGCAGCCTACAAAAAATTCTTGAATTATTTCTCTTCAAAAAATTCTCTTTCCACAATCTATATTCTGTTTTATAAATATGCTATATGTACAACGCATTAAGCCCTTGTGCAAATAATTCATTTTTATAAAATCATTGGAGACATTTGCAATTGTGCCTGTAGTAAAATTGTTAACCAAAAACAAAGAAGATCATGTCTGCTTTGGTATCTTCTCAATTTACGTTTTAGTTTTTCTTTTACAATTCATCAAATACATGAGAGCAGTAGGTAATCTCATGTAAGTAATTTATTGTTGTAATACAGCATGTGTAATTGTTTTTACAAATGTCTTAATATAAAATACGATCATCAAAAAATTTAATATGTGTATGCTCAAGCTCACAGAAAAAAAAGAGGTTGGATCGTATAATATGAAAAACCTATGAAAAAAACTCTGTTAATCCATAAATTACATTTTCTATCAGGATATTATGCAGTGTTAGTCTGAACTCATTTTTAGGTAGCGTGCGGATTTTACAAGTTAAAGCATTGCAAAATTGTTAATACCATTAATTCGGACAATTGTTGGGCCTGCACAATCTGGTGAAATTCAGTCCAATATGCAATTTACATCTGGTATCATAGTGATGAATACTACCACTAGGGTGGGTCGAAAAAAATCGATATTTTTTTTTCGGATCGTAATACCGCGGAAAAGTTGCTAAATGGTATGACTAAATAGGGGAAAAAATATAAAAATTATCGGATGTTATCTTCCGTTCGCGCATAAGCTCTAAAGTTTTGAAAAAAATAATTTTTTTTGAAAATTTGTAATAATTTTTTTTTACGATATTTAATATGTAATAGTGAAAAATTTCATCTACGACACACTAATAAAGTAATATAAAAATACCGGTATTGCACTTCAACATCTTCCGTTCGCGCATGGACATCCAAATATAGCCAAAATACAAGAAAATCGGATTTTTGTCCTATTTTCTTTTCATGTATAGTTACAGATATCAATAATGTAATACCTAATATCTGATTATACATGTTCTGATAGTTAAAGAAAAAAATTCAGACGTAATTAGGCTTGGTTTTTCGATCGCGCACAGCGATACAAAACTTACTGTCAGTGTCAGCGCCACTAGCGGGTCAACGACCCACGCCGCAAAAAACATAATGTTTGGGCTGATTTGTCCAGTTCTATAACAGAAAATAAGCTAATTGGGCTATATTTTGATGGCCGTAAAGACGACACTATTGTGGTACAAGAGGCACATTCAAAACGATTTAAAAGAGTGGTAAAGGAGGAACATTACGTGCTTATACAAGAACCTGGTAATATATTTCTGGGTCACGTGACCCCGAATTCAGGAAGTTCAGAGGATATTGCGACCTCTATTATATCCTATTTGACAAGCAATGACATTTCTTTGGACGAATTAGTCGTTATTGGCTGTGATGGCACCAATGTTAACACCGGATTGAAAAACGGTATAATACGCCGTATTGAAACACACACTTAGGTAAGCCTCTGCAATGGGCAGTTTGTCTTCTTCATTTTAATGAACTACCCTTCCGCCATTTATTTCAGTATTTAGATGGTAAGTCGACCGGGCCAAATTCTTTGAAAGGACCGATTGGTGGGAAATTGATCAAATGTGAAACACTTCCAGTAGTGCAGTTTGAAAGTATTGATTGCCAAATCCCTGAGATAGACAAAAAAACTCTTAGTAAGGATCAGAAGTATTTGCTGGAAATATTAGAAGCGATTAAATCAGGTGAATGCCCAAAAGATTTATCAATCAGGGATCCAGGACCTTTGTCTCACTCCAGGTGGCTAACAACAGCTAACCGTGCTTTAAGACTCTACATTAGTCAAGAAAATCCAACTGCTGAGTTCCAGGAAATAGTAATATTCATTCTGAAGTCATATATGCCGATGTGGTTTTGTATTAAGAAGACCAAACTTTTTACTGATGGCCCTAAGCTCGTGCACCAATGTATTGAAACCTCAAGATATCTTAAAGATGAACTCAAAGCTGTAATTGACCCAGTTATAGAGAGAAATTGGTTCTTTGCGCATCCAGAACATGTTATGATTACTATGACTCAAGATCCCAGAAAACATATAAGAGAACTGGGCCTCCGCCGAATCATTAAGGCAAGAGAAAGAGACCAAAGGAGGAAAACAATTCGAACGTACGTGGCACCTAAGCTAAACTTTTCCGCAACAGACTACACGGAATTAAATTATTGGACAAACTGTGAATTTTCTTCGCCGCCTCTATTGAAAGATGTCACTGATGATGAACTGAAAACCTACATCAAAACAGAAGAAGTACCGAAGTGGGAAATCCTATCACAGAAGATGCCAGTCCATACTCAAGCAGTGGAGAGAAGCGTCAAGTTGGTGAGCGAGGCTTCTGCTAAGGTTTGCGGATCTGCAGCTCGAGACGGGTACATAAGAACGACACTTAAGTCAAGGTCCACGATGCCAGCCTTTGATAACAAAAGACAGTTCAAACTACCAGACATGTAATCTATTCGTAAGTGAAATATGTACTTTGTAATTATTGGATAATACATCAATAATATTTTGAAGCTTGTATATATTTATTTTTCCTAAGTCCACATTTTTGAGGTTTTCAACACTTTTTTGCTATTTTTACAGCCCATGCGCGAACGGAAGATGTTAAAACTCAATACCAGTATTTTTATATTAATTCATTAGTGTGTCGTAGATGACATTTTTCCCTATTACATATTAAATATCGTAATAAAAAAAATTATTAAAAATTTCCAAAAAACTTTAATTTTTTCAAAATTTAATCAAACTTTAGAGCTCATGCGCGAACGGAAGATAACATCCGATAATTTTTATATTTTTTCCCCTATTTAGTCATACCATTTAGCAACTTTTCCGCGGTATTACGATCCGAAAAAAAAATATCGATTTTTTTCGATAGTGGAAATAAATCGGCTCAAAAATTCTGGAAATTTGCTTAATGAACAGATAGAATTAAACAATTCACCCTTGTTAAACCTTTTCAGGTAATAGAAATTATATGTCAGAATGGAATATCTTAGGTAAAACCAAAGTCATAGAATCCCAAATTCCCTGATATTTATACCTGGGTTTTTCAAAATGTTGTTATTATTCTGTAAGCATCTGAAGAAGTCGTTTGTAACGACGAAACGCGCCATGCTATGTAATGTAGTCAATAAAGTGTAAAGCATAAGTTCAAGTGTTTGAATTTGAGTTTATATTCAATTATAGTGGATTTACATCAAGAATAATTTCCAAATTCAATGGACGATGAATCAACTCTGTGATAGTTCATATTTAAATGAGAGTTAATAACAAATACTTGTGTTCAAAATCTTTGAGATTTCAAACAGATTTCCGTCGATATGAAGCCCTTGATGTTAGATCGTCGATAAAATCTTTGAGATTTCCAACAGATTTTATAAAAATCACTGACAAATTACTGAACAACTGAACAATTATTTATTCGACTAGTTTCGCCTTTTACGGCATTATCAAGAATGAGTGAATACAATATATGTGTGTACTTACCAAATACATAAAGAAGGGACAGGCAAGGGATGCCAAACAGCCAACTGTATAGTTTACAGAACCTGCAGTCTGCCTGAGTGCAGTGGGATACATTTCAATCATAGCTACATTCATAGAATATTGAAGTAGCGCAAGCATCATCTTGAGAATAAAAAGAGTAACTGTGACGAAAATATCTAATTTTTGATCTGAAAATGGATTATATTGAGTTGATTGAATAGCCTCTGGTAGTAGTGTTTAAGCCTTGTAATAATAATAATCATAATAGTAATATTTATTCAGCTGAAGCTATACAAAAAATCTACCTATTTTGAATTGTCAATTTTGAATCACATACCTAAATCATTATTCAAAATATACTTTCATAGATCACGCTTAAATATCTTAATACTAGTACTAGGATTCATTTTACTTGATAAATTATTGAAAGCCTTAAATCCGTCATAGTATATTCTATTTTTAGATAGATAGATTTTTAGAGAGTTTACAGCTTTGGACATAAAAACTATCAATATTTCTGTCTACTATTCGGTCTACTATATTTCAGTACTATCAGTATTATACCCATATACACTGACATATGTTACATGACAAAAGAAGCAACCGCTTTTTCATTTTAAATATGAATATATATGAAGCAAAGAGTATTCTTTGTTTAACACACATTAGTTCCAAAGCGTTCAGCATAATTTTAACAGGGGTATACCTATTGCACTTTAAAATTCATCGCATGGCTCTATTCTGTAACTTTTTCAATTGATTGACTTTTGAATTTTCGCTTTAGTCAAACCAAATAACAAAGTCGAGCAATATTCAAAATGTGGCATTATTATTGATTCAAACAACAATAATTTCACATATATCGACAGATTCTTTCTTTTTCTTTTGAAATAGATTTCTTTAGAGATTTATTTTAATTGATATGAAATCAACATGATCATTGAAACTCAATTTTTCGTTCGACATAATGCCTAAATATTTTATCGTTTCTACTCTTCTAATTTTTTGTTCATTAATCTTTATAGTTATTTCCTCATTTTTATTAACTCTAAGGGTTCTACTTGTACCCAAAATTATGAAGTTAGATTTTTGTACATTTAGGGATAAGCTAACCACCTTGTCACATAACTATTCAATAATTTCAGAAAGGTCTCTATCGATCCTCTCTGTCATATTCTCAATATCTTTGCCACATATATAGAGCATAGTATCATCAGCGAATAAATGTATAAAATATTTTTTAACATGAGAGAGAATATCGTTTATATATAAAGAGAACAACAGTGGACCTAAGACAGTTCCTTGAGGTACGCCTACATCCACTTTCGTGCTATCCGACAGCATGTCATTAAACTTAACTTTTTGTGTTCGCGAATCTAGGTAAGATCCGAACCAATCATTCACTGTTCCCTCAAAGCCAATTCTATTCAGTTTTTTCAATAATAATGCAATACATAACGTTTCAAAAGCTTTTTTAAAATCCAATAATACTACTGTAACGTATATATAACTCAACTGTATATAACTACTATAACTGTATAGGTATCTTAAACGAATAAATGTATATTATATACCTATTATTGTGCCTTAACTTACCAACAACGAAGCGCGTAAGTAACAGATTCATTCCTAATGCTATAAAGAAACCAAATACCCTCGACCATTTCCTTCCAATTCTATCACAAAGATATTTTCCCAACAACTGTCCTGGAATTTCACCTATGGCTTGCCAAAAATAATTCATGAAAGGATTTCCACCTAAATTGTTCAAATTCAGATATAAGAGCACATAAATAAACATGTGCGAGGATCTGAAAAAGAAATTCCAGTGCAAATTTACAAACACTTAAAGAAATAGAAATGGTTTTGTTTTTCATAAAAATATAATAGACGATAAATTGACATTTATTTTTGTTTTTATACTCGTAAGAAACACATACGTGAAATTTATCGATTTTCCTAATAATTTTCGAGATAAGTTGGTGAAGAATAATTTAGCGTCTAATAACACAGGCCTACAAAAAAATTTTTCTTGTTGCAGCTTTGTTTGCGCCTATGGTCGATAAAGTAGGTAATGTACAATATATTGACATATGTCATTTTAACTCATCAGCTCTAGTTTTTCTACTACTCTCAGTTCAAATGTTTACCGGTCTTGTTCGTAAATAGTCATTATTACGATAACATGGATAAAGTTTATATTACTATTTCCTTATGGCTAACTCGTTCAGATGTTGTATTAACCATCCTGATATGTTTTATTATGTTTGTGGTGAATATATACTGAAAAATCAGTGTAAATCGATCACAAACACTGTCAATCGTTTCTATTTTGCTTACTTCGTTATTGAAAATCGACATCAAAAAAAAAAGTGTGGGCGCTTCATAGTGTATATATGTGTAAAATATGTATTGAACATTTGCGACAATGGGGGAAAGGAACACGTAGGTCTTTGAAGTTTGGAGTGCCTATGATATGGCGAGAAGAAAAAAATCATTATGACGACTGTTACTTTTTTATAACTAATATAGTGGGCATCAACAAAAACAATCGCCATAAATGGAAATACGCTAATATTTCTTCAACAGAAAAACCTATTCCTCATTCAGAAAATGTTCCAATACCGGCTTTTTAACGGGTATTGTCGAAATCTTAGGAGGATCAAGCTGAAATACCTACTTCTTGTCAAGTAGATGATGACTTTGAATAATGCGGAAAAACATAAAATCCTGGTTTAAGTACTGAAAAACTGAAAACAGATATCTTTGACGGACCTCAAATACGTCAGTTAATTAATGAAAAATACCACAATTTTGTGAATTCATGAATGATCTGGAAAGACTTGCGCGGAAATCATTTTTAGCAGTTGCACAAAATTTCCTTGAAATTTATTAGACTGACAACTATATAGAATTAGTAGAGGAAATGCTAGTTCGTTTTAAAGATTTAAGGTGTAATATGAGTATTAAATTACATGATCTCAATAGACATATAGAAAAATGCCAACACATTCTACGAGATCTGAGCGAAGAGCAAGGAGAACATTTCCACCAAGATATAAAGACGATGGAGAATAGATAATAAGGAAGGTGGAACACTCATATGATGGCTGGGGAATCATGCGAGATTGCCCATGTCAGTTTCACTCAAAAGGCAATTTCTTGAAGTTTAATGCCAATAAAATAATTTTTCCGTGGAAAGTGTATTTTTCTTTATCTCGGGAACTAGAGCTGATAGAAAAAACCGGTAACATTTTTGATATCGTCATATAGGACATACTCAAAATCAGGTCTAAAATTCCCGGCACCAAAATCGTTGTATTCCTGGGTAATCAATTAGTTACAAATGTTACAATAGTTCATTGTTAATATAAATTTTTGATGAACTTATCACTTTATTTTCTTCTTCTTTCAATGTGATACTTTTTTCCATTATATTAGTTCTTTAATTACTTAAACACTGTGTATCATTGAAAAAATTAGATGTAGAAAGGGTGCATTATCATGCACATATATAATTTCACTCAGAACTCAATTTCTCATACTATAGTATATAAAATTCAAAAATTTTATTATTATTATCTTCAATATTTCCGTTTAAGTTTAAAAGGAAATCTCACCCTTGTATCAATAAAAGAAGAGAAATCTTCGTTAAATGGAATGTAGAAAACATACTCATCACTCCATATGTTTTTTCAACGTCAGGTTCCACATCTGCCAACTTTTTAAATATACTTTTAGGGGGTGGTTTACCGTTACCTCTTGCTATTTTGATCATTTCTCGTAAACATCGGTCAGTTTTTCCTCTGTTCAACAGCCACCTTGGAGACTCCACTATATATCTGAAAAATTGTAATCACGTTTTCAAAAACATTTCAGCTTTTCTTGCGCATTCGGTAAATGAAGTAGTTTAAATATAATTCAACAAATTGATTTTCATTACTTTTTATTTCAATAATAAATTCGTATAATATAAATATATTATGGAATATATTGATATATTCAGCTGATTGTTGAAAAGTATCATGAATATTAATAATAATTTTCGAAAATATGAAACAAATTTCGCAAAATTTAGACCGACTTAGACGGTTTTGTGGATCTATATTTCATATGAATTAATTTTTATTATTGATCTACCCGCACTAGTATCTACTAAATTGCAATGTCTATTTGACAAATATCATCATACGATGTTTTCAAATGTCAATAGGTTGAGTTAGTAGTACCGTCGCGTTTATTCCCGTATTTCAGGTGCCTATTTGGCGATATTTTTAAGGAAATGAAATTTTTTGTGCTTATGGCACTGAATGAAATATTTGAGAAAATGGACACTAGATATAATCATTATTATAATTCTAACATTTATCCCCTGAAGGATAATGGAGACATCACATCGTACACGTTCACTGTCTAGCTCTACTATAACATTCTCTTGGTAAATTTGAAATTTTCAAATGAGTGTTCTCTTGTTCATCTTCTTAAATATTTCATTCAGTGCCATTAGCACAAAAAAATTTCATTTTCTAAAAATATCGACGAATAGGCCCCTGAAATACGGGAATGAACGTGAGGGTACTACTAACGCAATCTATTGGCATATGAAAACAACGTATGATGATATTTGTTAAATAGACATTACAATTTTGTAGATACCTACGGGTATAGAAGATATGTAAAATTTCGATGCTCGCTGTGTCTGTAATCTGAGAAGTTTTTTCTACTGATTCCTATAGATGGAATTGTGGACTATTCATTACTCTACGATCTTCCACTTGGAGTCACAAGAAGAAGCTCGGAGGTTAAAGTCGTTGCCTCACTTCGATGGACGTGGTGCGACTGACGAGTTCCTTGCAGAACGAAACATTTATGTCTCGCACTTCCATCAGGTGTGGCATCGATTTCAATATTTCTCTAACATTTATCCCTTGAAGGATAATGGAGACATCACATCGTACACGTTCACATATCTAGCCCTACTATAACATTCTTTTGGTAAGTTTGAATTTTTCAAATGAATGTTCTAGTGTTCATTTATATATATATATATATATATATATATATATATATATATATATATATATATATATATATATATATATATATATATATATGTATATACATATCTGTGGTACTTACTCGTACAAAAAAAGATATCCAAGCAAAGGCGAAGTTATTATAAGAGAAAATAGGACCCAATCAGGAGCTATCCAAAAAATTAGGGGCATTATTCCATATCCGATGGAGTAGGCTATTTGGCTTTGCATTGCGATATACGAGGTCTTCCCCTGTTTCGAAATTTCCATCAGTATTATTGCCACAGCCTGATACGCGGCAATAGATGGCAGATTTCCAACAAGGAAAAGTATCATCAGTGCCCAATAATTCGAGGTAAAAAGATCAAAAATTCTTCCAATAATTATACACAGTGTGGACAGGAGAAATATTGGTTTTCTTCCAAACCTGAAAAAAATTACAATGTAAGGAGTTCAGAAAATGCATGAATGAATGGTTTTCTTATTGATTTTATTCTCGCAAATTCTTAAATTTGAAAATAATGGTCACCTCATGTTTCCAAATAATGTGATTGCCTGAAACATAAGCTTAGAAAAAAAAATGCTGACTTCAAATTACTCCTTGATAATCGAATGTCCAAATTACAATAATATTGGCTATATTTTTACTATAGGGGCTACTCATTAAACTTGAATATCCTTATAAATGCACAATTTAGCAATATATCAACTCTGAAAACATTGTATTGTGCTTTCGTAAGATCTAAACTCGAATACGGATCAACAGTCTGGAATCCTGGTTATCAATTACACATTGATCAACTAGAGTCTATACAACGAAAGTTCCTGAAACTTTTGAGCTTCAGAATTGATGGAATATATCCACCTATAGGCGTACAACATGAAAAACTTACAAGTCGACATAATGTGGACACACTCAGTACGCGAAGGAAATGCCATGCAATAATATTCTTGCATAAAATAATCAACAATAAGGTGAAATGTCAGGAATTATTGCAAAAGCTTAATTTTATTGTCCCAAGAGTTTCTTCCCGAAGCGCATTCACTTTCTACCTTCCAGCAGCTAGAACGAATGTTCTAAAATTTTCGCCATTGCACACGATGTGTGAACAATGTAATATTTTAGGAGCTAAGGTGGATATTTTCAACTGTTCTGTTACAGATATTAAGGCAAGTTTCCTTGATATACATATATAGCTATCGTGTTCATCGCACTCTGTTAATCTTGAATATGTTAGAGTATACTGTGAGATTATTCCAATTAATCGAAAGAATATCATAGCAGTGCTGTATATATGAACATCTTTGATGTAATGCCTCCATTTTCTCTCTAGGGATAATTTCTCAGAGAATATTCCCAGGTAGCAAAGTGACGGTAATATGACGTCATATATTGGTTTCAATATGTTAGCAGTGACGTCGAAATGTCACAGCCTCAAGACGTCATTTTGAACTATTAAAAAGGCGTCATTAAATTGCGTTTTATGGCATTTAGAATTAGAAAACTTGCCATTTCTCAAAAAATTAACGGTTATAAATTGACGAAAAGAGTACCTTGCTGTCATTACATGAACGTCAGTTATTTGACTTTAAAAAGACGTCATTCAAAGACGTGGCTGACCAAAATTGACCGAAAATTGACTCTAATAAGACGTCATGTTACGTCAGCTTGCTACCTGGGTTGGAATCGATGTCCACACTTGATGAAAGCACAAAATAGAACTGTTTTGTTTCACAAGGAACTCATCAGTTGTGTATAGTCCATAGTCAAGTGGGAGGCATTGACTTCAATTCTAAAACAAACTCTTATGACCCAGTTAAGACAAAAACATATAGTAATTCTTTCTATCTTTAGGAATCAATACAAAATCATGGGCACAACAAGCATTCAATGTTCACACGTCCATACCTAATAAATTCAGTAGATCGACTGAATTTTCAACGGATATTTCGACAACTACCTCTAACTTTATGATCAATATCGCTGGGTTACGCTAGTAGTACTCTTGGTGTTCTATCTGCCACAAGTTGCAATAGAAAGCATACTACTAGTGCAACATAGCGACATTAGACATCTAATTAGGTGTAATTCTCGAAACAGACGTTGCAAATTGAGTAGATACCTTATTTATGTACGAGCGTGTACATTCGATGCTTGACGTGTTCTTGGTTTTCTATTGATTCCTATGAATGGAAATGATAGAATGTATATAATGATATATGCATTCATACATGCATGTGTATATAATACATTATTTATGAATAAATGATATAAAACGAATATTTCTATATTCTATATCATTAGAGGTTCTATGGCTTGCTTGACAATAAACGTGGCACAACTGATGAGTTCCTTGTAGAACTCATCAAAAGCTCTGTATTATTCTTTCATCAAGTTTGAGCATCGATTTCAATATTCTCTTACAATATTTCCTTGAAGAATAATGGAGGTATCACATCGTACATGTTGACATAACCAGCTCTGCTACCATATTCTTCGCTTAATTCGAAATTTTTTCCGAAAGAATGTGTTGGTATAACTTTACATATGTATTTAATAGTATGTTTCTATGAATTTGCGATACTAAACAATGAAAATGAAATTCGTTTTCGTGTTCACCCAGATGAGGAACGGAATAAAACTGAATCAATTAACTAAAATGAATATTCAACTTATTTACTCACATGTCTCCTAATTGGCCAAGAACAAATGATCCCAACACGTCTCCTATCGTTAAAAACGTGAAAGCATCTGTTACGTATGATGATTTTTCACATACCCAGTCATTTTGTGAAGACAACGTTCTGGAGAACCACGTAGTATCATATTCCCAGCCATATTGACAAGCTACAAAATGTTTTTATTGAAGTATATAATAATAATAGTGAAAATAATAATAATAATAATAATAATAATAATAATAATAATAATAATAATAATAATAATAATAATAATAATAATAATAATAATAATAATAATAATACATTCATCCCCAACAGGAATACATCCAATTACAAAGAAAAAATAACAAATTTTACACAAAAAATGATAAATAAGAAGAAATGAACGAGAAAAAACAAAAAAAGAGAATATAAGCGAATATATACAACAAAAAAATAGAATTGAAATAGTATTGAAAAATAACATGTTTGTTCCAGATGGAACAAATTAAATATAAAATATTGTCTACTACAAAGTTACATATGCTCAGCAGAAGTTGACCATATAGTAACGAAATATATTTGGTGAATAAAAATAAAATTAAAATCGATTGCAATAGTAATATATAGTAAACAAATGAAACAAACTAAAATTAAAATATTATTTATATCTAAGTCATCTGTAGACAACAGAAGTTCATGAAAATGTGACAACATCCCATTGCGCTGTTCTGAGTGGCATGCTAAGATCACTGATATCCGATCAAAATAGTTGATAGGAGAACGTGACATAACATTTGATCTATTGTAAGTGACATAAAATGTATTATTCCGCCTCATACCTTGGTACGCGAATATTTATTTTGCTGAGAAAAAATGGTGTGTCAATCGAATTCTGCAAAATTTTGAAAAAAAAACTTTAGGCCGAACCGTTCACGCCTCAACTTCAATAATTCAATTCCCCGACTATCGGTTAGGATGGAATGGTCGAAGCCTCTCGAGGGATATTGCCCATAACATCTGAAGTACATATACTTCAAACATTTCCTCTCAACTGCCTCCAAGAGAACAATAGAATTGATGACACAGGAGACCAAATTAAAGACGCATATTCCAGTGTACTGCGAATAAAGGAGTAGTACAGCGTTTTCATTGTGCCAAGATTAACAAACCTTCCCCAATTTCTGACCAAATAACGCAGCATCCTTGAAGCAGAAGCCATGATACATATTATATGTTCAGAGAAGAACAGCTTATAGTCGAAAAGTACCCCAGATCTTTAAGCTCAACATATCTAACTAGAATTTGACCTTTCAATGTATGGTGAATTGGAGTCAACTTTAGAGAAAATGATAAAACTTTACATTCACTGATATTCAGTTTCAGAACATTGTTGTTACACGACAAATCAACAGCGTCAAGGGAATACTGTAATCTGACGCAATCATGACGATCGATAATAGCGGCAAATATTTTTTAATCATCTGCAAAAGGTGAATGAATGACGAACCAAATCAGTAAGCGTATGGTCAAATTATATCTGGCATAAATTCAAAGAATAATTCGTGTTCTCGTTGTAGTCCAAGAGCTGTTTTCGGTTGGAGTTTCTTCCCAAACTTTGCCTAGATCAAGTGACAAGTCTACATAAAGAAGTCAGTCTACATAAGGAATCAGAGATGGAACGAAGGAACTGAAGAAACTCGCCACCTGTACTAATGAAACCTAAAGAAGATATTCTAATCCACGACAACCCTTAAACCAGGACTCTGAGTTATCAAGTGATTCATCAATTAATTTTTCTCAAATCTAATGAATGTCAAGAATCTAAGTCTAAGGGGACAAAAATATTATAATAAAAAAAATAATAGAGATATAGTGTGAATGACAGAAAATCACACCAAATAAAATACAACGCGTGCTAACTCACAGCTTCATCTTCGGGCATGCGCGAAGTTATCTTATTTTATCTGTCTTTATCTAAATATTTAGATCTTTGTCATCCCCTCTCTTTGTCATACTTTGTCATGAACAATTATATTCTTTTTCTTTAGAAATCAACACTCTCCAATAATAAATCCATTCAGATTGGGCTATAATGCAACAAGAAGAAAATTAATGAACTTTTTCATAATAATTCTTAAAAATATTTCTTTTCGTGCTTGGAGTGTTTTATTCAGATTTCAGATAAGACGCTTATAGGTTGAATTTGACTAAATCTAATCTTTCGCAGACATACGAAATAAATTCATATTCTTACAAAGAAGATTTGTACTTCCAGTGTATTTGTAAGGAGTATTATACGAATTCGTTAATACAATTCGAATTCGCAGCAATATCCTGAAAATACTGTGGTAGTAGTGTTTAATTATTGATTAATAAGATTGAAATATACCGACACGTTAAGTCAGAAATTTCTCGCAATATTTCTTCCTGCCAAATCAAGTTTTTTCACGTATCCGACACCTCTAATCGAAATCCAATAGCTCAATTGCTCGATCAAGAAGTTGATGGCGTAAAAAGTGGGGAAACTTCAACGAATTTGACGTAGACTGTTTCGAAATTAAGATTAATCATTTTGTTGTGCAAACAGATAATGCGAAACTGGCAAATGGTTGCGGCGAATAGTGTTGAGAAAAGTTTCCAATCAACGAAGAATGTTCCAGATATTGCCGCAGATCGGAGAAGCATGAAGTTTTCCTCATATTTGAAAAGCTCTCATCGGATAATTTATAGCTTGTATGTCGAGTAGACGGTCTTTTTCTTAGGACATCGAAAAGTTTTTGGTGGGACGGTTGACTTATGAAAAAGTTCGACCAACTTGACGTTTAGACCACCGAAACGTAATATGAAGGTTTTCAGAGAACATTTTAAGGGTGAAATGGTAACCCGAAAATATAGAAGTTCATTTCGGGATTTTCATAAACTTACCAAATGAAGAAGTATTCGAATTGTTATTTTGTTTCAATTCCAAACGCTGTTCCTGCATAACTTAGAAATCGACGAAAAAGTGTGCAAACCTTCATTTTGTATGACGAAAGATCATTATAATTATATTTAAAAAATTATTCAACGGAACTTAACAAATCAGTAACGAATACAAGCGACTTTTCGTTGTTAAGGGGTTAAAACATAAAGCTTGTTCTTACATATTTGAACAAATTAAACTTTTACTTTCCACTCAGTTGAATCACTTAAATATAACGCGTTGGATACTCGTCCAATTTTCATTTATCAAAGTAGTCTAAGAAGTTTCATTTCAAGAATTTTCTGCAAAAAAATTTAACTTCTTTTCTACATCTCAATTTTTTAGCTATGGCAAATAACAGACTCTTGCCCTCTTCAATACGTAACTGTTTTGAGCCAAAGCATGAATTATTTTTATGAAATAAAGTAAGACGGAGTACGAATCAACATTACTTTAATTTTGAATTCTCTTTACCAAAAAGGTGTTGTAAAAATTGCAATTCTATAAATATATAATTTGAAGAGTTGATCTGTTCTTGGCAGCTTTTATCCATTTAATGATATAATGATTTTCTTGCTTTTTTGGCCGAAAAACTGTCAATCCTTCAATTATGGCTATTGGAGTTGCTTAACTAACGGCAGAGGGAGCCAAATATTATTTACATGCTCGAGCTACCCATTTCCGAACGAACTTGACGTCGATTTAAAATTTAATTATTAATGACAACGAGTAGGTTTACATTTTTACTAACAAATTCAATGGTCGATGAATCTACTCTGTGATAGTTCATATTTAAATGAGATGTAATAATAAAAACTTTTCTAAAAATCACTAACTGAACAATTATTTATTCGACTTGTTTCGCCTTTTACGGTATTATCAAGAATGAATGCATATACAAAGACAACCTTCAAATATTTGCAGATCTGTTCGGACCACAGAATACATCTTAAATTCGGTCATAGAGGCGGGGGGTTCCAAATTAACAGAGATTTAACAGCGGGGAGTGATTTAGGTCTAACTGGTCATTGAGAAGATTGTATTTATCGGATTTTTGAAGTTTATTTATTTCCATGGCTTCCAGGTAGTTCATTTTTATACCTTTTTCACAGTAATGGAGAATATTAGGTTTAAAACAACGTGAGATGTTATGTCCTGTCGACTCTGGATGTTCCCGAAAAGCAGAATGTCCGTTTTTTACGTGTTCTTTTAGAATAGTTTCAAAACATCTTCCGGTCTGGCCAAGATATGACGACTTACATTGTTCACAGTCGAATCTATAAATTCCAGACTTCTTCATTGGCTCGGATTTGGATAATTTGTTATTAAAGATCATTTTATCAAATCTGCTATGACTTGAAAATGATATATGAATATAGAACAGATCTGCAAATATTCAAAGGTTGTATTTGTAATATGTATTTATTCTTGATAATGCCGTGAAAGGCGAAGCTAGTCCAATAAATAATTGTTCAGTCAGTGATTTTTAGACAAATTTTTATTATTACCTCTCATTTTTACTAACGTATTGTAAAATTGCAAATTCAAAAAATACTCACTAATATTTTTCCCACTTCCATCAAGCAGAAACATCTCACACTGACTATATTCTTTATTTCCCATAGAATCATTTTTCCTGAAAAAAACCTTTATTAGCTCAAAAAATTATTTCAGCAATATTCTGAAGATTTTCAGAATTTTGTATGTTCAATGATTCAACAGAAATATCCCTTTTCATGATCATTATTTCATCATTTATCAACGTACACCGATAACTCTTTCGTATGCACATAAAAACCCTCAAGTCTCAGTCAAAGATTATGTTGTTAGCTAAATAAGGATTTTTATGACATATGTTCTTTCCACAAATAAGGAATGTTTTGGAATATCATCAATAGATAGCGCAACTTGTGTATAACTCCTCTATTATACGCATCCTGGTATAATATAACAGTTTGTGTTCAATCAGATATTCAAGAATCAGATGTCAATAAGAATTGAAAATTTCTTGAATGTTGAATGTATTGGCATTTACTTGATGTAAATCTATTATAATTAAATATAAGATGAAATTCTTAATACTTGAACTTTTGATTTACACTTTCATTGAATACATATCATGGTGTGTTTCGTCGTTATAGAGGACTTCAGACGCTAATAGAATACTGACTCACAAAAAATTTGACAAAACAGGTATAAGTAAGAAGCGAACTTTAGGTTTCTATATATATATATATATATATATATATATATATATATATATATATATATATATATATATATATATTTGAAAATCTATCTGATTCGTGAACCATTTTATTTATATTGTAAAAATTCGAATCTTGGGTTTTTCGGTTCAGTTAAAACAAAATGATGTTAGTTTATTTCCAAATTACGTTTCGGTTATTATTTTAACTTTTATCAAACTGATATGTCATATAATCGCTAAAACTAAATGAATCAAGGCATGACATGTCTTCACCAAACCCACATAGTCGAGACGTTACCTCAACTATAATTCACAGCACCACATATCCCAAAAAAATCTGTAATAATTGGGCTAGCAGATCGGGAAATTAGACTAAGTGAGTCAGAGTTTGTACATGACGCAATATATAAAGCGAAGGAGATACTAAATCTTAACTCTTATCCTAGAAAAGTAGTCAATGCAATTTTTGAACAAGGAAAAAAGAAACATTCGATACGAAATCAAGATAATTTTAACACTACTATGCCATATATTCCGTATCTGTCTGAAAATCTGGACAAACCTTTCAAAAAATATGACATAGAGGTGTGCCATAAGGGGTATAATCTGCTACGAAACAATTTCAGCAGACTAAAAGGTAATATTCCAATGGATAAGAGAACCCACACAACATACCAGATTCCATGTGCAGACTGTACAGGATTAAGCATATGTTGGACAAACTTGCCAATACTTGAAAATAAGGTTAAATGGACATAGGTACGATAAAAAAAATACCACTGCTCTCACAAAACACCAGCAGACATTGGGCCATAAGTTTGATTTTTCGGCTATAAAAATCTTAAAATCTTAGAAAAACATAAAAAAACGCGAAATCCAGGAAATGATTCATATAAAAAAAATCCAGAATCCATCAATGATAAAACCAACATAACTGGTCTAAGTGAAATATATAACAATATTTTAACCGCATAAGAACATGCGGCAAAACATAAAGATGTATCATTTGATGTGTGTATGTAATAGTCATATATTTGTAATATGGCTTGAGAGATGAACGTGATTGTTCTTTGGAAAAATTTTAAATATTTAAGTATAACCGTCAATATAATTGTTGTTACTGTCATCTATGAACTTTTGTATCTGAAGTATTTATATTGTGGTAAGATTTAAAATCACGTTTGTGTGCATTGTTTTTTTTTATATTCATTTAGTTTTAGCGATTATATGACATATATCAGTTTGATAAAGGTTAAAATAATAACCGAAACGTAATTTGGAAATAAACTAACATCATTTTGTTTTAATTGAACCAAAAAACCCAAGATTCGAATTTTTACTATATATATATATATATATATATATATATATATATATATATATATATATATATATATATATATATATATATATATATATATATATATTCATAGTATCCTAAAGTTCAATTTTCACTTATTTCTGTCAAATTTGTTTTCAGTCTGTATTCTATTAGCGTAAATAAAAAGTTCAAGAATTTTATCTCATATTTAATTGAAAATTTCTATTGCATTGATCATACTGGTGAAGTATACGAAAAAAGTTTCAATTAAATGAATAATTTTAATTCATCTTCTGAGCTATAAAATATCTATTTTTATAAGGATCATTGGACTTAGAATTACCGTGGTTTATTTAAACGCCAAAAAGCAAACAACGATGAAGACAAACAACTACAATTACAAGGCTATTTATTATCTTGCTAATTATTGCAAATATTATGGCAACTGTTGAATTTTATGAAGATAATATAAGTTAATGCATTGTGACAAATAGAATCCTTCGTCAAAGGATGATTTTTTCAATTAAATAAATCTGTCTGAATCCCCATACTTGTTTATTCATGATTAGTTGAGGCACATATAATAATATATTCAGAAAACATTTTTTTTGAAATAACTTTCAGAAATGATCATTTACTCTTTGTAGCCACGAGTCTGGTGGCAAAACGTAACAATAAATGAATTTTTCAATCAGTTTTCAGTATTACGCAATATAATGTAAGAATTTTTTATAAATATCTAGGTATACCTATGTTGGAAATTTAAAATCAAAATAGCAATTTTATTAATTTTTATATATTCAGGTTTCAATTCATTTTTCATTTTCCACGATTTTCAATTCAACGATTTTCCAAATAATGTGGCAGCATCTGCAGTTCAGAAGAATAATTGAAGTTTTTTTTATAATCGTAATCCATTTTACCGCAATTTTTCAAATTTGTTTCATCCAATTGTGAATTATATAAGTTATTTTCAACAAGTTCATCTTGGTAATTATCTACTATCTAGAAATCAACTAGGAAAAACAGCACAGAATAGTATTCGTTGTTTAGAATAAGTCTATGTTTAGCAGTAAGGACAACTTTTCCCAATCATTCACAGAAGCATATGACTGTTAAACAATGGAATAATATGACAGCTCAATGATAGAATATCACCTCGGCTTTGGCGAGTATATAACAAATTTGTATACAAACACAAACAAAATGTAGTACGAGAGCTAGCAACGTCTAGGCCTACCTGAAATGCTAGAAACAAGCATTTCAGGTAGGCCAATTTTTAAATATGCCATTTCTGCCGGTAGTGGTTGCGTTCATCAGTGCGCATCCTACCTGTACAGGTAAAATACCTATCGATTTTACAAATCATTTGAAGAAGTTAAGTTTTTTTATCATTTTTATTCAACTATTTGCAACATGAATCTATTATTGCCAGATATTTTTAATGTTGATTGAACCGTGCCAGCCGCTAATTTCGAATGGAAAAAAATATATTTTTTTCAAAATATTTCAGTATGGCTGAAATTTTTGTATGGTATTATTTGAATATCTAAAACCCTAAAATTAATTTGCCAAACAATAATTCGATTGTTAAACCTTCAGCCAGACCGATTTAACAGTAAAAACTAATGTGGTGTCATTTTTCTTTGTCCAGGAATAGTTGTCGAATAGATTACAGAGAAAGAATCAAAAGCTATTGAATTAATGTGTGGATTAATTTAGTACCAAAATAATTATTTATTATTGTACAAAATTAATTTTCAGTGATGCGTTCAAATAATCCATGTTACCAAGAATTATTATTAAAAATCTGTGCCATCGAGATTTATTTGGCAAATATGATGTAAAGGGTGTTTTTTTAGAGGTATAGAAATTTAAATTGCAATAAAACAACGATGGATCATTCGATTGAAAAGAATTTTCTTTATTCGAAAGATAATCTTGTGGCATTACATTTTAAATATGATTTCTGGCATATGACCGCCACGACTGGCTCGGATTTACTCCAATCTGGACTTCCAATTTTCGATAACTTTTTCCAACATTTGTCGCCGTATATCGGCAATAACACGGCGAATATTGTCTTCCAAATGGTCAAGCGTTTGTGGCTTATTCGCATAGACCAGTGATGGGCAAACTTTTTAAAAGGAGGGCCAGATGAAATTTAAAAATTTACAGGCGGGCCAAAAAAACAAAAAAAAATACAAGTTATAGGCCTTAACCTTTTTATTGTTAAATTTCACATCATACACAACTTATATACTAAAATGGTAAAAACTTCCAAACAAGTCACAAAAAATGATCAATCTTTAGAAGAGCATGAAGGCGTATGAAGCAGATGAAACTGTGACTGAGATTCTAAAGTTTTTCATGCGTTCTTTAATGAACGCATGGAGGCTGGTTCTTCAGTAACACCAAAGTTGTGATCTATACCTCTTATAAATATCAGTAACTGATCTGTGTCAGTTATGTCGGTTCTTTAATCCAACGCAAAAGAACAGAATTTTAACGTGCTTATCTTTGATTCTAGTTGTGTTACAAACTGCTTGTTAATAGCTTAAATTCTAGACGTAATTGCCTAGAATTTAATCATTTCTAGTCGTAAAAAAGTTATCACTTCCTATGTGCAATTAATTTTAGGGGTTAATCAAAATCGTGTCGCGGGCCGGATCAGACTAGCCCGAGGGCCGCACTTGGCCCGCGGGCCGTACTTTGCCCATGACTGGCATAGACCAATGACTTTACATAGCCCCACATAAAGTAGTCTAGCGGTGTTAAATCACAAGATCTTGGAGGCCAATTCACAGGTCCAAAACGTGAAATTAGGCGGTCACCAAACGTATCTTTCAATAAATCGATTGTGGCACTAGCTGTGTAACATGTTGCGCCGTTTTATTGAAACCACAGCTGCTGGACATCATGGTTGTTCAATGCAGGAATGAAAAAGTTAGTAATCATGGCTCTATACCAATCACCATTGACTGTAACATTCTGACCATCCTCGTTTTTGAAGAAGTACGGACCAATGATTCCACCAGCCCATAAAACGCACCAAACAGTCAGTTTTTCTGGATATATGGTGTTTTGACATACACTTGAAGATTATCTTCACTCCAACTGCGGCAGTTTTGTTTGTTGACGTAGCCATTCACCAGAAGTGTGCTTCATCGCTAAACAAAATTATCTTATGAAAATTGGGAACAACGGCAATCTCGTTTTGAGCCCATTCAACGAATCTACGCCTTGCTTGATGATCGTTTGGCTTCAATTCTTGCACGAGTTGGATTTTGTAAGCACGCAAAAATCTTCCATAAAGTGGATGGACACAGATACAATTCCTGAGCTCGATGGCAGATGAACTCATTCGGGTCTTCCTCAATGCTACGCTCTACAGTAGCAATAGCTTCTTCTGTACGGCGTCTCTGGGGATGCGAGTTATCAATAAGAGTAAACGTGGTGCGAAAACGTTCCATGGTTAATCGAATTAACTGCTCTGATGGACGATTTTGTCGACGATAAAATGGACGTAGTGCGCGATACGTATTTCGCACAGAACCATTATTTTCGAAATAAAATTGCACTATTTGCAAGCTTTGTTCAGGCGTGAGTCTATTCATGATGAATTGCCAAACCAAACTAAGAATAAATCACTTTTCAGCTGTTAAATCGGTCGCCATCTTCAACAGTAATGTCAACTTAAAGTTCTATACCTCTAAAAAAAACACCCGTTGTTATTCGAGAATCAGCTTCTTCGTGTTCTACGCAAGACAGTGAATCTTCAACACTTTTAATAATTTTAATACTTGCAACCCGGTATGAATAGCACTTGTTGAAGTTTACATAAAGTATTTTATTTTCAATTATAGGGGCCATTTCATCACCAGCCTAATGATCTATAAAAAATTTCACAAGAGCTTCTTTAAGATATATATTTTTAAGTTCAGCTACAAAATTATGTGGATGAATTTGTTTGGGTCCCATTATAACTTGGCTGATTATTTTATCCCTCAAAATCTTTGATTTACAGCGTAAAATATTGATCGAAGACGATGTCGACACGATTGGATTTAAATCGTAGTATCGTACTCAGAAATTATTTAGATAAAGCATCGAAGGTTACTGGTACTTCTTCCATTAAGTGTAACATGAAACTATCTAAAATAAATGAATTAAAAGACGAAGGTGGCTTATCGACGTTAGGTACTACCGATTTTCTTCTCAATTAATTTAAGTAATTGAGTTATTATTGTCAGTTTTACAAATACTTCCATCTGCGTGGCACATTGATGTTGGAATTGGCATTAGTGGAAATGTTAAAACTTTTTGAATATCAGCTTTATGATTTAACGATACTTAACATTCTCTAACAATAAATCGCCCAATAAACTAACACGTGATTGTCTGCTCTTCCAACGTGCCCTATCACTTTTCACTTTCAACTCGGTCTGGCTGAAGGTTAAACAATCGAAATTGTTCAGATTGTTCAGCAAATTACTTTTAGGTTTTTAGATACTTAAATAACATCCTATAAAAATTTGAATCATACTGAAATATTTTGAAAAAATTTTTTTAATTCAAAATTAGCGTCTGGCACGGTTTAATCAACGATAAAAATATCTGGCAATAATAGATTCATGTTGCAAAGAGTTCGATAAAAATAATAAAATAAAAACAAAACATCTCAAAATTATTTGAAAAATCGATATGATACCTGGCATATACCCGATATATGCCAGCCAGATAGCCCGTATGGCGTCCGGGAGAGTGGAGAAGATAGCATATCTAAAAACTGGCCTGAAACTCTCTCTCAAAAACGTTTCCAGCTCCTAGACTATTATAAAATATTTCTAAAAGTGCATCAAATGATATGAAATAGTTTCGAATACTCACCAAGGTATTGTCAACTCTTTCCACTCTTCTACACTGAAATTTGTGGATTCTCTCCCTGGAACTCTACACCAATGATCTGGTACTGCCAAGGAGATATTTATGCTATAGTAAATAGCTGTAACCAACCCAGCATATATACAATTAAAAATAATGGAAAATCTTCTCTGGTACGGTCCCTCGTTACCGACTTTTTCCAAAAAGTATTCAAAATCGTAATTTACCTTCACCTCTGACATATTGACCTACTTGGATTTTCCAAAAATGAATATTTTTTCATCAAATTTAGAACAACTTTTTATATTATTAATTGCAATAAAATGGAATTAACTCCCTGATCGTGGTCGTGATATATTTATCATAATTTTCCATAATTTTTCACAGGTATCGTTTTATGCATATTCCTAGGAAAAGAGAATAAAATAAATCATTAAATAAAAGAGAATAAAATTATTCACAACATTTAGAACTTTTTATATATGACAACCAAAATGTAGGCTACTAATTTATTATTAATTAATAATAAATTAATAATAAATTAGTAATTAATAATAATTAATAATTTATTATTAATTATTCAACAAATAAACAGAATATTCTGCTTATGTTGACTGTCTAGTTTCTCAGATAATTTATTGCGATCATTAGATCAATATTATAGTACATTAAGGGGCAGCTTTTGCTCAGTACATATTATAATTTCGATTATAATCTGGTTTGAAGTTTCATTGCAATTATTACATTATTATAGGAGTTTTTAATTCATAAAAAATTATATATCAGAAATGTCAAATTGTAGCTACATCATCTTGTTTACAGTAGATCATAACAGCTCTTTCATCTTCGTAATTTTTGACCCAACATTTTTCCAATAAATTTACAAATATAAATTAATGAGTTTTTATTCAACAGACAATTTTGATTTGTTTCGTTGATTAATCCGTCAAATTTCGAGTTACTATTTTTAATAGTTTCAATATTGCTAATTTTTTCTCATTATTGCTCACTTCAGAATTTTCATCACCGAAAAGCATGCTTAAAATGAAATTCAAAATTTTTAAGTCTGTGAAAACATATTTCATAACTAAAAACATCAAATAAGTACCTAAATACCTGGAATATCAAACGATCCACTTTTCAAGAAAATTCACTTGATTATATGTATATACGACAACAGATTATAAATCAACACCATTGTTTACTATCCTGGAATTTTTCACTCATTTCGTACACATAAACTTCGATTTTTTTTATCCTAAAATCGCAAAATGATAAAAACACATGCATTTACTTAAAGGTACACCTTCCGAATTTTCCAGGCTTTTCTACTTGACAGTTCTGATGCTATAAATCAGCTGTGGTGAAAATTTAATTACAATTTCAACTGATGCTACTGAATGGTTAAATTCTCAGTGATGTTTTGTCATGTTATCTATTATCACATTTATATTTACCGAAGAAATCGAGAATGAATTATCTTGGGATGAGAACAATCTACTAATGTTAACAATAATTTTCCATTAGATGCTTATTAAAAATGCTGATAAAAATGCAGTTTCAAAACAGATATTAGAGCACAATACAGTATAGACAGCTCCCTGAGAGTTTTTTTTTAATAATTCGATTAAAATATATATATATATATATATATATAAAAGGAAATGAAATTTTTGTGCTTATGGCACTGAATGAAATTTTCAAGAAAATGAACACTAGAACATTCATATTAAAAATTCAAATTAACCAAGAGAATGTTATATTAGAGCTAGATATGTGAACGTGTACGATGTGATGTCTCCATTATCCTTCAAGGGATAAATGTTAGAGAAATATTGAAATCGATGCCACACCTGATGGAAGTGCGAGACATATATGTTTCGTACTGCAAGGAACTGGTCAGTCGCACCACGTCCATCGAAGTGAGGCAACGATCTCAGCCTCCAAGCATCTCCTTGTGACTCCTAGTGGAAGACAGTAGTGTAATGAATACTTCACAATTCCATTAACACAATTTCAATAACATTCAATGTTATTTAATATTATCCAAATGAGAGGTATGAACTATCACAGAGTAAATTCATCGTCCATTGAATTTATTAATATTATCCGTTGAAGGATACTGGAGATATCACATAGTTCATGCTCATGTCAATGTTCATGTTCATATAGCCAGTATGGCATTTCTTGAATGACATACTGGCTATATAATCTTCTTTCGAAAAATTTTTGGAGGGGTGCGGCCTTGGTACGTTCGGAAAACCATCTAAGCTCGATTGTTTGGATTGCATGCCACTGATGATTTCAGTAAAAGGATAAACACCGGTAGGTATTTAGGTATAGAGTATTTGTTTTATTTATTCGAATGAAAATTTTAGAATTCTGTTAGAATTTACAAATATATCGATCCAGTCATCAAGGTCAGTTTATGTAGGAAACCCATGTAACAGTCATTACGTAATGCAATCAATAACAACGAAGGAGTTTGTTTTTCTGAAAATATTGTGAAAAATCTATAATTACACAATTTTCCTTTTTTTAATCACTCTTGCGAAACGTAAGTTAAGGACAATAGGTCATTGAAAATGTTTACCTTCTTTCAATATCTGCGCAAAACAGTTGAATAATAATAGGGAATGATTGTTACATTTACCAATGTATTCTTACTCAAACGATTCATTGAGCAGGTATACTAATATAGTGAATTTTTTGTCTTAAGTGAAACTTGACTTGTTTTCCCTTCAGCGTCAAAAGGATGGCGTTACGTAATGTGACTTCTATTTGCATAGTTGCCATTTTATTTTGCGAAATAAGTGTTACGGATGCTGGAATATCTCATCCAAGACTAATTAATATTTTCAAGGAAACCTCAAGAGGATTCAAGAAATCTACCAAAATGTTTTATGATGGTAATATTGGTTTTTATTGATAATCACTCAATATTTCAGTAATATTGATTTTAATTTTGATCATTAATCGATTGGGCCGATACTTGATGAAAATCTAAATACATAATTTAAATAAAACTGAGTAGTTTTTCGATTTCCACTATAATTAATTCAAAAAGATGTTGATGATAAACTGTTTATTATCAACATCTGATGAAGCCACTGTGTTGGCGAAGCGATATTGTCATGTTTTTAAATTAGTTATAGTGAAAATAGAAAATCTACTTAGTTTTATTCAAATTATTTAATTTTTGAACTCATGCTTCGATAATAAAGCAATAATTTTAAAAAAATGAAAAATTAAATCAAACTCTTGGCTTAATGTTTCACAAATATATTGAATAATAAAATAGATTTACAACCTTGTGCTGACATGTTTCGATCGGTCAGCTCATTATTCAGACTCGTTGACATATTTCGAGCTGACCACTCGAAATATGTCGACATAACGTTGTAATTTTATTTTATTACTCATTATATTTGTGGAACATTAAGCAAAAGTTTGATTTACATTTCTATTTAATCATGTTCCATGAAAAGGTAAGCGAGTATTCAATTTCAGTTAAAGCAGTAATTCTTCGTTTTTTCAAGCATAAAAAATTTTTTTTTCATTTCCACTCATTTTTAAAATCACACTCTTTCCTAAAAACTTGTTGATGTCTCACAAATTCAGTGCATTTATTACACCTTCTAGAAATAATATGAAACACCATTTGACCAACCAAAAAACCATCTTGAGTTTGCCCGAGAGCTTAGTTGGTAAAGCATTAGACTTTTAATCCAAGGGTCCAAAATTCAAATCCCTTCACAGGTGTAAGTTTTGAATAGTTCTGTGACAATAACTTATCTCTAAATGTGCAAAAATCTAACTTTGTAGTTTTGGGTACAAGTAAAACCCTTAAAACTAATAAAAATGTGGATGTAACAATAAAGATTAATGAACAAAAAATTAGAAGAGTGGACACAGTAAAATATTTAGGCATTATATTATGTAGACCAAAAATTGAGTTTCAATTATCATGTTGATTTCATATCATCTAAAATCTTTTTGAAGAATCAATTTTTTGAAAAGAATAGGAAAAAAACTTCAAATCAATAATAATGCCACATTTTGATATTGCTCCACTTTGTTATTTGGTTTACTAAAAAAAAATTCAACAATTACAAAAGTTACAATAGAAATTAATAAAGCTGTGCGAAAATTTTAAGTTATGCCCCTGTTAAAGTTATGCTGAACTCTTTGGAACTAATGTCTGTTAAACAAAGAATACTCTTTGCTTCATATATATTCATATTTGAAATGAAATATCAGTTACTTCCATGCAAAGTAAAAAAAATGTAACATATGTCAGTCATGTGCATGGGTATTGGGTATAATACTAGAAATACTGATAGTTTTTACATGCAAAGTTGTAAGCTTTATAAATCTAAAAATAGCATATATGTACTATAACGGATTTAAGGCTTTCAAGTAAGCATGATCTGAGAAAGTATATTTTAAATAATGAGATAGGTATGTAATTAAAAATTTACAGTTCAAAATATGTAGATTTTTTGTATAGCTTCAGCTGAATAAATATTATTATTATTATTATTTACCCGAAAGTCATAATAAGCTCTTCCCAAACATTAGGTAAATTGTATTGTATTCAATTTGTGAAGGTTCATATTCCTGTCTGAAGGAATTAATAGTTTTAGTAGTTTTTCATGTAAATTCAATATATTGTTTTTATTTCAAACATTATTTGAGAAGAAGAATTCTCCTATTTACATTACCATCCAATGGCTATAAATGATTATAAAAAATTAATTTTGTTTTAGAATATTGTCCAAATGGAGATAGTGATTCAAATAAGACCGAATTTAACTGTATTAGTTATTGTTGGTGGAATGGATTCGAAGGTGGAAGATGTACAGAGACTAACTTTTGCCTTTGTGATTGGGAAGGTCTTCTAGATGAATTCCATATCCCCAGAAAGAATTTTCCCGAAAAGCCTAATATAGAAACAGTTGGATCTGAACATCCCCATGAAACAGATATTCGCATTAAGGTTGAATGTGGTATGAAATCTGGCGCAAGTACTTCGACGAAAACACAAAATCGAACTAAAAAGGAATTTGAAAAATCTAAAAACATTCCCAACAAATTATCGCATAATAACACAAAAATGAAAAATCCTGACAAAAGCCAATTGTCTGAAAGTTCAACTAAACATTCTAAGGTTCTGAATTCCAAGGAAAATAGAGAACATAAAAATAATCGAAATGGTTCTCAAACTAACAAGAAGCCGCGAGTTAAAAACGATACTATAACTGCGACTAACAATAGTAACAATAATCAAAGATATTCTCGAAAAAAAATCAACAATAACCAATACAACAAAATTAAAACTACTAATGAAAATCATAAAATCAGTCAATCAAATCACAATAGAAATTTCACTGAAACACATAACACTGAAAAATCAAAAGATAATATAAGTGATTCCAAAAATCATGCAAAATCAGGGTTTGAGGAAAATAATTCTGAGCGTGATGCAGTGGGAAGTAAAACGAAAAACCAAAACACTCGAGTTCATTTTATCAACAATCATTCACCATCTAAAGGTAACAGGAACATTGAAAATTCAAATAAAATTAAAAAAATATACAACGAAAATAATACTACCAACATAAAATATAATAAAACGAAGGAATTTGTTAAAGATGAATTGTCTAAAATTGAAGAAGTTCTTTTATCTAAAAATCAACAGATGGAAAAACCAAAAAAATTGAAAGACCTGAAATGAGTTAAGCGCATACAAAAAATACAAGATTAAAAATGCTGAATTGTCTATAAAAGCATTTTTATGAAAAAATATATATTTCATTATAAACCAATTATTCCTCTATGAAATGTTTTTCCACATCAGTTCGATTTAATACTTGCATGTACAGAACATGAGGCTAAGAAAACCATTTTCTCTGTTTATATTATTTCTCTGATTAATCAATATATCGTTGTTCTAATTGCATGATTAGTTTTCATAGGTTCCTATAATTAATCCATATCCTATAATAAACCCAATTAAGGAAATCATTGGACTCGCTATGATCTGAAATAGATAGATATAATGACTCTTTAAAATGTGTTATTTGTAAAAATTAATTACACGTTATAGAATTATTTCTGATCATTTTCAATTACGTGATGAAAATTCGATAAATCAATAGATCTGGATGTTCGAAGCTACCCACGTAGTAAGCTGACGTAACATGACGTCTTATTAGAGTCAATTTTCGGTCAACGACGTCATTCGACCGTTGAATGACGTCTTTTTTACGTCAGATAACTGACGTTCATATGATGGCAACATATGACGTCAGCGCAAGGTGCTCTTTTCCTCAATTTATGACCGATCATTTTTTAAGAAATGGCAAGTTTTCTAATTCTAAATGCCATAAAACCTAATTAAATGACGTCTTTTTAATAGTTCAAAATGACGTCTTGAGGCTGTGAAGACATATTGAAATCAATCTATGACGTCAAACCTCAATTCAACACAATTTCAGTTGTATCGATGACAGAGAAATATGGATGACACAGAAATGTGTATATACATGGCGCAAAACACAGAATATTAGCAACATAAAATTATAAACTTATAATTTTTAAATACTTGATTGAAAGTGGTTATATAATAAAATTATAAAAAAAATTAATATAGTAATTGTGAGAATGACATCAAGTCTAAAAACGATAGTGAATTTTTATATCTAACTAACAGTCTGATTGAACACTAGTTATATCGAAGGAAAGAGTGAAATCTTATAAACCTATTAACTCAAATAATTTTGCAGACAACAAACCCGTACTACTTTGAAACCATCGAATGGATTTCAGGAAACCTTCTATGCCCGTTGAGATTACAATGAAATCTAGATCACTGCCCAAAGTCACCAAAAAGTATCTGGCATTGAGTCACCTGCACAGACTAAGATCAACAACGACCACTCAAGATCTAAAGAATTTAGTTTTGCCAATAGTTTAACTGGTGTATCATGCAATGATTGTTAGTTCCCGATAGTTCTCCTCCTTCAAGATCTATATATGTACCATTCGAGTCATTACATCAGGTAATAAGTGCATCACTCTAACCCAGCAGTTCCTGACCTGTGGGCCGCGGGCAGTGTGGTACTGGGCCGCGGGTTCCGATCAAAATGATAATAAAAAATAAAAACATGTTTAGATTTTTTGAAAAATAATACTGGAATAAATTGGACGTTGAAAGTGATTTGAGATTAAAACTATCCAGTTTCAATCCCGATAAGTAAGTGAGTAATTCTCTCTCGTACAATGTCAAAAGTCCCATTGAGTTTTTTTCTTTTCGCTTTGAACATTTTTATTGAAGGTTTTGTAACAAAGTACATTAAATAAAGTTCTTTTATCTATGAATTCTTAAAGTTGTTATTTGTTTAATCCTTGTATACATATTTAACCAAAAGTTACA
This sequence comes from Henosepilachna vigintioctopunctata, assembly GCA_030704895.1. Taxonomy (NCBI): domain Eukaryota; kingdom Metazoa; phylum Arthropoda; class Insecta; order Coleoptera; family Coccinellidae; genus Henosepilachna; species Henosepilachna vigintioctopunctata. The sequence goes on from JARQZJ010000091.1 coordinate 1,745,602, forward strand.
CGTCATAAACCATAGACAAGGTATATTGGTTATAATATATATTCTCCTTATCCGTTACAGTTTTTATTTATTTTTCTTATGTATTTAGTAAGTGTTCCTAACAGTTTAATTTCCAGAATAGGTGGTCCCACCAATTAAAAAGGTTGGGAACCGCTGCTCTAACCTATGAGGCCATTGTGAAATATTTTTTTGTGTAAAATTCTCATTTAGGTCCAGATAACATCGGATAATACTATTTTTGTCTTGGGTGGACGAAACGGGCCTTGAATGAGAAGGTATAAGCACAAACTATTAACTTTAACTCAAACGAATCGAAATTATCAACAAAATAATTAGCTGACGAATTTATATGCAGATAGAACATCCAACTATTTCGCATCTTTCAGTATTAGTGTAGTGAAACTCAAATGGAAAACATAGTAATTCTCGACTATCGAATTTCAACATAACTATTAATATCTTTCCAGATAAAACAGGTGTGCTGTTATGTACTTGAAGGTCAAGTTTCTTCGCATTCGGGATATGAACAAAATTTCTACTGAAATGCAACATTGAAATTTTTTGATTATATTTAAAAATTGAACATTTTAAATGCTTTTTGGTATATGTTATACACCTCCCAGTGGTCACGCCAAGTTGTTCATGAATAATCTTTCGTGAGTTGGACAAAGTAGCATATGAGCTTAATTTGTATTGAACGATCTCAATATCAATTACTTGGCTAAGAGAAATGGTCGCAAACAGTATCTTGATCATTTATTGAAGAGTTTTAATTAACGCCAGCACCTTGGAACCTACCACTTTTAAGTAACTGCAACTGTATAAGTTATTCAACTAATTTTTGGGGGTATGGGTTGATAAACATTTGAGCTGGCAGAGTCATGTGTATCTTCACAAGAAATTGAACTCAGTTGTTTATACACTTAATGTTATGAGATTTCATGTTGAGGTTAGGGTGCTGAAGGTCGTCTATTTTGGTAATTTTTATTAGCTGCTGAGTTATGGTGTTATGTTTTGGGAGGCTGGCTCCTATGCAAAGAGGATATTTGCTGCTCAGAAATTTGCCCTAAGGACTATGTTTGGAATTGGTTACAGAGGATCCTGTCGTGCAATATTCAAGAAAAATAATATGCTTACTTCACCTGGCCTGTTTGTTTACAGGACTATACTATTCGTGCATAGAAATAGATGTTATTTTGATGAGTACTCAAATCGAAACAACACTAGACAGATGTCCAAATTTTTTTATCCTAATGGCGGCTCTACACGTTAGCCAACATTTTGACGAATGTATTAGCCAATACGTGTTGGCCATTACCCATAAACCCCCGTTCTACACAATGGCCAACACGTATTGGCTAATACATTCGCCAAAATGTTGGCTAACGTGTAGAGCCGCCATAAACATAGGCTAACGATGAGCAATAAGTCTACATGTTACATGGCAATGAAGTTATTTAACCATCTTCCCAGATTAGTTCGAATGAAAACAGAATACACAAAATTTAAAAAAGAAATCTACAAGCTTCTATTGAATTTGGAGCCGTATGATATTACAGAGTACGAAAAATACTGTGCTAATATATTCTTTTGCTTTTGTTTTGACGTTTTCTCTATTTATTGTTAAATTTGTAATTTGACATTGTTATTTTGATTGCAATAATTTAAAGAAATAAATATCTATCTATCTATTCTCAGAAGCGTTGATTTGGTGTTAATCAAAACGCTGGTAATTGACAACGATTTGAGGTTCTTAAAGTTATCAATGGTTTGAAGAGCAACACATATCATGGTTCCGATATTCTAAGTACGAAAATCGTGAAAAAAAATTACACCACTAATCTCTGCACTTCAGTCTATTTAATATATGTATGTGTGTCTTTGGGTAATTTCCGTACTCATTAAAAATAATCAAAATAAATCCTGAATTCATAACGAGCTATACAACCATCTTCAAGTCCGTGAGTTGGTCGAAAATATAGAAGGAAGTTACTAAAAATTTGTTGCTTCATTTTTTTTATACCTTGGAAGATTATTTTTCAACTGAATTTAACATTTTTTATTTCATTTTCACGCGGAGGTTACGTGACACGCCGTACACTCGATGAAAGCTTATAAAAATCTAATAATAAAAATTCCCGAATGGATAGGACGTGATGAAAAGCTACTGAATTCTAATAGCATTTAGTTTCTATGGTTCTAGTTGCACCGTAGCATAATATGTTCTACAGCTCAGACATCATTGTCATAATTTTGCCTCAAATTTGCTATTCGCCTCTTATCAGCATATAATAATTTTTATTCCAATATAAAATATGGTTAACTATACTGAACAGTAAAAAACGGCTAATCTAAACGATTATTCATTTACATTTTGTCATCTATATAAATGTATTTTTAGTGAACCGTGTCAGTCACATGTCATTTCTTTGTCATTGTCCTCTATATTATCCAAATATTTAACAGACTTGTCATCGAATATTTTATTTGAATGAAAACATTTGTGTTATTGATAAAATCGATAAACTGCTCCAATATTTTTACGGAAGCTTTAGTGCATACATTACCCAAGAATTGATCATGAGATGAAGACAGCTTCACAAGTACAACAAAAAAATGATCATTCAAGAACCAGTACAAGCCTCAATCTGGCATTGTTTGAATAATTATAATTATAAGGATGCCATATTTCTTGCTGAACGCCTCTATGCTGAAGTAGACACTAGTGAAACATTATTCCTCTTAGCTACATGCTATTATCGAAGTGGTCAAAAAAACCAAGCTTATTTTACCTTGAAATCAAAACCAAATATTACTTCACAATGTAAATATTTACTAGGAATTTGTGCATATGATCTCGGAAAATATGCAGAAGCAGAAGCGTCAATTAAGGACAACTTCAAAGTAAGTAATACAGATGGACTAATTCATGAATATGGAGATCAAGCATCATTTGTATTATTACTTCTCGGAAAGATAGCTGCTAAAACGGAAAGAAAAATTATAGCTATAGAGTATTGGAAAGCTGCTTTGAAACTGAATCCTTTCTTATGGTCAAGTTTTGAGGAACTCTGTAAAATAGGTGATAAACCAAATGCGCAGACTGCATTTCAAATTAACAATTTAGAAAATTTATCAATGTGCCATGGATATAACTTAAATAATATAGAAACTGCTATAATTCCTGAAAATATCGCAGATACTCAAGAAGGAACACCTAAAGAATTTTTAGGATATGTTATCAAAACTCCTCAACAGTTATTAGCAAGATTTAATTTATACAATCAAATATCAACCTCTGTTTGTACCCCAGATGAGAGTCCTCTTGCTAATCCTTTAGGTTTATCTGGTTTTGCACCTATTCCTACCACTAAACATAAACCGTTTCGTTTGAAAATGGAGTTGGCTAGTCCCATGAGTCCTAGCTTTGGATTTCTAGTTGATTCTAGTCCTGAATTTAATAATTCTCCAAAACTTTCATCGCAGCAAACTTTAACAGAGTCTAATAATTACAATCTGTCTTTCCCTAAACGTTTGAAATCTCAGGATAACCTTGTTAGAAAGGAATCTATATTACAGAATACCAAAAACCAATGCATCACAGTGTCTATGACTAAGACTCCAACATTGCAAACTTGTCTGAATGTTCGCAGAAGCTCTAGACTATTCAGTAATAGTTATTCAGTGAAAGAAAATAATACTTCTCCAAACAGAAACAAATTTGTTACACCTAAGTCTCCTACTAAAAAAACTAAGCAAAGGGTACCGAAATTTAATTTAAACAAAAACAATTTTCATGAAAACAATACTAGGAATATGAATAAGGTTGAGAAGGAGAAAAGTGAGACAATAACTTCTGAAATGAAAACTGAAACGGAAAAAACTGAAAATAATGCACAAAAAGGTACTCTTATTCAGAAACAAAGTGCAGAAGGGTTGATGATACTTTTGAGAACAATGGGGCAGGCACTTGTGGAGCTTAGTACTTTTCATTGTAAACAAGCAGTGGAAACATTGTCCACATTATCTAAAAATCAGTACAATACATCTTGGGTGCAATGTCATTTAGGAATGGCTTATTTTGAGCTTGCAGAGTATGAAAAGAGTATAAAATATTTCAATGAAGTTCATATTCGACAGCCCCATCTACTTGATTACATGGATATATACTCTACATGTCTCTGGCATCTTCAGAAAGAAGTTCAACTCTCTGCTCTAGCTCAAGATCTGACTCGTTTAAATGAACATTCTCCTGTAACTTGGTGTGTGTCAGGAAATTGTATGTCGTTACATAAAGAACATGATTCTGCAATCAAATTTTTCCAAAGAGCTGTACAAGTAGATCCAAATTTTACTTATGCTTATACATTGTTAGGCCATGAATACATAACCACAGAAGAATTGGATAAAGCCATGAGCTGTTTTCGAAATGCTATAAGACTGGATCCAAGACATTACAATGCTTGGTTTGGTATTGGAACAATATACTCCAAACAAGAACGATTCCATTTGGCTGAAATGAATTTTTCTCGAGCTCTAACTATAAATCCTAGTTCAATTATATTGTGTCATATAGGAATTGTTCAGCATGCTTTAAAACAATCTCTGAAAGCTTTAAATACTCTAGATCTTGCTGTACAAAATAACCCTAGGAGTCCCTTATGTAAATTCCATCGAGGTTCTATTTATTTTGCTTTAGGAAGACATTCTGAGGCTCTCAAAGAATTAGAAGAACTGAAACAGATTGTTCCAAAAGAATCATTGGTGTATTATCTCATTGGTAAAGTACACAAAAAGTTAGGCAATACCGATCTAGCACTAATGTACTTTAGTTGGGCCACTGATTTGGATCCCAAAGGAGCAAGTAATCAAATTAGGGCAGCTTTTGATCCACCAGTCAGGAACAGAATGGGGCCTGAGAATGATTATTCTCCCAATTCACCTGTTTATCAGTCAGAAAGTCCATTTGGATTACAGGCAGAGCGAAATAACTATATTAACTTACATGAAGATAGTGATGATAGCTTCTGAGTATTTTTATATGCCAATAGGTATTATAGATTTTTGGAAAAATTAGTGCATGCTTATATGTACAGTGAAAGTTTTTCTCTATATATCTATAGACTATGTATTAAATCAATTAAAATATGAAACTGGTCAAATGAATCTCAAGTGTTTATTTCATGTTTCAGTTCATCCAGTAGTGGTTTCTTTTTTTTTACAATTAAATCAAAACAATTAAAAACCTCATTTTATACTGATAATTTAGTATTTACAAGTGCAATGAATTTTTTTGATGTTTGTAGATTGAATTGGTAATCAACATAAAAAGGAAATTATATTATTCTAAGTAAATTTATGTTTCTATTTTAGTACTTATAGATTGATAAATCTGCCAATCTATATAGCAATATTTTTTTGTCATATGCATTATATATTGAAGTCGATATCCTAGATGTTTTCTGTCAAAAACCATTAAAAAACATTAATATTTTGTATTCATGAAATTTACTATCCATTTCATTTATGGTACTAAGAATTTCATTTATTTTAAAATCACTGATCCAAAAAGTTGAATTAGGTCCTTTCAATATATTATTATCTTATCGATTGAATTTGGCAACTCCTTTTTTGACGAAATAAATGATTTTATCACTAACGTGATATATCACAGCTTATTTCACTAACGTGGTATATTTGAAATCAATTTAAATGAAATTTCTATTCATGTTATTTATTTAATTTTCGTTATATTGCAAATCCTGATCCATCGAATAATGTAACATCATAGATATTACTTTCGTCCTTGTTCAGCAAACATAACCTATTCCGACTAGATCAGAAGCATTTATATTTAGTCCAAAGTTGATAAGAACTGAAAAGAAAATGCAATCTATTAGAAAATGCTTACAATATTCGACCAGAAGGTCTCCATCTTTGAGGTATTGTATAAAAAAAACTTAGTAATTGTAAGTTTTATTCTCCTGTATTTCAGTTTCGTATCCTCTAGATATTTTGGAGAAAATGTTACATCTGCTGCTAACACGAACTCAAACCCTCCAATCGAAAATCTTACTGTTCCACCACCATCAAGTATGGAAAAACCTGCTTCTGATAAGATTGAAAAATTATTTACCGATATATCAAGGCTTAATCTTATAGAAGTCAGTGAATTGAGTGATCTACTTAAAAAACGTTTAAACCTTTCGGATATCAGCGCTGTCCCTATGGTAGCAGCTGCATCACCTGCAGAGGAAGAGGATGTAGCCCCTGTGAAAGTGAAATCAAGTTTCACCGTTAAACTTATGAAATTTGATGATAAACAGAAAGTAGCACTGATCAAGGAAATGAAAACTTTAATGGAGGGAATGAACCTCGTTCAAGCAAAAAAATTTGTAGAAAGTGCACCAGCTGTTGTTAGGACTGATATTAGTAAGGAAGATGCTGAGAAACTGAAAGAAACCATTGAAAAAGCTGGTGGTGTTGTAGAAATTGTCTAGTGCTACTTTTTATTTGATAAATACTTAGTGTTAATAAATTCCATTTAAGTATCACTTTCATTAATTCCTTCAAAGTAATAAACATGTTATTGGGAATGTTAATGATCTAAATAATGAAGTGAAAATTCATATATTGATTAAAAAACACTTGGCTTGGTTTCACAAAAATTATTGTTTGACAATAAACCCCCCAAACAATTGCCATGCAATAATTCTTGTGAAATCAGACCAAATGTTTTTTATTCAATATATTTAACAATGTTTCATCAAGAGATCAGCAAACATTCAGTCAACTTTATTAATAATTCATATCATATTTCAAGGTAAAGTGTACTGTTTAAACCTTTGGTTCAAAATAATTTGGTTTGCCAAGAATTCATGAAAACTTATTTTACCGTAAAAGTTACGAAATTTGATGAAAAGCTGAAGTTTGTGTTAACAATGCAAACAAATTTTATAGAAGAGAAAAATCTTTTTCACTATAAAAATTGGTTCATAAAAAAACAATTTGGTAGTTGTAAAAAGAAAGCTAGTGATGTGGAGTTGGTTAATTATTGCTTTTAAGTTTTATAAACTTTCAATTTCAATAATATTCCTATTCATTTGTCATAAATAATATTCAAATTTGATGTGATCAAAACTATTTTGGGACTGGCTACAATTTTGAATGAATATATATTTCACATAAAAATATATAACCTTTTTCTATGCTTCTTGAAATAATTGTACTTTCTATGTATTCGTAAAGTATATTATGCATTGTATTTCTCAAAGATTAATTTAAATATCATAAATTTATTGGTATACCAATACATTTTTCCTTACATTGAAATCAAAAGTACAAATATAATTTAAAATGGTTAATGTTATGAAAGGAGTATTAGTTACTTGGTAAGTACAGGCCATGATAATACGAAACAAAACTCAAATTTGATAATGTTTCAGTGATGGGGCAATGAAGCAGTTTCTTTTACACCTAGACGACACTCTGAAATTAGGAAGAAAATTCATTATTCAGGATCTAGATGAAAATCATCTCTTCATTTCAGCAGATATTTTAGATATTCTTCAGGCTAAAATAGACGATTTAATGGATCAAATTAGCTTTCCGTTGGCTGAAAAGGGACAGTGATCTTGACTTTCCAAACACATCCAAAGATGTTGGTTTGATGTCTATGAAAAAAACATTGAAATAAAAGTGTACACTACATTTTGTAGAAATGTTGAAATATCCCGATTTGTATTGTGGTATTGTATAAAATACAAATATTGTGAAATAACTTCAACAAAATTCTAGTAACCACACAATTATAAAAAAAATTTCATTAACAAAAAAATTAGGTTACCAATATGTCAAAACAGTTTTGTGTACCCACCATTACAGCACTACATGTTATTAATAAATAAAAATAAAATAAATTTTTGTTATCGTTAACCATATATGTTCATGTCAGCATGTTGCTATGAACTTCGTATTCCATTATCTGAAAATTATGAGAAGTTTTGATTCATAATAAAGTTTCTGGCGGAAAAGCAATAGTTTCATTATATTCTAACAAAGTACTCTTTTATGTTTGAAATAATAATTATGCTTACTTGTAAGAATTGAATAAGGCTTATAGTTTTACAATAATGAAAACTCATTATTTGATCTATATTTCAAATATCTTAGATTATCTCTTTTCAAGTTATCAAAAACATCAAATTATTTCAATTAATAATTCAATGAAAAAGAAAGTATCATAAAGGTTGCTAAATAATCATTATTTTATTTATTTCATAGTGTTGGCTTTTACTTGATATAAATCCATTATAGTTCAATATAAGCTTATATTCAAACACTTGAACTTAAGATTTACACTTTATTGACTACATAGCATGACGCGTTTCATCGTTACAAACGCATTCTACAGATGCAAACAGAATACTCTTTTTCTAATCATTATTCTGTTTGCATCTGAAGAAGTCGTTTGTAACGACGAAACGCGTCATGCTATTAGTCAATAAAGTGTAAATCATAAGTTCAAGTGTTTGAATTTAAGATTATATTCAATTATACTATTTAATTGATTAAATGAGTATACAGTTGTAAGGATTAGTCCAATTATGAATGTATACGAAGAATTCCTCATATTTGCACTTGAAATACAAGGTCTGCTGTTGCATAACACATGAAAAAATTTCTCTAGTAAACAAGATAATTGTAAGAAGATTAAATTTCAAACAACAAAATTGATGATCAGAAAATATCGTTTTCTTTCTCTGTTAAAATAAATTTTCAATAAACGTCCAAAACTATTTTACTACGTCAATTTCAAAGTTTCTTTGAATATGAATTAAAACATTCATTTGTCTCTGCTATTTTAACTATGTAATTATTATTTTCAAGTGGATAGGTAATATTTTGTGATTTTCCTTATACTCCCACAATACATAAATAACAATTTTCCGTATAAAATATAATTTATGTGTTACGACTTCACCTTATACCCAAAATATGAAGAATTATTTCCATGAACGTGAATATTTCAAAAGTCCTATATTGACTGGAGTACGGTTCTGATAAATTAAGGTTTATTGACATAGTTCTTCAACTTCGCTAATCTATGAAAATTGTTAATTCATTATCTCTCGTTTTTTGAGAGTAAGACCTCGACCTTTGAAACCGTATAACTTTTATTCACAACCACGGCTTACTACGATTTCATTTGATATTAGTCTTGCTTTCCTGGTATTCGCGAACAGTGGGTAATTTTGGTGAAAATGTCCTTTAATTTGGTAAAACGTTGTTTGTCTACTTCCACGGCTCGAAATGCAATACAAAATGTTACCGTCATCGGAGGCGGTCTTATGGGGTCAGGTATTGCTCAAGTAAGTTAAATGTGTATACCGATAAATTATTTGTTTAAAACTATAGACGATTAAGGGTACACTATAAACAGGTTAATCAAGTACAATGGCTGGTACAATAATTTCAATGTGCATATTATGTAATATATTTTAAAAATAATGTTTTATATGTAGTATGGTACACTTGAAAAGGTTTGCGTTCAACTTTTGAAGTTTTTTTAATTTTCAAAATATTTGATACCTATAACAGATATTTCAACTGTTCATGAAAACATTGAGGTTGGCATTATGCTAAATTGTTGCAGTATAGCCTATAAAAATGTTGAAAATCATTTAATCTGTTTAACGAAAGTTGTTAATTAGTTTACATTCGCGCTAAGGAGCTATACTTTACCCTTTATTTAATCGAACAAATTAAAATAACATTATTTATAAACGAGATCCAAACTGATAGTTTGAACAGAGACGGATTTAATGCTTCAACAATTGCTAATATTCAAGTGATGGTAAAAATGTTGATATTAGGTTGCTGCTCAAGCTGGAAACAACGTCACAGTCGTCGAAGTCAACGCAGATGTACTAAAGAAGGTCAATAACTCTATCACAAACAGTTTACAACGCGTATCCAAAAAATTTACAAAGACAAGCCAGATGAAGGAAAGACCTTTGTCGATCAGACCCTTGCCCGCATTAAGGGATCGACTGAGCCAGAAGCTGCTGTGCAAAATGCTGATTTGGTTGTTGAAGCAATCGTCGAAAACCTAAATCTGAAGCACGAACTTTTCAAGAAATTAGATGCAGCAGCTCCTAAAAGTGCAATTTTTGCATCCAATACCAGTTCTTTGGGCATTACAGATATTGCTTCAGTAAGTATATAAATGGAAATTAAATCAATTTCTTAGTTACTTGTTTAAATATCGTTTTCCATTTTTTGAAAATTCATTTGTTATTTGATGAATTAAAATAGAATCCTAACTTGTTCATTAAGTTTTAATATTATTCAAGAATACATTTGATCATTTTTGCTAAATAAAAGGCATACATCTTTGTATTTTGACTCTGGAAAATATATTATTGTCAGGGAATACTCAAAATCAAAATTCAACGATGAGGTTAAATTTGTGGATCAAAGAAATTATCATTTCAGTGTATATTGTAAGGAAAAAATAGGTTTTGAAGAACAAATGCTTAAAGATATTTTGCTGAATTATTGGAAAGAAACAGATCTTTTTGTCAGAAAATATTCAAAAACAGGTGATATTGCCTTGTCTCTGATGCTTAATCTATGGAAGTTTTTCTGTTAGAATTCATTTAGCAATTTTTATATAACATAAATGAATCTATTTTTACATTTTTATATAACGTGCTGAATGAAAAAAATGATTACAAAACTGTAAATCAGAGAAAAAATAGCCATTTCAATAGACTTGGTACAAAACTGCTAAGTAAATCTCCACAAGTTGTTGGGAAATTTCAATTGTGATTCCTTGTTTGAATATATTATTATTCCGCTTATCTTATTCTTACATATTAATTTCAATTTTGTTATTATTTTCACAGGTTACAAATCGTAAAGATAGATTTGGAGGTCTACATTTCTTCAATCCTGTACCAATTATGAAATTGTTGGAAGTAGTTAAGACTGAGGATACTTCAGAGGAAACTGTTAGTGCAATGTTGGAGTGGGGGAAAGCAATAGGAAAAACATGCATCAGATGTAAAGATACTCCTGGATTTGTAGTGAATAGGCTTTTGGTTCCATACATGGGTGAAGCATTCAGAATGTTTGAAAGAGGTACTCATAATGTTGATTATGTAGTTTAGTTTTCAGGAATTTAATTTTACTTCTTCTATATTTTATAATCTTTTTTTTATAGGAGATGCATCAGCTAGAGATATTGATTTGGCAATGAAATTGGGAGCTGGTTATCCTATGGGCCCCTTAGAACTTGCCGATTATGTAGGTCATGATACTACATTATTCATTATGCAAGGTTGGCACAAGAAATTCCCAGATAATCCTCTGTTCAACCCATCAAAAACTTTAGAAAAATTCGTCAAAGAGGGTAAACTTGGAAGAAAGACTGGGGAAGGTTTTTATAAATATGAATAAAGGCTGCCAGAATTCTAAAAACACAAAATTAATGAACTGAAGATATTTTTATTATGAGTATATTCAATTATATATTTATATTATCCCTTTGAATTTTTTATTAAAAACCCCCACATTTTATTGGCAAATCAAAAAAATTGTTTTGAGCATTTATATTGTTTTTTTTTCATTGAGAAATCATTTGTTTTACAACATTCGATATAAAAACTGTTTTCCATTTTATAACTTTTGAAAAGTTTTCTATATATTTCATGTAACACTGAAAAAAGGCAAAAGGAAGAATTTTATTACTGTTCAAATGAAGTTTTACTAAACTTGACTCTCAGACTAATGTCGTTCTATACAGACCGCATTATTGAGAATTGAGTGTTTGGAATGTTAATGGCAAATACTCGGAATTCTCCTTTTGGTGCGCATTCCCTTGGTTGGTTATTTGCGGACTATTTCGATAATTGACTTCTTTCAGATTAGAATTTCTTTCAAACTTTTACGTAGTTTGAAGTACAATGATTGATTCTTGAATGTTAGAGAAAAGTATGTTATATTACAGAGTATATTGCAACTGAAATTGCTAATGTACGTTGAAAATTCTTAATATAAGAAAAAACTTTGGTACTAAACGACTAGTAGTTTTTAAAAAACTTAGTTTTTTTTGGGGGGTTGTAGTTAATGGTCATTTTCGAAATAACGTCGAATTCAGGGGAGATTCAAGAGCTCACATATTGAAAAATATCACATATGACACCTAATTAGCAAATTGTACGCCAATTCGTACCGAGTACAGACCTATGGAAGAAAAGTTAATGTTCTAAAGACTGTTAAATGCAATCGAAAGTATAAGTAAGTGGAAACAAATTTTCATTGAAAAAATAAAAAACAAAATTTTTTGATACCATGTGTTACTTGTATATGGCAAAGATAAAATTGATGAGTATCTGTGAAGATAATGCAAATATTCTCGCAAATCTAATTAACAAATCATGTTAGTAAAATAATTGTATGAATTTGATAAAAATGCGGATTCCATGGGTTTTCAGATAATTTGTTTAAATAACTCTCTAGGTATTTAAATTAGATTAATCTTCAAATGGTATTCGCAATAAATGCCCAAAGAAATCTAGACCTCAAAGGAAATTTCGAATTCCATACATATTAAGAATTTCAACTTCAAAAAGAATTTCTTTTTATATGTCAGTCAATTATATTTTTTAAATAGTTGATTTCGTCTTGTAACCAGAAATAAATAAAATGAAAAGACTGTACAGAAAAAGGATAGTAATTTAATTTCGATACAAAAATGGAGAATTACGAGACAAATGTATATAATATTTCAAAATTTCATTTGGTTCATTCAGAATTGAATGAATAGGTTATAAAAACTTAAACCAATTTAAAACATAACATCGAGGACAACAAATAAATGGAGTACGTGACTTGATTTTTACTTTTAAACTCAAATTAATGAATTAATTGTTATCTATCAATGCCACTAATTGTTTTAAGTAATCTTTATCAATATTGTGCACTGCGAGATCTTGCTTAAAATCACTGTACCTTGGACGTCAACAGTTAGTTTAAATAAACGATTTTAGATAACATTTTAAAAATACAGGTGATAGTAAGTTGATATGACCTCAGTTTTTAAGTGTTTAGATGTTTGTATTAATGAATAGATAAAACCACCTTTAATAAATAATTGATATAAAATATGAACGTGACAAATATTTCAAAACCAAGCTAATAAAATTGCTAAACTAGGTTAGCCTAAGAGGTCTTAAGTATTTATTCAAAATCAACATTTTGAAATAGAAGATCTCTTACTTTGTTTGAATTAATATTTATTCTACTAATATCATCTAGATCATTTTGTAATCAACTGTTAGTAATTTATTTGTAAAACAGTTAAATATGCTGTTTGAAGGCACCTCTTTAAGAAGTGCTCTTTTTAAGGCAAAGTTTTTAACGCAACAAATTGCAACCACTGCGACTAGTGTATAATTAAGTACAAATCTGAGAGGCTCATTTGATAATTATAATAATATCCTTTATTAGCAAATTTGCTACATAAAATACAAGGAATATTGGAGAAAACAGCTCAACAATCCAAAAAAAAAACTAATCAACAGAATTCCTTGCATGCATCTTGCAAGCTTTCTTAAATTGAAGAATCGTACAACATGATTTGACTTCTTCTGGCAATTCATTATAATACCTAAATCCTTCTAGAAACAAATTTTTTTGGTCAAAACTTGAGTTAACCTTTCTTATATAGAAATCATTTCTAGATCTTGTATAATGATTATGAATATCCTTTACAAATGTGCAATTACTCATTAAATGTCAGGCAAATTTTGATTCACAATTTTATATATAAATTCCATAGTATTACAATAGATAGTTTGTTTTACTGACAGTATATTTGCAGCATCCAACATATCTTTTATCCTTGTATATCTATTACAATTTAGTATTATATTCGCAAAGCTTTATTTTGTTTTTTTTTTGTAATAAAAAATCATCCACAATTTATTTGAGTTGGTTTTTTTAATTTGATATCATTTCACAGATCACTGCAAGTGAGATATTACCTAAATATCAGAAACTTTTACCTTTTTGTAAGGAACCTTTTTACATTGTTGACTTCAAAATAGTGAAAGTCTTTTTTTTAAATCCTAGGTCACGTCAGATTGGCCTCTACAGATCTACATAATCGAGAGAATACGAACCTAAAGCAACGAATTTTGAACACAGCATACTGTTTTTCTGTATTTATCACTGTTTCTACAGTGTATCATCAGCGTATTTAAGTCAACAAGAGACCCTTCACAAGGTCAAGGCGCCTCTTATTGTCAAGTTTACTACAATATTTTTAATGTATTTGACGTTCAGAACACAAGATGCAAGCTTTAATATTCAATTATGCCAGATTCTTTTGATGAAATTTTAGTATCGTTTCAGAAAGTACACAATTACAACACAAGAAATGAGATGGGATTTATTCTACAACAATCTGAAAGTAGCGCAGCACATAACTCAGTTCTTGTGGGCGCTAGGACGTGGTTAAATATAATAAATAACCTATCTCTGTCAAGACTGCAACATTTACGCAGTTCAGAAAAAAATTAAGGGAGTACTATAATGAGTGTGATTACTAAAAATGAAAATTTATAAAAATGTATTTTTTTATTTAGGTAAGAAAAATATCATTAGTCATTGAAAAATGAAAATTAATTTGTAAGATCTAAATATGATAATTGTAAGATAGGTTGTAGTATGTATAAGATTTATAATATTCGTTTATAACTTAGATTGTGGGATTAATCAAACATGTACAGCATCTTATATAGCATTTTATTGCTAAATGAATGGATTATTATTACTATTATCCTTCAAATTATCTAAATAGCATTTTGTGTTCAAGTATAATACATCAACTTTTGAGGTAAGGTGAACTAAAATAAATGTTACGTGACTGTCTATACAGACTTGTTATATATATATACATATAGCAAGATTTTTGTCTCATTAACGCCATCTACAGTGTTACTAGACCAATACTCAATAATACAATAGACCATGTATTAAAATGTTTAAACAAGGTCAGAACAAAAGTAAACAGAGTATTGAAGATTGTTAATTCAACAACAAAAAAATGTTAATTAATCTATAGCTTTTATATTTTCATATATTGCTGCATTTGAAGAACTCCTTTGATTTTAATAATCTTACTTTTCAAAGTAATGCAAGTAAGGTCAAGAAACTAGGGGCTGGTTACTCTAGCTTCTGCTACTTCAAACAGAAACATTGGAAATAGCAGATTATATAGGCCTTGATACTATTAAATTTATTCTAGTTGAATGGCACCAAAATTTTGATAATCTTATTCAACAAATCAAAACCAAGTTTGTTCAAGGAAAACTAGGGAAAAATACTGGTCAGGGTTTCTATAAATACAATTGAAACTTATCATTTTTGAGGATTTATAAAGTTATATACCAAATCTGATTTTCCTTAAAGCCTAATATAATATATAAACATCTCAATTTTTTTTTTCATAGTTAAGTATTAGGGACATCAAACTTCAAGTGTTCTGTATCAACAGAAATATAGTGACAAACTTTTGATTCCAAAAGTATATTCTTGGAATGTTTTCCATATATGCCCAGTAAAATATCAAGAATCCTTTTTGTTAATTTCATCTAAATATCTACCTTTTCTTAGAGGATCCAATTCAATCAACTTCTGATAAAATTCATTCCTATCCTCATTTGTGCTTTGATCCTCCTTACACAGCATATCAGTTATCCAACATTTTGCTTTTAGTATCCAGTTACAATCTGGTTCAAGCTCTTCTAGTTCTTTAAAGATTCTAACACTTCTTTGCGTTTTTCTCTAAGTATTTCCTTATGATTTAAAATCCAACGAAAATAGAACCATGCACTAGTATCATATGGATCAGTGAATACTGCATTTTGCACCAAATTTAATTCATTTTCTAAGGTATCTGCATTTAAAACTCTGAGTGTACTACGATAATGCCACGAAGAATAATTTGAAAAATTTATATTCAACCTGTCTGTTGAAAATTCCAGTTCTTTCTCCAGACACAGTCCAGTTTTATTCAGAATTAATCTTCTGTAATCCCAGCACAAAAAATTTCTATCATCTACTGTCAAATATTTCAAACATAATGTATATTCATTGTCCCAATTTGGGGAAGGATGATTTTCTAGGATCCAGTACCTATGATGCCAAGTACTGTAGCACTTAGGACTGTTATAGATACATTGCTGTGTGAAATCTAGCTCCTTCTCTAGGAATTTGACTAATTCATTTTCCATATTACAGCACTTTTGAATTTCCATAAGTATGACTTCCTTACGGTAATTCCAAAGAGTATATACATGAGGATTTAAGAGTAGAATTTGTGATGATATAGAAAAAGATTCAGGATCATAAGAGTCTTTTTTTCTAGAAGACAAAATATAAGCCATTCCTTTCTTATATGCACATATTTTTCTTTTATTTTCCTTGTCTTTCAGAATTTTCTGCTCCTCAGTAGTCCGAACTTTAATCCTTCCATGCATTTCTAATTTTTAAAAATTTTGAAATGAAAATTATCTCCAAAATCTAATTTAAAAAAAATTATTGATGACTTGGAGGTTTTTATAACCTATCCTACAATCACTACTCCTCTTACGTCTAGTCTACTTTTTCCTCAGCTGTAAATAGGGGATTTTTGTGTAGTCATAAGGAGTCATTCTTCTTCTTATTTATCTTATCATTTTTCTATGTCCTCGGTTCGACTACAGCCTAACTCTACTTACGTAAGTAGAGTTAGGCTGTGGTACGACTCAAAGTCTAACTTTATTTACTATCAATATAAATGGAACATAAACCTTTATTTGATTAAAAGATTATTCGATTTCAAAGAGCATAACCCCATTATATTATGTTAGAAGTTTACCTGCAACGGTCCAGCTAAATCTATTAGAAACTGAATTGAATGTAAACTCCATAAACCAAATGGGGGATTGTTTTGGCGAGTTGGTCCTTGGAGTATATACGTGGAATAATTTTTTGGTACGAGAATTCGTACTAGAAATGTTCCAGAAATTTGTCCTAGAAATCGTTTGGGAACACGAAATCCCAAAACGGATAAGAGAGGAGGACATTCAATCTTGTTGTATAGTAAATTGTACAAGAATTTGAGTGATAAAATTTCTCTCCTGCCCTGTAATAAGATTAAACTAAATCGACTCAATAAATCGTCGTGATTGACTCCTCCATGTGGAGAAACTTTATCCTCCCTCCAAACTAAGAATTTCAAAAACTTTGAATGGTCTCAAGATGGTATATGGCAAGTATAAAATATGAATAGGATGCCAGATCATGCTGCCATATTCCAACTTGCTACGGATTAGGGCTTTAAATAGTCTTATAAATATTTTGATTGGGGCAATCTTTTTTTTAAATTTTAACTTCTACAAAACGTCTTTAACTTCTACAAACCGTCAGACGACATTTTGTCAGAAAACAGAATTTGAACAGGAAGTAGATTCAGTTATATCAATAGATTTTCTACGAATTCTCGGAAACTGTATGGTCTGTTATCTAAAAAGTTTATTTTCGATTGATTTTTGTTGTATGTTCAAATTTCAATATTTGAAATCATCAAGAATTTTATGAGGATTTTAATTACTTTAGAATCATTTTTGAATAAATTGAGTAGCCGTATACATTGTAGATGCAATGCTTTGTAAGTAAGTGTGCTTTAGACCAACTTCGAGAATGAACCTAGGGAAAAGAACAAAAAAATTCCAATCAGCTAAATGATCATCTAAAATTTCAAGTTTTTATTATCATTTTTAGCAGATTTCTGAATTAAATTACTTTCAGTATTCAGACAGGCATACCGAGAAAGAATTACAACAAATTCAATAATTAGTCAACAAACCAAATATTACAAAACCAGAATAAGTTTAATTTTTCTTTTTAAAGAAGTTGAACTACACAATATTGATTTATTTACTGAGATAATCCAATAATTTGATTGAACAACAACGATATGCCATTAAATTTTTGTTTGCATTCATGAAAAGTTGATTTGGATTTCAGAAACCTAACCTAAAAAATTTGAAGAACAAGATTATTATTCGATGGTGCGGGTGGGGTTTGTTGCAGAGTTTCAAGCATTTCAAGGAGATTGAAGGATCATAGAAACTTAATAAATTTCATCGAATAGGGAATTAATTATAAATAGATTAAAAAAATATTTACCTGAATATTTCCTTTGATATTTATCATCTCTTGCTTTTTATCACTTCGAGTATTGTTTTCAATGTTTGTTGGAGGTGATATTCAGTTTTTTGATGTAAAAATTTCATATTAACTCGGACTGATGATTAAATACTCAGCTGAATTTCTAGTACTAATAATGTATTGCATTGTGATATTTTGATCCTACCTCACCCATGAGTAATAGTAAGTACAGACATGATTATTTCCGCATTGCCATATATTGTTCACAGATATTTTCATTTCAAATTCTGAAAGATAGATTGGTACAGACAAAAATATTATTGTTTTTAGGAATGATGAGTAATCCCTGATGTTGCATAATGATATTCTTATTATAATACAAGGAAGTAGGTTCCTTGCATTTAGGGGGTGAATTTGTGTTTTATCACACGCCTCATTTTTGAAGTGAACTTTGGTATTGTGTCAGCTGTCAGTTAAATTGTCCTAGAAATGTCTGAAGATGGATTTTCTGACTCCTCTGACGAACCGAATATGGAAATACAAATTGAGACCCTCATGGGCAGTTCTTTTGACATGAGGGTCTCTGCCACAGATACTATTCAGGATATCAAGAGAAGAATCCATCGTGTGGAGGGTGAGTATTATAGTTATGAAAAGCTCAAATTGAAATATTGTATACCTATCTTACTTCTTGAGGAAAACAATTTTTTTTTCATTTGTAGGCATTCCTGTAACTCATCAAAATCTGATATTTCAAAGCAAAGAACTCAGTGACTGTAGAAAACTTCACGATGTTGGTATAAAGGATGGATCAAAGTTAAAATTGGTTTTATCAATGAGGGGAGGACCTATTTCAACAAGACGAATAGCTACTGCTTGTGAACATCAGATGATGCTGAAACAACTCAAAGAGTTGCTGGATACTACTGGGTAATAATTTTTTAAACATATATACTATTTACCATGATTTGATAAGAAATGCATACTATAGTAAATTCAAAATATTTTACTTGGCATTAGTACTTCTCCTGTGATAATTCATTCAACCAAAATACCCTTATCATTAAAGTGAATACTTTTGAAATTTTATGATACTGAAAATGTTATTCTTAATTCTGAAACATTTCGCCATTGAGGCTTTTCTTTCTTCTAGTTATATGTAACTTAATTTATTTAATAGTTTTAACTATAAAACATGAACATATAAATTATATATATTCTCATTTCAATAAAACAGAGCAACTGCTGAAAGTTCTCAGAATTATAAAATATATTATATATTTTTATATATAAAATATAAAAGTATAGAAGATCACATAAAAGAAATTAATGTTCTGAAAAGTAATTATACAGACCTTAAAATCTCACATACAAAATTGTCAAATGAATGTGAAGAGTTAAAAAAGTTTGATAAAGAAGATAGACAAATGGAAAATTGTTCCCAATCCCATCTGCAACAAATAGATAACAGATTTTTCAAACTCAAAAGTGAATTACAATCTATTAAAACCATGATATCAAACCAGAAAACAGATAAAGGTTTATCAAAACTGAACAATGAAAATAGTAGCTCATATGCAAATATTGTAAAGAATAGTAATTATTCTCTTGTAATAAAACCTATAAGTAAAGAACAAAGCAGTGCAGATACCAAGAACGATCTGAAACAATTCGTTAAACCAGAGGAAGGCAAGGTAGCGATATCCAGAGTTATATCAACAAAAGATGGAGGAGTAGTTATTAGATGTAATAATGAGAAAGAAGTAAATGTCCTGAAAGAAGTAGAAGCTGGGTGCGCAATACCAAGTAGCGATACCTACTGCGATAATAAAAAATTACCACAGTTGAAAATTGTTGGTCTAGATGGACCTTTAACTGAGGAAGAATTGGTCTTATGTTTAAAGAATCAGAATAACTCGATAAGAGAAGATGCTATAATCAAGTTAATTGCAATCAAAAAAATGAAAACGCGTTACTTAGCTATTATCGAAGTAGATCCTAAAACGTCATCATTACTACTGGATACTGGATATGTATGTATAGAGTATGACACATTACACGTTTTTGAGCATATAAACGTTATTCGTTGCTTCAAATGTGGTGGTGTTGACCATATAGCCAAAAAATGTGATGAGAAACAAATATGTCTCAAATGTGGAAGTGTTGATCATACTTCTACAAATTGTAATATTGATGCAGCGAAGTGTAACAACTGCTTGAGTTATAACAAAAAATTTGACTTGGGACTACAAGTGAAAATCATCACACTTTTGATAGAAATTGCGAAATTCTAATGCGAAAAATTGAAAATAAGAAACAGTATATTATGAGAGAAACTGCATAGCAATGAGTCCTACGAGATGATAAGGGCTCTCACTCAATTGAAAATGAAAAATGTTCTAGAAATACTTTGTCTATCGGGCATACAAACATTAGATCCTTAAATACACATTTTTTGGATTTTCCACAATACATTAGGGATGTTGACATAATGGCAGTTAGTGAAACATGGCTATGTAAAAATTACCAGTCTGATTTAGTTAGTGTAAAAGGATATACGTTTGTGAGAAATGATAGGGATTCCAGAGGTGGTGGCGTTGCATTGTACATATCAAGAAACATTAAATTCAAACTGCTTTACTCGGATAGTTCTCTTGGTGGTCTGGAGCAGCTTTGGGTCATAATATCCCTTAAAACAATGAAAATAGCTGTAGGAGTGTTATATAAACCACCTAGGGCTGATCTAAGATGTTTCCAGGAACTTACAGATATTCTTGATGAAGTTTGTGTATCTTGTGATGGAGTAATTTTTGTAGGAGATACAAATATAAATTTATTTATAAATGATAACAAAACAAAATTTTTGAAAGACTTGATGAATACATATAACATTCAACAAATTGTGACAAAGTCTACAAGAGTGACCATGAGTACGGAGACATTGATTGATGTCATATGTGTTAGTTCTGAGATACAGACTATAGACTGTGTCAATGTTGATATGAACGGTATTACAGACTTAGGTGATTTGCAGTGGACTTTTATGTACAAGGTGAGGAGCCTTTTCAATATCGCGATTTTTCAGGTTTCGATGAGAATGATTTTGTCACTGATGCGCGAATTATGGATTGGAAAAATATAAATAATGAGCTATCACTAGATGCAAAGGTTGCAACATTTAATGAGATGATATTGGCTCTATTTGATGTGCATGCACCACTCCGTAAATGCAATCAAAAAGATCACGTAAACCCACCTGAATGATCAAACTGAAGGATAAAGCTCTGGCTAGGTGCAGGCACACTAAATTAGAGACCCATAAAAAATATTTCATTGAGCTAAGGAATTATATAAATAAGGCAATTCAACAAGAAAAAAAGCCTATTTCGATTACATGATCATAAAAAATAGTAATGATGCCAAAAAACTCTGAGAACTTGGATAAACTTGAGATTCATAAAAAGAAAAAGTCTTTTTCGTTATCAGATAAAATTAATGATCCAAATGAGATAAATGATTTCTTTGTAAATCTGAGTCGCCATACTAATGTTCAACAGGAAATTCTTGATAGATTCAGTAATGAGAAACTTTTTCGGAATTCGAAGTTTGAATTTGGTTATATAACTAAGGAGGAAATAGCTGAACATGTTGCATCTATGAAATCAAATGCAATAGGCGTGGATGGTATCAGTCTGAAGATGCTCAAGTTAGTACTGCCATATTGTATTGGGCCATTGAAGGAAATTATAAATGATTCCTTGACTAGAGGAGGGGTTCCTAGCATATGGAAAAAATCTGTGGTAATACCTTTGCCGAAGATTTCCGTTGCGGAGGAGTTATCACAATTGAGACGCATATGGAAAAAATCTGTGGTAATACCTTTGCCGAAGATTTCCGTTGCGGAGGAGTTATCACAATTGAGACCTATCAGTATTTTAACTGTTATGTCTAAAATTTTAGAAAAAGTTGTATCGTCCAGGCTGGTCAGATATCTAGAGGAGCAGGATATACTTCCCCAAAACCAGTCAGGCTTTCGTAGATCGCATAGTACTAAAACTGCCCTTCATGATGTTGTCAATGAAATCTCTTCAGTACTTGATATGAAAAGACTAGTTAGACTGCTTTTAGCCATACTTTCATTCGTCGGATTTGAAGGTAATAAGCTTGAGTGGTTTAGAAAATACTTAACCGATCGATGTCAGGCTGTAAAACTAAGAAATGTGTTATCAAACTTTAAAACTATAGAATCAGGAGTACCACAGGGCAGTATTCTTAGGCCACATCTTTTCAATATTTTTGTCTTTGAGCTGTCCTCTGTCTTGAAGTGTTGTTCCAGTCATCTTTACTGTGATGATATTCAATTGTGGCACAGTTTGGATGTGGGGAAAGTTTCGGAAACATATGATCGAATAAACGATGACTTGGAACGAGTTGGCAAATGGTGTAGTGATTATGGACTCACACTTAATCCTTCTAAAAGTGTAGCTATATTAATAGGCTCAAAAAGGCTACGACATGAAGCATTGAAAAGAAAACTGTACCTTAATGGCGAAATCATAGAGTTCAAAACAGAATCAAAAAATTTAGGACTTATAATTGATGAAAATCTCGATTTCAATTCACATGTGAATATGATCTGTCAACACTCTTATATGAAACTGAAATCATTATATAAATTGAAATTCATAATGCCATCAGAATTGAAATATAAACTCATTACTACATTGATTATGCCCAAAATTGAGTATTGTGGTTCAGTTTATTTCTATCACTTAACTAATTTCAGTAAAACTAAACTACAGAATAGTTGTATTAGATTTTCATACTGAATCAATAGGAGAGATCATATGACACCTCACTACAAACGACTTTTCATTTTGAAAATAGAAAATCATGTTTTATATCTATATTATGTGTTTCTTTATAAACTCCTAACATCTAGAATTCCCCAATATTTATACAAGTACTTAGTGAGGAGATCCACTGAAAGAGGTACATATATGAGACGCTATACATTCACATTACCTCTTCACCACACTTCAAAGTTTGAAGGCTATCTTTTATATACTGCACCTCATTTTATGAATAAGATCCTGGACATGTGGTGCATGACGCCATATTCATTCAAAATGAGGATTGAAGAGTTTTAAAAGATGAAATTTCTCAATGACAGTTTGTGAATATGTGGTCAGTTAATTTAGTTGTACAAGGGTAGGTGGAAGATCAGGAAACTGAACCGACCCCTATTGTGATAATTATGAATGTATGAATTATTCACAATAAACATTATTATTATTATTATATGAGATATGCAAGAGGCGTATTTACGGATTAGGTAGCCAGGGACGTTAACACTGCCGCCCCACTAAGTGATGATAATAGAGATGCCCATGAAGATATGTCTTCCTATTCTATGAATGATTCTCTTTGTGATAATTTATTTCATTAATATTTTTTGAGTTTTAAGTATTGATCTGTTTACTAGATTTGCATTTTCCTGATACTAATCAGATCTGGTAAAATATCCCAAATATTTTTTTCTCCTTTCACTTTCATGTATCTACTTTCATGATTTTTAAGAGAAGAAAGTTACATGATCATATATAATAATAATGATTAATTGAACGTAACTAAAGAGTGACTTATCATGTGTAAGAGGAGAATGAGGAAATCTCTGAAAAAGTCATGGAAGCTATTGTATTTTGAGTTTAGGGCACGGCCAATTGATGGAGGACAATAAGATGATGTCAAACGTGACATCGCTACGTAAACGAATGGAGGACGCTGCGCGTCGGAGACGCAACCGTATCAATGAAAGTCGCGATCAAGCTTTCGTCGACTTGCTGGGGGAGTCGTCTGACCGCCTGGCGAACGAGCTCCGTGGATTCGGCGTGTCTGGGGGCGGATACGCCGACCTTTTAGACCGCATAGATCTGAGCATCTTCGAGCAACGAGAGTGCGACGACGAGAAGGAAGAGGGTAATCAGTCTGAGAGCGAAGAGATCGCTCTGAAGGTAAGATCTATTTATTTATGCAGAGTGATTAGAAAAGTAAATATGTTTTTATTCAGCCAATATTTTCTTGTGCTAACTTATTCAAGACTCAATTTTGAAAGAAAAGACTGTTGGAGAATGTGATGGATGCTAAAAACTCTTAAGTTAAGTAAGAGACTGAGAAAAATGGTCGATGTGATATCAGTCATGAAGGCTATTGTTTATCTGTTAAAATAAAATTCGACTTTATTAGTTCGAAAAATATTTCTTGTTGTAAAAGTGTGAAGTTATATCTTGAACTAATTCAAGAATATTGTGCCAGATTGTTGTGTTGTCGTTAATGAGAACCAGTAGTAATCTGCTAAATTTCAGTACCGCTCACCAAACTGCTGCCATTTTTGCAGAATTATCTTCTTGCTTTGCCTAAATGTCATAACGTATTTCTGGGTTTCATTTGTACTCATTTATCAATATATATATATATATATATATATATATATATATATATATATATATGTATATATGTATTATCAATCTACTTTAGATGAGACACTATCTAAAGGAGGTGCACATGATATATGTGAAAAACATATTTCCTAGTAGATGATATATCATACCACCTACCATGCCTTTCAGGCTATAGCTAGAAAGCTTGTGAGCTGAAAATAACCAAACAATTGAAACTTTTTTAAAGTAATTGAGAAGGAAACATTTTGCATTGATCTACTTATTTTAAGAATTTCCTTTTTATAAGTGAAATACATTGAAATATGAAAATAATTGTAATTTATATAACCTTTAAAAATGCATATATGAACATTATTATCATAACGATTTTTCATGATTATTTTCAAATTATTTTCAATTATCTGGAATCATTTAGTATTGAAATAGTTAGTATAATATTTATTTTCTAAATTTGACTAGTCATTTTCCCACTTATTTAAGAAATTATTAAGTGGAGCAACTCTAGAAATATGATGAATTCAATTTCCCATGTTCAGTTTTTTGTAGCTCTTGAGTAATCTCAAAATATTTAGGTTTTGATCTTGAATTAAAATGAAATAGTTTAGTAGTGTACGTATTTCTTTCTTTATGTCGATATGAAGCTTGGAAATTATGGAAAGTGATGGTTTTCTTGTAGGACAAGCATCGCAGTAAGCAGATTCGAAGCCCTCGTCCTACCGTCGCTACCGTTTCCTCAAAATCGCTTTACAGCGAATCCAAGGGCATGCATTCGCACACCAAGCATTTCTACGCGCGCATGCACAAGAAGAATCGCGACGGCAAACATGCCGCCGCTCGGGAAGAAACCGTTTCTTCCGACGGACTGCTCACCGCTACCGCGGCTCCTCTCTTGACGCCGCTGTGCCCCGACGACGACGCTATAGAGTCCAAGATCGACAAGAGTGTGGCCCCTTCCGCTGCTCTGGTCGAGGAAATGGCGGTGACCAAGGGATTGAGAGTCGCCCGACTGGTTATCTCTGATGATCGAGAAAGGCCGAAGGCAACCACAGAAGGATTAGAAGTGGAAGATCAACGATCCGATCTGTGGTCGATACGCGATGCTCAACCGCGTCAGCGGCTGAAGAGCGCCACATATAAGTTAGGTAAGTTTCGGTTTTTTTGTTCGAGAAAAGGATTAAGCTTAGTGCTCCTTTATCATCAGGTAAACTTGAAAAAACTATCAGCATTATCTTCTAACCTATTAAATATATCATACAGAATTGATAGAAATACAATGGAACTTTTTGTTTCATAGTATAATTTAAGAGTATTTAAAATAACTCTTCTTAATAGAGATTATTGTAAACTAGTATCAAAATGACACGTTATTAACATTTCAACTTACATATTAACTTAAAATGAAGAAATTGATACTAGGATATAAACAAAGTTTGTTAAAAACATAGATATATGCCTCTTGTGCTGTTTCTTGATAATTATTAACGTCACAATTCTTTGATAATACGTTTACTTATGCGCTTTGATATTTAGGTGTCTTAAAGCGGAGACAGAGTCTGAACTACGGTATCGACGAGTCGCCTCAAAAAGTGCCTCAGGAAATGGCCGATTTCAATTACGCCAAGAGTTCCAGTTACGAGGTGTGCTCCAGTAGCAACTTCTACCACATGCAGCCGCCCTTTATGGCGTCGCCAAGCGCCATACCGCCGCAGTATGCTCCTAAAAACCACGACATCTGCGACTATTATTACCGTAATCGTCCCAGATCTCCTCTCTATGGTCGCAAGACGTCCAGAGACGGCCGCAATAGCTGCGATTCAGAAAAAAGCACCACATCCAGGACCGGCGACGATCTGAACAAATACTCGAAACTGCCGGATATAGTCAGAACGGAAACGCGTCCGGAAGGCAGGTCTGAATCCGGATCGGAAGCGTTCGCGGCCGACTTTGCCGGCATACAGAGACTAAAGAACGATCGGCTTGTGCAAAACGGCGATCTACTGTTTGCGGAAGGTGGCGACGCCATTGACGAGCTGTGCAGTTATTACAGTTTAAGCGGCGCTGGCGACTTCCTCGGCGACGCGAAGTTTCTGGACCCAGACAAGTCGGACGATAAGATTGAGCTGCCTCCCGTTATCAAGAAGCGGGCGCGGTGCAATTTTTGCAATAGGAAATTGAACATAACCAATATATACAATTGTAGGTGAGTAAAATTTTCTGTTACCAAAATGTGACGGACAATGTATTTTTATACTATATTTAACTCGGAGCATTTACGTCATAACAAACACGCACGCAATCACTACTCGTTATATACTTTTTTATTCGTCAAAATCTGGAGTTATGTATTCGTTAGAATTGTGAATATGCACTACACTTTCTATGTATTTACGTTTTAACGTTGTCCCTATAACTAGGATATTACTGAAATTGTTGCTTTTATTATCGTTTATGTATTTTGAGTGTATATGTTATTTTCACTAATTTGTGTTTCAATATCTCCGATTTCATTATTATAAAAGTGTATATGCCCCTGAAAATATAGGACTATCACTCAACTTGGGACAATGTATGAATCAAATAAACTTTCTGTGAATTTGTTAATGTAGGTGGCCTCATAGAAGAGTACAGTATATATTCGATTGTTATATGGAAGAGTATAATAGTATGATATCAACTATCAACACCAAAAATTATCATATGAAAAATATAGTAGTTGATTGTTATGAAGATAAAGGTAAATCGTCAAGTTTCAAATCCTTTGTTTCATATTTTGATCTGTTGCTTTACAACTGATTTAAATAGTATCTATTTATTATCACTGAGGAAATGCTAAGTGCTTACTTCTATTCATTAGACGCAAATTTTTGGACTTCATTTAATGGTAAATGATGGTAGCAATATGTACAAGGCAACATTTTTTATCTCGTAAAAATTTGCAATATTAGATATATATATATATATATATATATATATATATATATATATATATATATATATATATATATATATATATATATATATATATATATATATATATATATATATATATATATATATATATATATATATATATATATATATATATATATATATATATATATATATATATATATATATATATATATATATATATATATATATATATATATATATATAAGTTTATTAGCTACCTACAATTTTGAATATTGAATGAGTAAGTAAAGAACTCTTTAAATATAATGAAATCGTCTAGGCTTTCACGGCCGGTGTCCATTGTGATACATGGTTGATTGGCCGTGGACAACTGGAACTCCTCCTCTTCCAGACGTTTCGTTTCTAACTGGGGAAGTTGGAAGGATTAATATTTTTTAAACAAGTATTTTTCATAAAGTAAACATTCCATTTCATTGTCGTTTGGCTTCATTTGTCAAAAGTCCTTCAATAAAATTATATCAGCATTAAATTGAGATATAAGTTTTTAATTCTTAGAAAAATAGTAGTATATTTAAAAATTGTTTCACGATCTCGAGCCTAGATCAACTAAAAAATATATCAACTAATAAAATATTGTTAAAAATTTTCATTTTGTTTCAGGTGCGGTAAAATATTTTGTTCCCAACATAGGTATTCTGAAGTGCATCACTGTAACTACGACTATAAAACAGATGGGAGAAGATTTCTAGAACAGCAAAATCCTTTGGTAACAGCGGATAAAATCAACAGATTTTAAAAGAACTGACGAAGATAGTGCCTGAAATTTTTATTTTATTTTTTCCATACGCTGTATTGTCCATGAATATACATTGTTTACATCCATTCTTATTTGCGGATTATTCGGCTCCAATTTTGTTTGAATCTTCTACTACTATTTTAGGTGTACTTTTTATGTGTTATCCATTTTTCTGGAAAATAATATGTATTTCATAACTGTACATAACCTCTCTAGTGCATATAAGGGAGAACCACTTAG
Organism: Henosepilachna vigintioctopunctata; assembly: GCA_030704895.1. Lineage (NCBI taxonomy): Eukaryota > Metazoa > Arthropoda > Insecta > Coleoptera > Coccinellidae > Henosepilachna > Henosepilachna vigintioctopunctata. Next base: position 1,774,237 of record JARQZJ010000091.1, read on the forward strand.
AGTAATTGTAATGGTAATGCTTCAAATCAAGTTAACTTTGAACGGGCGTCTTGGGAATCTCGTTAGCTAAAAGAAAAAAAAGTTGTTATTTTTACATTATATAGTTCAGCCTGGAGTGAACTTGTCACATGCATCTCTAATTTGTGTGTCAACAGATGTACGAACTCTTGTTAACTATTAACTATTTTTGTAAATAATTATTAAATTTTTACGTTATTTAAAAGTCTCAGCATAGGTGAAGTTCAATTAATAAAAAACATTTGGTTTTTCATTGAATACTGTGTATATGTTATGTTTATCATTCTCATCTATTGTTTTTCAAAAACAACAAAAAAAATAAAAATACCAAAAAGGAAATAAATAATATATTTTGTCTCTGTTATTCAGGACATTGTTTTGTTGTGTAAATATATTTAAGAAACCAATTCTCGTTTCATTTCTGTATTTTTCTCATACATTTGTGATCATATTGAAAAGTTGATATTGTTGAAGTGGAAGGTTATTTTTATTCCATGTTGTTTATAACGTATTTTAAACGAGTGCATTTCTAACTTTACAAATAGAATTTTTAATGTTTCAAAAATTCCTATGTTCACCTTCTTCTTCTCGTCCCTAATGCACACTGCACGTAGGGGGCCCTTTCCACTATTGAATGACTAGTGTATTATTCTCTGCCTGTCAAAATATCGATTCTGCATCAGATATTTCACACCATTCTCTCATATTACGAAGTCAGGAGTGTCGTTTTCGTCCCGGCCCCCGTCTTCCCTCGATTCTGCCCTGTATAATGATTTTCGGTATAAAGTATCTGCTACCTCTAGGTATATGGCCCAGGTAAGACGTTTTTCGTTGTTTTACAATATTCAGGAGTTCTCTCTCTACCCCAGCTCTCTACAAGACATTATCGTTCGACACATACTCTGTCCAGGAGATCGGAAGCATTCTTCATAGTGTCCACATTTCGAATGCCTCTATTCGTTTGTGTTCTGAGCTTGAGTGATAATGTTTCTACTCCGTACAACAGGATGGGCCATATATAGCAGTCGATTACTCGCAGTCGAATGCAGACCGGTAGTGTTCTCTGAAGAAGTACATTTTTCATTTTCAGATACGTGGTTTTTGCAATCCCAATTCGTACCTTTACCTCCTCATCACAATCCCATTTCTCATTGAGGTTAGCTCCTAGGTATTTGAATTTGGGTACTCTTTCAATTGTTTCACCTTTGATTATAAGGTCGATGTTATTAAATTCTTGTCTACTAATGATCATTATTTTAGTCTTTGTAATATTGATACTCGGTCCGAACCTTTCGCCCACCTCGGTAATTCTATCCAGTATGTCTTGTAGGTCTTCCAGATTATTAGCCAGGATTGCAGTATCATCTGCGTATCGGATATTGTTAATGGGTTTGCCATTGATTTTTATTCCTGCAACCACTCCCTCCATAGCTATCTGAAAGATCTTCTCTACGTAGATGTTTATAAGCAGGGGAGACAATGTTTATTTATGTTCACCTACCGTTTTCATTTTTATTAATTTCATAAATGGCAGGAAAATTTAAAACGGTAAAATTGAGTGAAGTTTTCCTCTTAACTGATGTGCATGTGGTGTCCTTTGATATGAAACAATTCTAAAAAAATAAAAGTGTCCGTAATCTCAAATTACAACAAATCAACATTCATTATGTAAATTTGAAATTATTATTTTTGAATTGACTACAATTAGAAAAGTTCCATTTTATGAATATAGTTACAATAATAGAAAACAGTCTAATTTTCACTTATATATTATTTATATATATATATATATATATATATATAATATATATATATAATATATATATTTATATATATATAAGAAATTGATGAAATAATTGTTTATTCTATATATATATATATATATATATATATATATATATATATATCCCTGAGAAGTGATAACATCGACAATTTCAGAGGATGTGTATTAACTGAATTATCAAAGGAACTCTTGATCAATCCAGTTCGACTAGATGCTTTGAAGACGATTCAGTATAAGCAAAACACGTCGGATTTGTGAAATAAATATAAGTAGAAACCAGAATATTGTGTATTATTATTATAATTGTGAAAAGGAGTTTCATATCCATATAAATTACAACACTAGGTGAAAATTAAATGCTTTTGAAATTTGTTTTGAGTGCATATTGGACATCTTACCTATAAATTTTCAAAATATAATCCAATATTTCTATATTTATTTTTCATAACAATGTACAAATATAAAATTTTCAATCTTTAGGGTCCATTATTAGGAATTTACAATACTCAATTCAGTAAAAATAAATTCTTTTTGACAAACAAGAACTTACAGAAACAACTGAAATGAGAAAATCAAAGTTTAAGAATTTTTCACATTTGAAACTAAATTAAAAATTATTTTATTGGCACAACAATTATTTCAAAACAGAATAAATTGACACCAAACATAATTCACCAAAATAGTAATTTCTCACAAAAATCAAGAATTAATTATAAAATGAATGATAGAAATACAATTTTTATGAACATCACATTTTATTACGAAAAAATTACAATCCAAAAAAAGTAGCGAAAATAATTTCAAAAATTTGCACACACAGCCATTAATACTTAGTCACATTCAACTAAAAATTCTTCTAATACTTTAACCAGATTCTCTATTCCTTGTAAGTAATTCCTGTCCAAATCGCAATTTTTAGCTGGATAAACGTGCGCAAAATCGATCATCTTCACGGTAACCCACATATCAGATTTGTGCTCACAACTCAAATCTTCTAAAATGTCCGTGTAAGACTTTTTCCTATTTTGCACATCTTTGTCATAATTGTTCTGGAAGGAATGTGTCCGCTTCAAGTTGTGAAATGACTGCTGCCAGACGTTGTTGCTCTTTCTGCGGAAAGGTATCAGATCTAGGCAGTTCCTCTTGCGAGAAGTGGGCGTCAAGATTGGCCCTTCTTTGGTTAACTGTCCACTGAACCCTAAAACGAGCGAACACTTTTTAAATCAGAAACCATTGATAAATTGTGAAATTATGATAAATATCATAAATTTTATATTCCCAGAAAAAAAATCAAATCAGTTCGCTCTGATTGTAGCAAAATTACCTGAACCTTCATTTAATTATATGCAGAACAAGGATAAGTAACAATTAGCGACTACATAAAAAAATAAAGCATATTATACGTTTAAGTGATGAACATCTTCGTTTGCTAATTGCAGTCTTATTATATTTCTTAAATACAATAAACCAAGGCTGACCACTTGATAATGTTAATAAATTTTCTTAAAACCAGGCTAGATTTCATTATAAGGAGCAATAATACTTGTATAATATGTGAGTCCTTTGTTTCTAATGGCATAATTTATATTAAAATCTTCAACTTATATTCAAATTCAAACAAGAAGTTGAAAATTTTCTCTTTAGGAATTGAATATTTTCAAAAAATATAGTAAGATCTAACACACCTGTAGGTATTTTATCCGTGAAATTGTTGAGTACCGCCAAACTCAGCGGCCTGTACAGACTGTGCGTCCGGTTTAGCTTGAGCGCCGGTTTGGACGAATCGTCGGCCACGTGTTTGAGACACTCTTTCAGTCTTTTCGAGTCGTAGGCGATCAACACCGACGAGGAGTAGAGCTGAAAGCGTCGCTGAGTCCTCGCCCACTTTTGGATGCGCCACAACGGCGCCAAAATCTGCATCAGCAGACTGCGACAAAACCTTGTCTCGCCGTTGAGGAAGATCTTGAGTGCTGTAAGGAATAAAATCGACTATAAGGAACTTGTCTTGCGCAAAACAGTACGTTAAGGTGTGATGTGATGTCATATCACATCATGCTCGAAAGTAATACTACTCCGTTATATCACGCCATCACGTTAAACATTACTCGCATACCATCACGTGTGCTGATTTGGTTCATCACGTTGCGTACTGTAATGTGATGTTTTCACTGTAATATTACTTGGCAAGTGGCATACATTACATTATGTGATGGCGTTCTATTATATGACTAAATGAGAAAATAAAATGTATTTCTTTGGTGCCTTATTTTGTAAATCCATCTTTATGAAGGCCCTAAATTTTATACCATAAAAATTTGAATTAATGAAGAAATATATTATGTGCTTTTCTATATATTCTGATATTCTATTATCGACTGTACGTGAGAATTAAATTTATTTCTTTTTTGTCTGATATTGGGAAAACTGTCTCATCTTTATAAAAGCCCTGATTGAATATAATTTCATACTATAATAATTTGAAGCAATATAAAAATATATTATGTAATGGTGTTCCATTATCAACTATAAGTGAAAATAGAATTTATTTCTTTATTACCTTATTTTATGAATCCATCTTTATAAAGGCTCTAAATTTATAATTTATACAGCATATAATTTTGTGCTGGTGTTATATTATCGGCTATATGTAAAAATAAAATTTATTTCTTTTCAGTCCCATTTTGTGAATTCATCTTTATAAAAGCCATATTTTTATACTATAAAACTTCGAATGAATATAGCAATACATTATGTGCTATTATAGAGTACATGTGAAAATGAAATTAATTTCTTTTTTGCATCATTTTGTGGAGTCATCTTTATGAATGCCCTAATTTTATACCATAATAATTTTAATTCGTATAGAAATATATTTCGTGATGGTGTTCTATTATCGACTATATATTAGAATGAAATTTATCCATTATCTATTATTATTACCTCTTCAAACAAAAAAATTGAATAAGTAGAATACAGAGTACGAAAATTATTTCAGATTTGAATGAGATAATTCGTTTCAGTTTCAAATATCTACTAATATTACTGAACAAAATCTAAGCCCTAAGCGCCTTGTGCCTAGACGTAATAAATAACACTTCAGTCTCTGGTTTTCTAGGTAATATTCGTCTGCTCAATAAGTTTCAACATTGGTTCTTCAAATCATCCTTATGCGTGCGAGTTTTGCGTAATATGACCAAAAACGCAGAACAGCAAAACAGAACATTGTTCGGAGTAATATTACTCCGAGGTGATACTGTGATTTCACGCGTAATGTAGCATCACACCGCAAGGTGATATTACCAGCATTACTTACTCATGCCTAGTTACACTTGAGAGCTACTTTTAAGAGATAAGTCTATTTTGTATGACAGTAGACTACAGACTTAATACTGGTTTATGCTATAGTAAGTAACTTAAATGAAGAAGTTTCCAAAATTTGCAAATATATTGTCAATAAAAAGCATACATAACGCATATTTACGAATAAACAAGATTTTGTATTGAACATTCAGTGAAAAAGACTTTGTTTATATATATTTATGAAATTTGGCCTACAGAATAACTCTTGTGCGTCTGTTTATCGCAAATTAAAGTTTGAATATGGGCGACTAAATAACGCGATAGTTACTATACAAAGAAAGACAAGTAAGTACATTATTTAAATTAACAAGAGTTTGTGGAAAGGACATTTAACATTGTTTGAAATAGTAATTTAGCCAGTGTTAACTCTTTGAAATCAGAAATTATTAAAGTTTTGATTAGTTTATCCCTGTAATTATGTTTCTTATATAACAATATTACCTTCAGATATAGTTTCCTTATTCAAGTTCTTCCCGTAATCCTTATTAAATTTGACTAATTCGTTGTTGCTGATCTTGTGCACTTGGAAACCAGGAATGCAGAAGCCTAGGTCCCTTTTACATTCCACGAATTTAGACTGGAAGAGAAACGTGTTTTATTAGTTGAGAAATTTTATGTAAGACTACTGAACTTCTTCCACACTATTTCTTCCATTTTACAGATTATTCTATTAATTATATTATAAAATCGGATTAAAACTAGAACCTAATACAGGAACTTTCAGTGAAAAAGGTTGTTTTTGAAGAAATTCAATAGAAATCACCAGGAGCAAACGGCAAATAGTCACTAAGGCACACAGAGTTTTGGTTTGACCCCATTGAAATTGAACCAAATAGGTCTTCAAAATTAGTGTATTAGACACATATAGGCTAGATTAGTCTTCACATTAGTATGTATATAAACATATATAGTATCCTTAATGGACAAAATATTAACGACGCATAATAAAATGTCGTTATTGACTCGAAGGATAGATTTTCAAACAAAAAACACGTGCTTACCTGCTCTCTAATCATCTTCTCGTAGGTAGCCTCCGGATCCCACGTCCTCCTGCCAATTTTGATGTCCATGATGCAAGGTTCGTCGAAATCGGCAGTCAGATCCTCCAGCACTATGCACTTGATGGCCTCGCCGTTGGTAGTAACCTCACGAGTGCCCAGGTACTTCGGTATCAGCTCTCTGAGTTCAGTCAAATCGCGATCCTCGGAGGTAGCGACGGTCTCGTAAAAATTGATCTCACGCTCGCCAAAAGTGGACTTCCTAGACGTAATAGGCTTCAGGATGGTATTATGGTGTTTCAGCATGCCTGAAGAGGAAGGAGTTAGTTAGTTTTTTCGCACAAACACATGAATGAAAAATAACTTCAAAGGAATCCGAGAGATAACCTGATATCCGCCATATATTTTAATCTAAGGTTATGGTACGCACATTATTGAGGATAAATTGATAAGTTTGCTGCTCAGTAATCATTGCTCACTTCCTTAAAATAACAAGAAATGTCTACAACTATAATTATATATTCATATATATATATATATATTTCATGAAGACTCCTTCAAGAGACTCAAGGAGCAAAAATGAAATTCAGCATGAAAAAACGTCACACATTGAGCGCCATAAATGGCAAAATACATCAGGAGTAATTTCAAATGCTGCGAAATGGATATCATATCGTGTCAATGCCCGATACATTATTATTATTAATTATTGTACAAAGAGCGGAGGTCATAGACATATATAGACGATATTAAGCGAAATCTACCGCTTAACATCGATTCCGAGTGGCAAAGCGCACGGTGAAAATCGAACCCACCAGTAAGCCGAAAGCGTAGGGTCACTTTAACATTGGGCTATTGAGCCTGCAACATTTGCATTCGATCACCTATCAAGAATTTTATTGATAGATCGTTTAGCCAAATTGTACTTGGGTACCTGATTTCAAATGTCGAGTTTGAGAAGACACAGAAGTAGGCTTCATACTTTGAGGAAGCGTGGAAGGTAGGTAGAGGATGACGTCCAAAAAGCAATAAGTCACAATTAGTCAATTTTATAATGTATTCCATAAGGCCATAATGTACAGTAAAGGCCAATAAGAAATTACACTGGTCGGCAAGTCCTGAAATAAGGAAATTTCGCACAATATTTGTGCGAAAACACTTGTTCCACTTCGCGCTCTGGAATATTGTTAAATATATTCAATAAATAAAAATACTTGAGAAAGTTTCAAATGATTGATTAATACTCGACATATGACCGACAGACATGAAGTATTTTGGGGAATTTAGCTGAGTGTTTTTAATTGTACGTAAATGTTCATTATATTTCATTTAAAAGTAAATTACATCTTAATAAAGACGCTTAACGCTAGAGAAAGAGCAGCTGTACAAATGGATTATCAAACTCAAAGACTTATGAGACCTTGAACAGTAAAAGTCCAAAAATCTCAGCTGGGCTGTCAATACCTAGAATAAGACAAATAATACAGCAACAAACAGGTTCGACAAGAAATAATTCGTTTCTACCCCAGATAAATTACAGGACATAAGAGGTGATAATCCATTCACAAAGTTTTGAAGACAACGAGGTTCTATAAAATTTTAAAGATTATATATATGTAGCTAAGTGCAAACACAAACTGTTATTACTAATAACAGTTTGTTTTTTTAATACTATAACAGAGGGTGCAGTGTTTGCAATTCTTTGGGGGTCAAGAGACAGTGGTGGCATTGTCAATTTATATATTTAAAACAAAGTTAATAAGGATTATTAATCATTAATCGATTGGGCCGATACTTGATGTTGATGATAAACTGAAGTTTATCATCAACATCTGATGAAGCCGCTGTGTTGGCGAAACGATATTGTCATGTTTTGAATTAATTATATTATCGAAAAACTACTAAGTTTTATTTAAATTATTAATAAGGATTACATTCCTTACTGAATTACAGTACTAAATAATTCATTTGTATATAAAATGTGTCATTACTTGGAAAATTTCGTGTTCCAAGTGATGGCACAGTATTTTCGAGGTAGTACCAAATATTAAATCTATCAACTATCAACCGATTTATAGACTTTTTCGAAACCAAAATTCCTCAAATCTAGTGATGGGCCTTCATTTCAACTTCAAACCATTTAATTGTCAACATTGTAAAACTTTCCTTTAGCAACCGCCATGCGAAAATAAGTATCTAGCACTTTTTCATTCCGAGGCGATACCAGTTTTCGAGGTAAATTAATAACTGAAACTGCATAAGATCTATGCGCCCTTCGGTCACATATCTTACAACCATAAAAATTCCACAGACAAACGACGTAGCAATACTTCCGCCGGAAGCGATCAATCATCGGTAGGTACTTTTATCGAAAAACCGTCGACCGTTACATTGAGGCCACGGACCTCCGCCGCCTGAATCAAGTGTGCAAGCTGGGTCGTCAAGAGCATAATTCAAAATATGGTATTTATGTTTACTCAGATAAGACGGACTTTAATTACCAGGTTCCCGGCGCTTTCAGTTCCAGACAAATATTCTGTATATTATATGGTACATGTCTCAGGCTGTTGGAAGTGATATAGGCGTATGGTACTCCTAGATAATATGTAAATTTCGTGTTTTTGTGGTTCTTCAACAACTTAGTCCATAAATTACGTGAGGTGTTCTTTTAAATTTTCTGTACCTCCCTCCCCCCTGGTGCGATGTCGTGAGATTTTATTCAACCCCCTCCCCCATCCCCCAATCTCACGTGAAATTTTTCAAAATATGGTTTTCTTCCGTAAACACGTTGGATTGTTATTTTATAAAGAAAAAAAAATTGCTTCGTGCTTTCATTTAGGACTTGTAATCAATATTGCTGAGAGTTATATGTATAAACAAATATGGTGGTTTGACAGTCAGTAGATGTATAACGTCGAAGTATGAATGAAATTATTTTCTTTCGAACGAATTAGTGGATGATCTTATTCGTATTACGATGACGCTTAAGATTAAATCATAGGCATGTACAATCTGGATTAAATGGACAAAAATAGTATAATTTTTTTTGTTTCAATCAGAAAAAAAATTGCGTGATATTTGCCAAGACCCCCCCTCTCTCCAACGTAAGATTAGATGAGATTTGACTCGACCCCCTCCCTCCCTAAACACCTCACGTAATTTATGGACGCCCCCTTATCTGCAACCTGAAGGGTTATATTCAATAAGCACTGAAGAATAACGTCCTAAATTCTGTAAAAAATAAGAAGATATCTAGGTATTTTTGTAATTATAATATTGTACTTTTATGAACTCTCTAAGTTCAAGAAATCGCGTGGATTTATCTGAAAGTCCTACTAGTAGTTTCTAAGAGGACGGAAGTAATCCGAAATGACAGTTTTCATATAATTTCACATATTGGATTCGGTCATTTAGATATCAATTTTTGGTGACACTATTTGCCGATGATACATCGGTGGTTGTTTCTGGCAGGACTCCTGAAGAACTTCTGGAGTCATGTGAATGCATTGTGAGGGAGTTTGTAAATTGGTGTCGAATGAATAATCTGATGGGGAACGTTGACAAAATTGTATGTGTTCATTTTTGTCTGAAGTGCAATGGAATCAGTACCTTTAATGTTAAATATGGAGACAAGGCTATATCATCATCCCAATCAACAAAGTTTCTTGGAATATATGTAGACAGAAATTTGAGATGAAAAACAGACATTGATGTTTTATGTAAAAAATTGAGTAAATTTTTTTTGTAATCTCTAAAATTAAGAACATTGTACATAGAAACTGTGTTATGAATGTGTATTGAAGTGTGGGGCTGCTCTTCAGATATAAATAGGATGTTTATTATACAGAAGCGAATATTCCAATTAATGACAAATTGGTTGAGGCTTTCGCGGCCACTCGTTGAACTAGTGTTGTCCTGGTTCGGGTCTAAGGGCCGTGGTCGGTTGGAATTTCTTCCTTACGTTTCGCTAGCACGAGTGGCGAGCTTATTCAGGGGTCGTTCCATTTGTGATTCTGGAAGTAGACTCTTCCGTCTACTTCCTTCTACTAGTAGAGTAGACTCTTCAGTCTACTTCCAGAACCAGAAATAATAATAAAATTATCAAGTTTATTAAATTGAATAGTTATCATGAGTATTCAACAAGGAACAGTGATGTGCTACTTATTCCTAAACATAAAACAACTAAATTTGAGCACTCTCTCTATTATCAGAGTATTAGAATCTTCAACAATTTACCGTGAAATTTGAAATAACTGAAAGCTCATTTGTTTAAGAAGAGTTCTTGATGTTAACAACGGCATACTATAGACATACTATACACATAATTTATTATATCATGTTTATTTTTTTATCACGAATGTTCCTCATAAGTGAAATTGTCTCAAATGTTCCATATTTCTGAGGTAAGTTTTTTTCTTTTCTTTTCAAATATAGTTGTTTATTATTGTAAATATAAACTGAACCAATATTTTTTTTGAACCAATATTTTTTTTCAAGGGCTGAATGGACGATCAGACTCAAAACTGAATTCAGTCCTTTTGTTAGCATTCTTCTTAGTTATAATTATTTGAATGAATGTAATTTTACAATGTAAGGAATGTTTCTCAACCAATTATCTCTCAAGTACTTCGTTGAAGATTTCAGAGATTATTTTTTCCTAAGAAGTGTTTTCATAATCTCAAATTCATCAAAATAATCTTAATTGAAGAATTCTAATCAAAATGATTAGAATTATTCAATTAGTTCATTGAAGTTACCTGGTAATAAAACAATAATTTTCGATAATATCTTCTATAACTCTATTAACGATATTCTAATTACATATTATTCAGAATAATTATTCAATTTGAAACCTCGTAACACAATCAAATCGAAAAAGTATTTATATAGAAAAGTAAAAAAAGAAACTATACATTAAAAGAATCAACTATCTAGAAGGTAACTATTTTTGAATATCGGCCTTACAACATCAGATAGTGTAAAGGTGACAAATATAAAGAGGTGTGGTTAAAAATATGGGGAATATGACTACATTTGAATATATGTATTCTATTTGTCGAAGTTTCTCAACAATCTCAGTAAATATTACAACAAACATATAAGGTAACAAACTTGAAAAAATCGTATTAGTTTGACAAAATAATCGGACCGCGAAACAAGTCCAGAGGTTAATTTACTTAAAGTTTCATGACACTCTTTGTAATTATGCAACAATTTATAGGTATATAAAAGATAATTTTGAATTACCTGTAATATTACTAGATACAATGAAAAACGTAGTGAATACGTCCAATAGTTAATTCGCACAACGCAGGTTTTCGATTCAATATTTATTCACAGAAATTTGAATGAATCCGAATTGAAATTCTATATTCTCATAATATAAGAACCAAAAATTGCATTATAAATGTTTAGGATGAATAATTCCGAAATAGTTAGAAATATTGTTGAATGTTTCGAAATATTAAACAATATGTTGGAATAACTGAAAGAGAACTGAACACCAAATGGAAAATGTTCGGAATGTTAGATTATGCAGATACGTGACTGCGTACACTTATTTTAAGTTGTAATGGGCAATATTTCGTATTCAAATGGGCATGGTTTCATTCCTCAAACATAACACACAAAAAGTAGTCGGAATAGAAATTGTTATCGCTAGACGGTCGAAATAATTTAATAGATAGTTAAACACAAGTTTTTGTGTCATACGACCATGATGTATGACAATTACTCATTCCAAATTCAAATAATACACTTTTATGGAGTACAGCAGGTACTGTATTTCTTCTTCTTTCGAATGTGAGCATTGAATATGGCTTTTAAATTGTTCACGTTTCTTACAAATATCTTAAAACGGACAAAATTAAAGTTTTATAAAGCTGCACTTTGGTAGTTCAAATGATATTGGACCTACGATGTAGTTTTTGTAGTTCAAAATAGCATCAATTAGCAAGCAGGCTGCTTGTTTTAATTTCTTCTGATTCGTTGTTACTAGATTTAACTAGTAGTTCATTAATAAAAACTATATTTAAAGTAGTGCAGGAGAACGGATTATGAATATGATACGATATGAGATATACGAAGCGTACAACAATGGTGAATGTACATTTTATATAGTACATTTCATACAAAAAAAGACACTTAGAAATGCGGTGCATATAGTACAGTCAGCAGACAATACGACGAAGAGAGTTCTGAACAACAAGCCACCTGAAAGTACAAGATCGGAAAAACCAAGACTCCTAGAGATTGAACGTAGAATATTTAGGACATCGAGAATAGTTATGGGTGTTTTTTTAGGTATAGAACTTTAAGTTGGCATTACTGTTGAAGATGGCGACCGATTCGAGAAGTGATTTATTCTCAGTTTGGTTTGGCAATTCATCATGAATAGACTCACGCCTGAACAACGCTTGCAAATAGCAATTTTATTTCGAAATTAATGGTTCTGTGCGGAAAACGTATCGCGCACTACGTCCATTTTATCGTCGACAAAATCGTCCATCAGAGCAGTTAATTCGAATAACCATGGAACGTTTTCGCACCACGTTCACATTATTGATAACTCGCATCTCCAGAGACGCCGTACGGTGCGTACAGAAGAAGCTATTGCTACTGTAGAGCGTAGCATTAAGGAAGACCCGAATGAGTCCATCCGCCATCGAGCACAGGGACTGGATCTGTGTCCATCCACTTTATGGAAGATTTTGCCGAAGGATCTTGGTTTGCGTGATTACAAAATCTAACTCGTGCAAGAATTGAAGGCAAACGATCATCAAGCAAGGCATAAATTCGTCGAATGGGCCCAAAACGAGATTGCCGTTGTTCCCGATTACCATAAGCGAATTTTGTTTAGCGATGAAGCGCACTTCTGGTGGAATGGCTACGTCAAAAAACAAAACTGCCGCATTTGGAGTGAAGATAATCCTCAAGTGCATGTCAAAACACCGTTACATCCAGAAAAACTGACTGTTTGGTGCGCTTTATGGGACGGTGGAATCATTGGTCCGTACTTCTTCAAAAACGATGATGGCCAGAACGTTACAGTCAATGGTGATCGGTACGGAGCCATGATAACTAACTTTTTCATTCCTGAATTGAACAACCATGATGTCCAGGAGCTGTGGTTTCAACAAGACGGCGCAACATATCACACAGCTCGTGCCGCAATCGATTTATTGAAAGAAACGTTTGGTGACCGCCTAATTTCACGTTTTGGACCTGTAAATTGGCCTCCAAGATCTGGTGATTTAACACCGCTAGACTACTTTCTGTGGGGCTATGTACAGTCATTGGTCCATGCGGATAAGCCACAAACGCTTGACCATTTGGAAGACTATATTCGACGTGTTATTGCCGATATACGGGCAGAAATGTTGGAAAAAGTCATCGAAAATTGGACGTCCAGATTGGACTACATCCGAGCCAGCCGTGGCGGTCATATGCCAGAAATCACATTTAAAATGTAGTGTCACAAGATTATCTTTCGAATAAAAAAATTCTTGTCAATCGAATGATCCATCGTTGTTTTATAGCAATTTAAAGTTCTACACTTCTAAAAAAAAAACACCCGTTACAAGTACAAAGTATTATGGAAAGCAACAGATTAATAAGAGCAACAAAAGGAAAGTATAAAGTAGAAATTAGACCAGTAGCAAAATACGCAGTGCAGAAACAATCAGCCTAACCCATATCGAAGAAGAAAAATTGAGAATATTAAAAAAAAAGAGGAACATTTTTGATCCAAAACACCTAGCGGAGGTTTCAGAGATTTTGAAAGCGAAAAAATATCGATTAGGACATATTGTTAGGATGATTAAAGCGCAGCGATCGAGATGGTACGGACATGTCAGAAGAATGAGCGAGAAGAGATTTGAAAAAGATCGCGCAGTGGAAAGCACTCACCAGCACCAAAAGGAAGATAGCAAATTATGAAAGTCTAAGATGTTTTGGGATCCGTGATTGGAGACAGCATATCCAGGACAGGGCAAAGTGGAGGAAAATAAGAGAGGAAATTAAGGCACAAAAGAACCTGTGAAGATAATACGCAGATGAGATCACGCAGTGACTCATCACAAATAAGAGTCCAAAGAACTAAATTCCAGTGGCTACAAGAATATTTTGCCTTATTTTAAGCGACTTACCTATCGAGTTTGGTGTCCACGAATGGCCAGCCACCTGGTTCCCGTACACTTCCATGTCCTCCGGTATCGATGGTGGTGGCATTTTTTCCATCGACGGACTAAGCACGGCCACGGCGCCGTTACACTCTGCCGACAAGTCGCTGACGCCGTTCATTTTTTTCTCTTTTCTCACTGGATCGGACGAATACTCTGATTTTCCCATTTCTCAATTTTGACTCCGATGGTATTGTAGATTGTTTCTCCACAACTTCGTAACGAACTGAAATGAAAAGGAATTGTTAACATGGCAAAGGAGGAATCAGCATTGATGTATAGAAACACAAAACATTGGTGGTTAAAATGTTGACTCGCATGGTAAATTTCTAAATCTCAGTGAAGTCAAAATTGGCCTCGTCTTGATTGACCAACTGATTCCGACTCCTTCGAATTGATCACACACATCAAAAATGACTGGTGATCACACAAGATTTAATGACACCCTGAAAATTCAGTACACACATGAAGGTCTAATTTTTTTGCCATATGATTGTTACTGCCAAAAGATCTAATAAACATTAAAACTTGAAAGTGCTAATGGAATACAGGAAAAACAGTGCCTGAATATGTTTGAAGAAGGGACTTGTGAATGTATGAAAAAGTGATTACTACCTACAACGTAAAATTAATTGTACTCAACAATGGTAAAATTCATGCAAATTTTAAAAAGTCGTCAATCCTCCATTATCATTAGATAAACTACTTTAATAAGGTAAAAAGCTACATAACGAGTCACATTATTCTCCAAATTGAAGTGAAAACAACCTACTTATGGTCAAAATATCTACACTAAAGGCAAAAATTTGTTCGAATCAAAGCAAGTTTTTAAGAAAAATATAGATCACCTACTTATCATACGAGTACCTATTCTATGACTCGATTCAGTATTCTATGTGGACCTCGAACATCTCTCGAGCATGCGCTCAAATAACAGAGGGCTATCGCAAACAAATGGCTCTTTTATCGATATCATATCAAGCGTTATCAGGCAATTGTGTTCGTTATACCATTAGAAGTTTGATTTTAGTTCCATAGTCGCATAAGGATGAAAGATAATACACGCCAATCCAACGGTACATCTCTTATCGAGTAAGTGTCCGAAGAGACTGAGACAAAAGAGTCTTTAGAGTAGGTACTTACGAGATTTAACTCACAAATGGATACGAGATAAACAAACATATATATCGTTGCTATCGAGACTTGGTCTCCAATTTTCTTTCCCTCTTGCAAGAGTTTTCGGTATGTAATAAAAGACATTCCTTTTCCACTTATATTTTACGTTCTGAATTCCTAGCGCGTTTCACTAACACTATAGCTATGTCAGAGGACGTATACGTAATGAACAGAACAATCAAAGCAACAAGCACGTGGTTGTTTGTTGTTTCGAGGTTTTATACTGATGACGTTTGGAAACATTTACTCAGAATGTTATTTCGATTTGAATATTTCGAGACCTAATATTTCCAAGAAAGCTTCTATTACGAATTAGATATAGCACTTAATTGTGACGCAATAACTATATTTTTTATATGCACGGGACTTTTCAACGGATATCGTCAAATAATTCTTACTTTTATTCGGTTTCAAGCACTGAGTAGTAAAATTTTCAACATATTTTATATGATAACAATTTCTAGGAGGTCACGTCGTAGAGGAAAAAATCATTTTCCTTATGTTAAATTTGTTATTACGTTTAAAAAACCGCAATAACCTTGAATATCTCTTCATATACTGCTGCTATTCTTAAATTGATAGCACTGATCTACAAATTTTAATCTTTTGAAATAAGGAGAAGGAGTTACACGTTTTAAAACGGTTTTTAATTATAACTACCACATGTGTTCTGTTTGATGACGATTTAGACTACACTCTTTAATTTCAAATAGTAACACATAATTCACAGTTTTAATCGTGTTTAGTATAAGCACATGGTATCTGTCTTTCACTATGTACCTAGAAAAGGTACCCAATCCTCGCTAAATGTGTAGATCAATCTCGTCAAAGACGTATACTTTTACGAATTTCAATCGATTTAACAGTTCTTAATACTTCTTTGAAGATATTAAATTTACAATCAGTTATTTTCCGATTAAACAGTTGGTACTGAAAACATCTTTCTACACAACGATCTAAATCATCAATTTTTCCTTCGTGTTGTAAAATTGGAAGTAAAAAACTCAATACAAACACAATCACCCGCGTTAGCAAAATAATTATTTCCTTAAATGAATTGTTTATTTATAATCTCGAATTAAAGTTAAGGGTAATAAATTCGACTATTGTTCTGAACTACATTAGTTTTTAGATGATTATAATTTTTCTTTGAATAATTCAATATTTATATTATTCGAACTTCGAAAGTCAATTGAACGATAAGTAAAATACCACGCGGCACAATGTCATATTTGTAAATAATGATATCATCCTTAATCCCCTCAAATATCCGTCCATAATAAGTATATTAAGTGAGTGATGATTCTTGAATGCATTGAAAGATTAAATATCACATTCCTTGTACTTTAGATAGTTTGTTTATCTTGAATTTCATTAGAAAAGCGTCCGATTTCACGATAATTCGAGAAAAACCAAGTCATTTTGTGCAGTAGGAGGTTAAACAGCCATTTTCATCTTCTATTTTCATAGATCGAGACTTACAACAACCTTATCTTAAACTTATTGAATAATGCCTCAATTTATGATAAACTCAATTAAACTTCTAAAAAATAAATACGGAACAGTTTTATTCAGAGAATTTTCGAACTATTCAGCAGACTGCACCTGACCTTTACTTAATAATATAAAACAAGATGGTAAGGTCATCAACTTATCCAGATCCATACCACTAGATTTCTTCTGAGCATCATTGAGAGTCCCTGATTTATAAAGCACATATGAAACAAGTGACCCATTTCTCGAGACAATTAGGTCACTTTAAAACATAGCAACTCAGCAAAATCTCATCTTTGCTTCACTGTCGTTAGGACATTTCAAGTATAAATACGACTTGAAGAAGTCAGCCAATATAGTGAACTGAATACTCTCAGTTAAAGTAGCACATTGCTATTAATCTCTAGTTCATCCTCTGCTGGACATTCTTCAAGCTTGTAAATAGTCAAATGCTGATTCCTGTTGCCTTATAAACATAGTTATTTTTCAAAAGTTTTTTGAAGATATTTGCTTGTGACGTGTAATGAAGAACAATTTTCGTCACATAAAAATCATAACGCATCTTCCAATTTTATGACAGTTAAAGGTCGCCGCACACGTCGAGATATAATTCTACATGCAAATCGTAACGTGCGTGGCTACCATAACACGTCTGGTGGCATTTCAAAAAACCTTGGAAGGAATAAAATGAAACAGAAGCCAATTCGAGGCGTACCAAATGTTCTCGAAAAGCACGTGGAAAACGAACTGCCGCGTACATAAATCACTCTCCAAGATTTTATGCGTCACAAAAACCGGAAACTGCCTTCGTCGTGTCTTCACGTGTATCGTCGATACGCGCTCAACCGAATCCGCGCGTCTTCAATGTCTTCGACGACGTACACAAGCACATATCTATTTCAATAACGAGGCGAGCTTTTTAATTAGAAATTAGAATAGCTTCAATGTCGTCGACCTCGAAACTGGACGAACTGAACGAAAATTTTATGCGAAACAGCGATTAAAATTTTTACCTTGGACGTTAATTTTTCAGTCGTAGTGCATTCGAAGGAAGAAAAAATTGGATTGGCAACTCAAACGGGACGATAGCTTGTTATCTGCCAAAAGCACAATCGATAAATACATACTATCTATCAGGTAAAACCCGAATTACTTTGATTTCTTCCTTTTGACTTGGTGTATGGAGGTTTCCTTAAACGACATGCAATGATTTCCCGACTATAAAAATACGAGCCTTTCAAAATATATCGATTCAAATTCAACACTTGGCTTAACGTTTCACGAATGTTTAATTTAAATTGATATTTAAATTATATGTAGCGGCCCATCCTCGTTTCTGAATCCATTCGTAGTAATTGTAAAATTTCGCGTTTATCTTCAATTGCGGCAATTCTCCGAATATCCTCGACCCGTACTAGTAATATGCAGTTTAGCCTTCACCATCCCTTCTCTTGACAAACTCAGCTGACAGCCGGGGTACAATATCAAAGGGCCGAGTAATAAAACTTGTAAAATAATAATAATAAATAATAAAATAATGAGAAACATTCTTTACATTGTAAAATCACATTCATTTCAATTGATACAAATAATTACAACTAAGAAGAATGCTCTGAGAAGGACTGAATTCAGTTTTGAGTTTGATCTTTCATTCAGCCCTCGAGTAAAAATATTGGTTCCAACAAAAATATTGGTTAAATTTATATTTACAATAATACACAACTTTATTTGAAAAGAAACAAATTACCTCAGAAATATTAAAAATTTGAGAAAATTTCACATGGTGAAGAACATTTGTGTTAAAAAAATATACAAACATATGATATAAAAAATTGATTCATACATTATTGCTTACATTCGAATCAGAAGTACTCTGCCACACTATAGTATGCCTTTGTTAATTAGGGATTTAACTATTCTCTTAAACAAATGAGCTTTCAGTACTTTCAAATTCGATGGTAAATGGTTGAAGATTTTAATACTCTGATAATAGAGAGAGTGCTCAAATTTAGCCGTTTTATGCATAGGAATAAGTAGCACTCAACTGTTCCTTGTTGAATACTCATGATTACTATTCAATTTAATAAACCTATCTTCATTTTCTTTAACATATAACAAACATCTATAAATATATAAAAACGGTAAGATGAGTATGTAATTATTAATGAAGATAGATTTACAAGATGTTCGTTATTGAATATTGAATATCAATCGAAGTATTCGCTTCTGTGTAATAAACACCCTATTTATTTCTGTAGAGCAGCCCCACAGCAGATCATTATAATTTAGATGATTATACAAGACTGTAATACACATTCATAACACAGTTTCTAGGTACGATGTTCTTAATTCTAGAGATTGCAATAAATGAGTTACTCAATTTCATATAAATTATATAAGAAAATAAATAAGAAGAATAAAATAAGAAATAAATTCATATAAGACATCAATGTGTGATGTCCACCTCAAATTTCTGTCTAGATATATTCCAAGAAACTTTGTTGATTGGGATGATGATATAGTGTTGTCCCCATATTTAACAACATCCAAAGTACTAATTCCATTGCCCTTCAGACAAAAATGAACACATACAGTTTTGTCAACGTTCACCATCAGATTGTTCATTCGACACCAATTTACAAACTCCCTCACAATGCATTCACATGCCTCCAGAAGTTCTTCAAGAGTCCTGCCAGAAACAACCACCGATGAATCATCGGCAAATAGTGTCAGAAAAATCGAGACAACTTCGTAGGCAGATCGTTTTTAAACAATATGAATAGAAGAGGTCCGAATACAGAGCCTTGCGGCACCCCAAGAGCAATGTCATGTCTCTGAGAATAACTCTCGCCTATTTTCACTACCATTTTCTTTCTTCAAGATAACTACGTAACCAATTTAGAAAAACACCTCTAAAACCTAAATTGTAGCATTCATCAAGTATAAAAATAGTAACTAACTTGAACGTTTCGCTTAATAGTGTGCCCTAGTTAAGCAATAAACTTTTTATGAATATCGTTTCTAATGCACAGACAGGGAAATATTCGACAGAGTTTGTCGAAAAGGTTTCGCAAAGACATGGCAAACTTTCAAGGGCATCACAGAAAGCATAAGTTTTGGAAGTCTCGAAATAAATTCAATTATCCACATCAATGCCTGAGGAGTTTTTGAATTATGATTATTTTTTTTAAACAAGTGAAAATTCTAATGCAAAGATACGAAACAATTGCATTTCCACTGCTTCTCAATATTTCAAACTTTAAATGTTCATTGTACCAAAATGTTTTATGGTACAATCAACATTTAAAAAATATTTAAATGTTGTAGGTATAACGTACTCCCTGTAAATTGTTGGTGATAGCACCAGCTAGTTCTTAAATTTTGGGAGTATTATTAGTACATATTGAGTAATTCACAAAAGTGCCAACGCTGGGATTAAACGCAAATCTTCATTAACTATCGTGCGAATTAGGTCGGAGGATATACAAAGCGTGTAACAATACAAATGGCAAGCATCCGTCACGTTTTTGTAAGTCTCGGTTCCGTTACATCATAATACAGACACAGAGCACTCTTTGTTCCCGGATTTTTTCGTTTACGTAACGAAAATCTGCGAAATCTGAACGAACGTCACGCAAATTACTTCATAGAAAAGTTGTTGTTGAACTATTGACAAATACAAGTATTCAAAATAGCCAGTGACATTACATTGTTTGCGTTGGTCTGAAGTCGATTATAACACGCTCCATTCTTTTATTTCGCGCAATAAATCGACGGCTAACAATAGCAAGCGATTATAAGCGAAATTTCCCGCCGCAAAGAGGAAAAACGAAGCGCCGCAAATTAATAAGCGAGAAATTACACCATTTCCCGAGCCGGGCAGTCTTTGGCTTCCGAAATGAAAGCGGCAATAACGTTCCAAGAATAACCGTATGTAATAACGATTGTTTTGAGTCGAACGAGGAAAATTCTTCACGAAAACGACAAACTTGACCTTCGTTAGATGTTTCGAAATTAAAGGATATTATATTGACAGTTTGTTTGAATCAATTCTTATCGCAATCGAACAGCATTTCTAAGGATAAAGTGATCAATCCGATAAAATTATCATATCGGATTTTTTAAAGTATTATAACTACACTTAAAACTTTTTAGAATAATTTATATTTTCGATTCGGTATCACTGAAGTTTGCTTTGAGATAATTTCCCGATTAACCGCTCAAACTATTAAGTCAGTGGTTCTTGAGCTTTTTCGTACCCTTCCTGATGACACGTGAGGTGTTCAACTCCCAGCGGGGTCCAAAAAGGTGCAGAGTATGTTCGATGATCGTCGATGTTGAAAGGAAGAACATCGATGTTGTTATAGGAAAAATATCGTAACATCGATGTTAACGTAATGGATATCGATGTTAATTCACGGCCTCACGCACGTCCAATAAGGATGCTCGATGATCATCGATGTTGAAGTCAAGAACATCGATGTTTTTACATCTATGTTCCGTATTCGATAAATATCGAACATCGATGTTGGGCTTTCGACTATGACATCGATGTTTTTATAATATCGATCATCCCTGCAGAGACTGTAGGAGACACAGTCGTAGAATCAGTTGGACCTAAAAGTGCACCAACACTATTGTACAGATTTTAATTGGAAATCTAAAGTTGTATCGACATGTATCGATAATAGAAAAACATCGATGATTTTTTGCATTCATAATTGACGAAAAAGCAAAATACAGTGAAATGGTTCGAAATTTATTTAGAAACAGATCACATTAGACGGTCTCCGTAGCTTGGTCGGTAGAACACCCGACTATGGTGTGGTAGAACTCGGGTTCGAGCCCCTCTGAAGGCATGGGTGTTTGTGTTTCTCTATGATTTAAGTAGTTTAAGTTATGATATATGCTGGGTAATGTACATTGATTACAAGTCCAATGGCCGTTCGAAACCGGCGTTAAACTGTAGGTCCACTGAATAAAAAAAAATTACATATTCCAATATTTTTTATAAAGACGAACCAATATTCCAATTTTGATGAAGAACCTTTTCATCTATTTCTTTGTTGATAAATAGTTTTGAAAACAGTTTATAGTAACTAAAAGCTATTTGAGAATGATTTATTGAAATTGAACTTTGAAAATAATTAATATTAACGTCTTTTTGAAAGATGCATTTATTCTTCATTAATGAAAACTATAGAATGAAGAAAAAGAAGAATGTTATAATTTTGATCTAATTAAAATTACATTGATGCAACCCTTTCGTGACATTCTTTCGTTATCCTGCTTTTTAAAATTATAATACGTATATTGCCCCCTCCAACATCAGTCAGCATTCTGCGAAATAAGACCTCATTGTTGGTCAATTGCAACAGAGAGAGGAATTTCTCAATTTGTACGACTGAACACATTGTGGCATTATTCGAAAAAAGAATGCAAGAATGCCATAATTAATTACAATATATTTAAAGCAGTTACTTAACTTTTAATTTGCCAGATTAATTAGTGTTGCCAATGTACTGGACCCGAACATTCTTCAATTATTTCGACGAGTCCGATGTTGATAGGATTGCGTAATCGCAGATTCCTTTTATTACGACGAGAGCGGCGAGATTGTCGGAGGGTATCCTGCCATGAAATGAAAAATCACACATGAAAAGGAGAAATAAAACGAATCGCGAACGGAGAATTGATAGAATGCCAGAAGTTTTCATTGCACAATCGGCAACAATTACATTTTTCCACCTTCTTCTCATCACACCGTTATTACGACAGCTTTAGCTTCGAAGCATCAAAAACATTTTGGACGGCTATTTGGCTCAGGAGATGTTAGAAGATGGTTTTGACAGAAGAATATGAATGATTTACAAAACATTTATCAGGTTAAGCTACTATGTGATCAATGAAGGAAACCGATAGATATATCTATATTTTCATTCGGCATTTTCGGCATTCAGACTTTTTGGAACGTTAGTTCCTTACTTTAGGTCAGAGCGAAGAGGATCGCGACGAGAAATGAGTGATTGGATTGTGGTCAGGTCATGTCATCGGAATGTGTCCTCGCCGAGTGGATAGCATCTTCCGCGTGCACGCCGTGTCTCTTTTAATCTTTCACCGATCTTTCTTTGAACATAGCAGTGTCGCATGAGCCTAGAGCAAACGCACATCGAATATACAGCACTGTTATATCAACACAATTTTAATAATTCAAATTTAAATAACTCAAAAGTGAAATAAATATATAATACATTGGTCAAACTTTATTCTGAAAATCATGGAAAGCGTTTAATAAAAAATTGTTTATACATTAGATACATTGATTTCAATTCAAAATAAATAATAAAAATATTATAAATGACTATGACGACTTAATTATTGAATAGATAATATTTATTTCTTTTATAATTAACTGATTAATAATTCTTGAAGGAACTAACGTTCCTACCTCGTGTTCCCTTTTACTTTGGGTCGGCCGTCCTAGTCACTATTCTTCATTTAGCGCGATCTTGTACTTCAACTTCAAACATGTACTTCTTTAATATATTTTAGCGTCGTCGTGAGGCTTGCGGTCTTAGGAGTGTACGATTTGTCTTTTTGGCAACTCCAGAGCAAGTTTCACTATCGAATAATATTGCCTTGGGCATCTGTGTAAATAGCCACCACACCATCGCAGACCTTATCTTTGACCTTATCAAACTATCGGGTAAACGTTACAACTTCATTTCATATATTCCACTAGATTTCATAAACCTAAAGGAAACCCAATATATGGAGGCCCAAAGAGACACGGAGAAGTGTGGGAGGTCCCCAAAGAAGATGGGTCGATGATGTAAAAGAGGTGGTGGAAAGAATGTATGAGAACAGCCAGAGCTCGAAAAGCTTGCCAAATGATGAAAAAAAAAGCCTATATCCGACATTGGATAAAACCAGACTGAAGAAGATATTCCTTCTGGATTTTGTCTTCTATTGGGATACCTGCAGACTAACGAAGCATGCGCATAATTGCTGTCGCAATTCATTTAAATGCTGATTGTTTCTCACCAAACATTCCGTCCCAAGGAGAACAGCTGTATAACTATCTTCTATATTTGATCTTTACTTTGAATCATATTTTCTTATAGCATTTGTCGTCTGTGAATTGTTTCCTGTCTATCCATGTAATATACCTGTATATTCTATCTCAGTCAAATGTAAACTTATATTGCATGCGATAGAGGATTTTAATAACATCGTACACAAAAATGAAAAACATTATGCGGTCACATTTTTTGAAGAAAGCTTGATTAAACCTCAATATCTACGATTTCCTATTGATTTCCATTCGTCAAAGTCCTTTAATCTAATTGAAAACGGAAATTATTAAAGATCTCATCGAGGTTGGCTCTTCGTTCTACACCGTTACTAAGGAAACTTGTCAAATTTCTACAGTGCTAGGATTAGCAGAAGGAAACCAACGTGCCGATTGGCCACCAAGCTCTCCAGACTTGACTCTGTTGAAACTTCTATGAGAACTTTACCACGACTGCACGAACACTCCTGAAATTCTAGAAAATGTTGAGAAATAGTTATGGTCCGACTTGCCAATATATCATTGCTGAATTTTCTTTGTAATGCGACAAAGTTAATTACGTTCCGATAAGAAACAGTTTTGGTCTACCTTGTGAATATTATAAGGAAAGACGATTACGAGACCTTCAAATGAGGTGTTTAATGACCTTCGTGTTTGTTTTAAAAAAAAAAACTACGAATACGCCATTACAGTAACACTGACGACTTAATGGCTACTGCATGTATTTCGTGCAATGGCCTTTGCTAAATTAAAATTAGATACTATATTTATTTCAAAGGTAATCGACTGTTTCTGAAATTCCGAATTTATTCCATAAATTTGCATCACAAATTCACTTCCAATCGCCTGCAAAGTGAGTAGTGTAAATAAAATGAATCTTCCATTGAATACTACAGATGGCGACAGTAATATTATGATGCATCTCAACGGATTATAGCCATTAATGGGCGACTTCTTGATTTTCCATGGAAATTCAAACGGAAAATGCTTTGAGTAAATCCTCGAACCTGGTTTTAACGATCTAATAAGGTGATATGTTAAAGACTAGACAATTTTATTCAACTTTCAGAATTGCCAGCGATATCGCCCTTGAAGTGAAAAATTTAAATTGAACAATATCTGAAATGACACAATGAATTTTCGTTTATTTTTACACATTTTCGTTTTATTTTACACGTTTTCGCGACATTCGAGGTTGAACTTGCGATATAGGAGGGGCAGCTGATAAGTTCGCGACCTAAGGTACTTAACGAAAAAGTATCATCTCATTACTGATAGCACAAGTTTCTACACTAATTGATAGTATAAATAACGCCCATTTGTTCGATTCTGTTCATTAACACTTTAAAGCTGGAACAAGCAACAATACCATGTCGACCGAAACTGAAAATTCTCGCAATTTTGAGTACCAGTCAGCGATTAAATTCCTTATAAAAAAGGGAAACTCGCCGCAAGACATTTTTGAGTAAATGTCATCGATTCTTCAGGATTCCAGGCCATTAAATACAATGGAAAAAAATGGGCTCGACTTATCAAACAATGAAGAGAGAGCGTCAGGACAACTCCCGCCCGAGCCGCCCTGTGACAGTAGTAACCGAAGAAAATGTTCAAAGATTTGAAAAATTAGTATTGGTCGATCGAGGAAAAAGTTGTGATAGATAGCTGAAGAGTTAGAGGCTAGTA